>CM067220.1:12228788-12271372 GCA_034190945.1 Octodonta nipae | reverse complement strand
TTGGTAGTTATAATTTTTAAAATTCATATGTCAAATTATTGTGAACATTCAAAGTCAGCGGAAATGTGTGATCATAATTATCATAATTAACTGCTTTTTAAGTACTAAATTTGAGTGTTTATATCAAGGCATTAAGGCTAATCATCATGGTAAATCAAACAAAAAATTTCTACACAGTGGCATTAAATCTGCTTCTTGAAACTCAATAAAATAATTTCTTTTGATCTTTCAGACAAAATTGTGCTTTGAAATTAATAAAAGAATATAGAGTACTTGTAAGGTCAGAGACAGAATGAAGGGAAAGGGAGGCAGTTGCCCCCCAATTGTCATGATATATTCAGAAATATTTTATGGGGAAAAATTAAATAATTAATAATATATTTTATGAAAAAAAATCCAAACCTACACCTTATTAGCAGTGAAACTTTTTTGACTTTTTATTTGGATTGGAAAGATGAGTAAAAAAATTTGTACCTATGCAGTAATCTGTTATTCTCTCTCCCTCCAATGAAAATGCTCAATTTTCCCCCATGTCTAATTACTATTTTCGAGTTGATTGATTGGTCTTTATACATGACTCAAAAAATGTACACAAATATCAGCATAGATTAAAACATGATACATGTTGACTTAAGTACTTATTTGAGTCTTTTAATAAATCATTTTTATTTTTAAACAACTGTATTCAGTTACTGTAGCTTTTGAAGCTATTTAGGAGTCATTGGAAACATTAAGGGAACTAAAAATGTATGACAGATAAGATTCATAAATAATTTATGTGAAAATGTTGTCAGTAGGGTGGGCCAAAATTTTCCTAACTTAATGGCACATAGAATAAGAAATGTATTTTATTTTCATTTCACTAGAAAAACGAGAATGAAACTTTTGAGGCAACAAACATCTGCTTGCAACGTGTTACAACTTGTTCATGATATGCTAAATCTAAGAAATGGTGTAATTCTGTCCCAGTTCTGAAGAAACTTAGATTTTCAGAAAAAAATTATTACCTCATACAAAAAAATATTTGTCATTTGAGTCTTATCAAAACAGTGACTTCTGAAAAACAGAGGAGCTGGGTAATTTAAAACCACAGTGTGGAAATTGCCCTTACTACACCTTGGTTTTCTGATTACCAGAAAACACTGAGGAGTCAAAATAGCCATTTACTTCATCAATTATTCAGAAACTACTGTCTACCAGTAAACTGTTTGTCCTCAATGTTTCAACCTTTCGTTTTTAGGTAGTGGAGCAAAAATCGCCATTCCAAATAAACAGTTAGCTCAAGCCTGTCTAGTTGTTTCAATATTAGATCCAAGAGTGAAACGTGATCTTTTGAAATGGTTTGTTAACTTACAACTACAAGAGTACCATCATCTGTTCCAAGAAAGTGAAGACACAGCATGGCTGGATAAAATTGACAAGCGATATGCTTGGATCAAAAGGCATTTGTTAGAGTTTGAAGATCGCCTGGGTATGTACAGATTTCTTAACACATTCTGTAATATTAATATAAACTAATGTAGGTAATATGTTCCCTCAAAATTGGGAAGTTTCCGAAAGAATAGCTGTACAATTTTGCCATGACACTAGGGAAGAATTATCAAAACTTATGGCAAAACGGAAAAACGAAATAGACGTAAAATTGCTTCTCTATGCCATTCAAAAAACTTCTGCCTTTGAGAGTCTGTTGTCTAGAAGATTTACTGGTGTTACTCTAGAAGAACACTTGGAAAAACAGCAGTTAAGTCGAAAAGTTGAGACAAATAAGGAAATACTAGACGATAATAAAAATGACGATAAGGATGGGGATATTATTCCTTCTCCATTCCAAGGATTAATAGGTGTGTATATTACGATGGTAGAAAGCATTACTTTGTAATAGTATCATGATCAATCACAAAACTGTTTACTTTTTTGTCTATCATTAGTTGGAAATAAACAAATAAAAACAATAAAGACAGGTAAAGTATATAGGTCAAAATTTTTTGATTTATGAAATAGTAATGAATTAATTTCTGTTATTTTTAAACCGACGTACAAAAAGGAGGAAGTTGTCAATCTGTCGGCATATTTTTTTATGATCTTCAGCGGTTACCAAAAAGGTATAAGAAAAGTTGTTGATTTCAACTGCATTGAATTAAGGAATATTACGAACATGTATTATCTAATTTTCTATAACGTTAGCATTTTCTAGAAATTCAGAAGAAACTGTTATTAACGAACTGCAGTTCAATGATTCTTCACCAATTTTTCGCAAAACAGCTCAATCTATTTGAATATTTTAAATTGTTTTCAATAAAAATATATTCCAATTTGATTCTTTATATTTTTCTATAACGTAATACCTACCATCTACAGAAACAGTAGACGTTAAATTACAGTCAGATAAATTTTAGAGGTAATTCGATGCATTATTCTATATTGTAAAACATAACTTTCTATTTTTCAGCAAATCGGAAATATAAAGGCAAAAGTTCGTAAATGTCAAAGTAAATAACACATTATATTTCCAAATTTAAATGTCAAAATATGTCAGAAAATAATTATGTTTGGTTCGGTTCTTTTTTAACACGCTTTTATTATTTAGTTTATTATTGTATCTCTGTAATAGAAACTTTCAATGTAATTTTTACCAACTTAAAGAAGTCTGTTTACCTTGAAAATTTGCACACTTGTCAAGGGCCGATGACAATACAATTCGTTAAGTTGCATTTTCCCGTTGTTTTTTGTCACTGTTTTTGCCTAAGTGCTAAATTCGTCTATTAACGTTGCGATTGCCATCTAGTTAGCAATAGTAGAAGCTAGTAACAAACGAAAAATATTCTAAAATCAAAGTTATTAATAGAATAATTCGATTCAGAGTAAAAAGCGTGGGGTGCTTGAAATATTAAATTTTACAAATATTCTGTTGGCAACTATTTATGAGAGGAGAGTTATTATGCTCTGAATCGAATTATTCTGTTAATAACTTAAATTTTATTATATTTTTATTTTGAGATTCATACTTAAAACTTGTTTTTTTTTGGTTTTTTTTAACTATAAATTATATCATACTATGACTTAAAAGTTGCTGCTGAAATAATTAGTTCTAATATTTTTGAATGCGTAGTGTATACACTCTCTTTACAAATTTCATCTTGACTAATAGTCAGTTGTGCTAGACTAGGTGTCTAAATTGTTCTGGACTCAGATTTACCTCCTTTATGGTGTTGAAGTCGATGTACGAATGTTCATTGGCGGATCCAAAGAGAGGCCAAGTTTAATTTGCTAAAACCTACCATCAGGGGTGTCAACTCCCCCCTCCTCCCCTCTAACGAGATCAAGCCCCCCCTCAAACTATAATCATCGATCCGCTACCGATCGTCGTCCTTCTTGCTTTTTTTGGTAGTAGGCTAATAGGTCGACAGTTCTAGAGGAACATTCTCCCCTGTTGGCCTTTGGAACAACGATGCCAGCGTCCTTTCATCAATTCGGACAGTATCAAAGTTTTAACGTTGCGTTGATAATGATCGCCAAGGAAACGAAAATGCTCATAAGCCTGTCTTAGCTTTAGTTTTCTGTTTTGGTCTCTTACCTCTTACCTGGTTTTGGTCCTGGTCGGTGGAATGTCTCTTGGTTACTAATAATCCTGGCTCGTCATCAGCGTTTTTGGTCTGCATTCACTTTCTAGGCTGCTATCAATTACTTTAACCTTCAAGATTAGAGCTCTGTATCTCATTTCATTTACAGTTCATCTTACCCATTCCTTTTAATTTTTCTAGCCCTGTTTCTACAGGGCACTTTTAAGGTATTTAATCAATTAGTGATAGAAAACAAAGTCAGTGGTTTTGTATTTAATCATTGAGGAAAAAAATCCACTAAAATACTTATGATATGAAATTATATTTGTTTAGGAAAATGTTTCATTCCTCATTTGGAGATCTACATCGACAGCGTCGATACAAATTTAGCTGATCTCATTGAAAGATTCGTTATGGATCAGAAACAAAGAAAACCTACTGAGGCTACGGAAACGCAAGCCTCGATTTTGCCGAGTTGTCCAGATCTGTTCGTGTTTTACAAGAAAAGCATGATACAGTGCAACCAGTTGGATCGCGGCCAGACAATGTTAAGTTTGGCGAGGACATTCCAGAAGTACCTACACGAATATTCCGACAAAATGTTGCAGAACAATCTGCCGAAAATGGAATCTCAAACGCTAGGAGCCTCCGTTCAAAATTTTACCAAAGATTTGCAAAAAATGTCAACGTCTGGTTTAATACAAAATTTTTCATCTTTGCTTAAAGAAGGTGAACTGACAAGGTAAGAATAGTATCTTCTATACTATTTCAAGTTTGTACATCAATAATAAAATTTTAGGTTTACTAAAGAGGAGCAAACAAAAATCTGTTGCATATTAACTACTGCCGAATATTGTTTGGAGACAACCCAACAACTTTCAGATAAATTGAAAGAGAAGATTGAACCAGAGTTAGTTGACCAAATAGATTTTTGCAGAGAGCAGGATAATTTTCATAAGTAAGTAATGTAAACATATGTATGATGTAAATTTATTTATATTATTTTTTAGGGTTATATCAAACTGTATACAGCTGTTAGTGCAAGACTTGGAGAACGCTTGTGAACCTGCTCTTACTGCAATGAGTAAGGTGAGGATAATATTTATCTGTCACCCAAATTAAAAATTATTCCATTAACAAATCATTGAAAATGTAAAAACTGCAGGGAGTTCGCCTGGTCTTAAAATGTCTTTTGGAACAATATTAATATTTATTCAGTCCTTACTTCTTTCCTTCATTTTATTCATTGCTTTTTTCTTCGTCCCTCTCCACTCACAGCTCCTTCCCTCTCCCCCATTCACCAGTTCCTTTTACCTGTCTTTTCCTTGTCTTCTTCTGTACTAGAAAATGAATTACTTCAACCAAACAATTGTAAATTAAAAAAATAATTATAATAATAAGAGTTTTGTCGCGAGTACCCAGAGCTTCAAGTTACCGAGCAGAGAGTCGCAGGTCAATATCGTGTCATCTTGAGAAATCGCCTTATTTCGTCTGAACAACTGGACACAATCGATCCAGAGCCTGAAACAACTTTGGCACAAACAGCGGACGAGACTCAAGATCGTCAACAAGAACAGCCAACGAACGCTAACCTGCTTGAGAAGATCCAAGCAGAAATGGAAGGAGCTCTTATAGAGCTTAGTGGAACAGATCCACTGACAAGACCAACTCTTCCCAAACTAAAATCTTCTAAGAAACTGGGTATCGTCTTGCAGGCCATGAACAAATTTATCTTGCCAAATTATGTTTTAGGTGCTAATGCGTTAGAGTCGCTACCCACAATCATCTACTGTGCTGCAACTTCCATCTGCAGAACAAATGGAAACGCAAGTTTGCAATTCTCTGTCAATAAAATTAGAATTACATTGCAATTAGTCAATTTAATTTTGATTTGTTACTTTTGACATCATGGTTTAAATTTATGTTCTTTGAGTATTTTCAAACTTCATTTCATACAACTTGGGTTACAAAAATCACGAAATTATCTTCAGATATAGTAAGAACATAAGATTCACTTTAAAATCATGCAGCCACGCATAAGAGTGTATATGTGGCGCCACCAAGCGGTTGAGCTTCCATATAATTTTCCTCATAGGTGTAGGATTGGATAACTAGATTTCTCTATTTTTATTTATTTGGTATCTATCTACTTGTTTGTATGTGAATTATTTTTTACCGACTTTCAAAAAGGAGGCGGTTATCAATTCGTCGCGTATTTTTTCGCTTTTTTTATGTATGTTACCTGATTTCTTCTCCCGTGGTGCACCGTTTTGAATGAATATGGTCTTGTTTAATAGAGTATATATCCGGATTGGTGAAACTTCAAATTTTGGAAAAGAATTCTATTGGTAAAGTGATAAAATTTGTGAATGAACACATGCGTGCATGGAAATCGACCAATATCCCTAATATTTTTAGTCGATTTTTCGATAACTCCTTATGGACGTGTATAGTTTTTTAACGTTTAATCTATTAAGGAAGATCCTTAGGTGTTCTCATATACTTTTCTGCCACGTGCAACTTGCAGTTTTGCAGAAAATCGCCGAAAATTCCAAAATTCTTATCAAAAATTACATCGAAATGACAGCGGACATTTCCTCATAAATATTTTAATTCCAACGTAATAGTGCGGTAATTTTAGGCACTGGAAGTTTTAATTGCTAATTTGAAAATATTCTATGTACATCTCAAGCATATAGGTAGTAAAGCATAGTATTTTCGGTTCCTTAAATCAATGAGTACCCAGCTCGTTTTGTTTGTATACCAGGCAAATACCTATTTAAATGCGAATTTTTCCATTTTGCGAAGACGGTGCTTTTGGTTGTCACATTCTCCCGGCCTAATAGAAAATTCAGTGACAACACATATCAAACTTTAAACTGCTATTTGGTACGTTTATAGACAGGGTGTTTAGTTATAACAAACAAAATCACAAAGTAAAGTGATAGAAGGAGTTGCATTCATATGAGGATTGAAATATAGGACGGACTAGAATGATAGTGGTCCGTAGGCAGCCGTATATACAAGATGGTTGGAATATAGGGTGGACTGGACGTTTGGTAGTATAAAAATGTTGGAAAAAATGTGAATTTAAAATTATATAGGGTGATTAAAAAACTGTTATATGATATGGACATAAGCAAATCATATACAGGATGGCTGAAATATATGCTGGAGTTGTTTTTTTTTTTGTACTATTTCCCGTTTGTTTTTTTTTTTGTATTGTATTAAATTTAAAATGAAAATTTCACATTCCAGATTCAATGGCAGAACATCGACACCGTGGGTGACCAAAGTCCGTACATCACAGCAATAACCACTCATCTCAAAACTACAATACCAGTAATTCGTGAAAACTTGGCCCACTCAAGGAAATACTTCACCCAGTTCTGCATCAAATTCGCCAACAGTTTCATCCCCAAATTCATTCAGAACATCTATAAATGCAAACCAATCAACACCGAAGGTGCTGAACAGCTCTTGCTCGACACTCACATGCTGAAGACCGTTTTATTGAACTTACCCTCGATATCGTCCCAGATAAATCGACCGGCACCAGCTGCCTATTCAAAAGTGGTGACCAAGGGTATGACGAAAGCCGAGATGATTTTGAAGGTGGTTATGACTCCGATAGATCCCCAAAAGAATTTCGTGGAGCATTACAAGAAGTTATTACCGGAATGTCAGCTGACGGAATTTCATAAGATTTTGGAAATGAAGTGTGTCAAAAGGCAGGAACAAACTGCTCTAGCGGAGCTTTTCAGAAGCTTTAAATAAGAGATACTTAGTTAACTATCTAAGAATGTCCAGGTTCTTAAAATCGTATTATTTGTATATTTTGTAAGGTTACAGTGACATCTTAATTAGAACTATAGAAACTGTGATTTTGTTAACATATGAGGTTTTTTATAGTGCAATATTATTTAGAAATGTTTACTATGTTTATTAATTTATTTTTATTTTCTGAATACAGTAATCGGATTATTATTATTTGTTTTATTACATTTAAACAATGGGACGCATGGCAAACAAATTCATCAGCTAGTATTTGGGCACTGACATACATTACCTCAAACCATTTTGTACAGTGTAGATACCTTCTCGGTTCTTTACAAGCTTAAAGGCAGCTGTACCTAACTAAATAAATTTTATAACAGAGTTTAGAAATGCAATAAAACTATTTAATAAATATTTTCTAATACTCATTACAAAACATGCAAATATTGTGTTTAGTAAAGTCTAAAAGCATCATTGAATAGCCTATTCAATAAATGTAAATACTCCTGAATTTAAGTGTGAAGTAAAAAAATATGTTTTGGAAGCGTCTGAGTCGCTTAGTGGTTAAGTGTGATCGGTCGCCTTTTCAGTAATTAAAAATGAATTATAATAAACCACTAGAAAAATCCACTAGCCGCTAAAAATAATATTTCGCCACTAAAAGGAGGGTCGAAACCACCAGTTTTAGTGGAAATTCCACTAAGTTGGCATCACTGATCTACACTCATGCGACCTACCTTCTTTTGGCGTTGTCGTTTCTAACCCGAGAAACCCTTTGAAGCGGCAACAAAACCGACATCGACAGGCGAGCCCGAGAACGAGATGACGTGAAACCGATCATATCCACGCTTCGCGGGTGTTCTCGGCGTGAGTCTGTAACCGGCTTTACCTTTCTCCTGTTATTGAAGACAACCAAAAAATGTGTTTTTTTTTAATATCAAAAAATGGAAAATCAAAGAGTTTTTTGATACATTAACATTACACCACAAGGTGTCATTAAATCTATAGTACTACAGTTTATTTCTTATTGGCCATCAAGAATTTTTTTTATCAGAGTAAAAAAATAGTATTGTTCTGCTTCTGCTAAGTAGTCAATTAAATAATTTTTTCCATGATAAAAAATCCTATATTTTTTTAACATCTTTTTCATGGCTCACTAAAGCGATGTAAATGAAAAAATCAACAATATCAAACAATTTCAATAAAAATTGCCGGAAACTGGTAAAATTGGTCCTGTGATCCTGTTTTTTAACCGACTTCCAAAAAGAAGGAGGTTATTAATTCGTCGCGTATTTTTTTTTGTATGTATGTTACCTGATTTCTTCTCCTGTGGTGAACCGTTTTGTATGAATATGGTCTTGTTTAATAGAGTATATATCCGGATTGGTGAAACTTCAAATTTTGGAAAAGAATTCTATTGGTAAAGTGATGAAATTTGTGAATGAGCACATGCCTACATGGTAATCGACCATTATACCTAACATATTGGTCGATTTATCGAAAACTCCTTATGGATGTGTATATTTCTTTAGCGTTTAATCTATCAAGGAAGATCCCTAGGTGATCTCATATACTTTTCTATGACGTGCAACTTGTAGTTTTGCAAAAATTCCAAAATTCTTATCAAAAATTTCATCTAAATGACATAAGGGACATTTCCTCATAAATATTTTAATTCCAACCTAATAGTGCGGGAATTTTAGGCACTGGAAGTTTTAATTGCGAATTTGAAAATTTTTTGTGTAAATCTCAAGCATGTAGGTAGTAAAGCATAGTATTGTCGGCTCCTTAAATCAATGAGTACTAAGCTCGTTTTGTTTGTATACCTTGGAAATACCTATTTAAAGGCAAATTTTTCCATTTTGGGAAGACGGTGCTTTTGGTTGTCACATTCTCTCGGCCTAATAAAAAATTCAGTGACAACACATGTCAAACTTTAAACTGCTATTTGGTACGTTTATATACAGGGTGTTTAGTTATAGCAAACAAAATCACAAAGTAAAGTGATAGAAGGAGTTGCATTTATATGATGATTGAAATATAGTACGGAGTAGAATGATAGTGGTCCATAGGCAGCCGTATATACAGGATGGTTGGAATATAGGGTGGACTGGACGTTTGGTGGTATAAAAATGTTGGAAAAAATGTGAATTTAAAATTATATAGGGTGATTAAAAAACTGTTATATGATATGGACATAAGCAAATCATATACAGGATGGCTGAAATATATGCTGGAGTTGAATTATATTTATACAATGTGATTAAAAAATTGGAATTAATGTTACAAGCTAACAAATTTATGCTTGTCCGTGGCAAGTAGTATGTACATGATGGTTGGTACATAGGACGGAGTGGATTTATCTATAGTTATACAGAGTTGTCAAAAAAAGTTGAAAAAAGGTTACATGGCGTGGTCCATAAGGCATAAATATACTTTGGGCTTATTAAGTCAACGCGTACTAGTACATTTTGTTCGTAAACATTTACCTGTCAATTTAAATGAAAATGTATCATTGTGTAATGTTGAGGCTTTCGATGTTACCTGGTTCTATTTATTAAGGTTATACATACAACATAAAAAAATAAAAATGAAAACTACGTGCGTTCAAAAAAACTAAAAAGTTGAAAATAAAACATTTAAAAAATATATAACCGACTTCCACCTATAACTAAAAAGCTAAAAATAATTATAACAAAATACAACTCTACCAAATAAATAACACATTCAATGTTGTTAGGTACCTACCCAGGAAGTAAAAAACGTAAACATTAAAAGGTGCTCATTCTTTACAAATTGATTACCTACCAATCTAGTGTATTTTTGAAGTCGGTGCCAAGCAACAATCAAGTTTGATGAAGTAGTAGAAAAGTACCCAATGAAGGATTTTAGATTTGCTTGGCACCGACTTCAAAATATACTAGATTGGTAGGTAATTAATTTGTACAGAATGAGCACCTTTTAATGATTACATTTTTTACTTCCTGGGTAGGTACCTAACAACATTGAATGTGTTATTTATTTACTAGAGTTGTATTGTGTTATAATTATTTTTAGCTTTTTAGTTATAGGTGGAAGTCGGTTATATATATTTTTAAATGTTTAATATCAGAATGGACTACTTACTTACTTCATTAGTTTTGGAGAATGCCATGTTTATCTTAGAACCCTCCTACTTTGCATTGTCCCCTGAGAATGTGAATGTACTAGTTCACGTTCAAAAACTGATTTATAATAATCATCTTGAACAAATTACAACCACTTTCTTACATATTTTCTGTGGGTTCAATACAAGTTTTTACATCCAATATAAACGTCTTTATTCTCACCGAATAAATCACAACTTTCAAAATTGTTATATCAACAATGACTCACTCTCAAACAGATTATGTCTACTATGCTATCTACTAGGGATGTAACGAATGTCCGATTTTCGATATTCGCGAATACGAATGCGAATTTTCTCTTCCAATATTCGCGAATTCGAATGCGAATATCAGATCAAAATTTACTTATTTTGGTTTAATCAAACATTATAACCTAAATTGTGCTTCGTAATCATTATAGAAAGCCACTCTTCTATTTTTAATATATAAATTGAAATAGCTGTGGGATCGTTGTTGTCTCACAGATGTATAACGCTCTTTCAACACTTAAGCTGTCATCATATTGAAGTGAACCAGTTTTTTTGATTTATGAGAGAAGTTATAAGAAGTTATTATAATTAAACAGAAAAATTATATAATTAAATTTATGGAGTCAAATAAAAACTAAGATTATATGGATTGCCAAAAAAAAAAGGATTTTATTGTGATGTTATAACTTATCTTATTTATGGACTCATTTACATATTTTTAAAATTAATTTCAAAAACAAAAGTAAGATTCTGCAAGCTTGTATATTTCAGAGTAAAATGAGATTGAATGCATGAGAATTGATCAAAAAATAACTGACTTGTGACGAGGTATGTTTTAATATCCTGACAGCTAATTTCTCTTATTTTTCAAAATTAACTAGGCCTAAACACAAATTTCGCTTCGTTGGCTATCGCTACTAATTTGAATTGACAGCTGCGAAAATGGTAGTAGCTAATGACGATAAAATTTGCATCAATATTTTAAATTAGAGAATAATACATGGCGAGTTCTGCCATAATTTGTTGGCGATATAATAAAAAAACATAACTTACAATTTTGTTAAGAAATTTCACCTAACACAATTGCCAGGCGGGCGCAAAGTAGGCAGGTGCCCAAGAAATGTTAGAACGCAAGTACGACAGTTATGGTGCTTTTATTTCAATTTATCTAATGGGTTTTATAGGCTGTTTCCCATGTAAACACATACAAAGCATTCATTATGTCCTAACTCGAAATTAAATTAGGGCTTTTGTAGCGATTTTATATTGTCCGATGGCTCAGTGGTTCGTTTTCGCCCCCAGTTTCAGCGTGTGCCTGTCACTTTGACGCAACTGACGGCCCGGACCGCACGCACGGAGCTCGTTTACAGCTCTGACAAAAGGCCTGCAGCTAGTTTGAGCTTTCCACACACACGATAGGTTGTATATTTTCCTACCAACCAAAAAAAAAAAAAAGAAACGTGAAACACCATAAACAGTTTTTTTAGACAAAGGGGCAAGTTCACTAACTAAATAATTAAATAATGATGTCTGTGGATTTAGGAGCGCTGCCCAAAAAAGCAAAATTTGTTATCCGGAGATTTAAAACATACGCACCTTTATAGTGTAATAGAACAATTATTTTTTGACAGATTCTTGAACGTGACCTGCTGTTGTATCTGCAAATATTCAAGCTTTACCCTTATTTTTAAAACTGGAAGGTGACCCAAGAAAGTACCAGCATATTTTAGTTTGTCAAAGTTTAGATATGTCTGCAATTTTGTTTTTAAAACTGATTTAAAAAATGAAGTCAGCACTCTGACATCATCAATTGTCGAGAACCTTTATCAGTTGCGCTCCCCTCAACTGATTGAATCTCCAGAAGATTGTATCATAATTTCCTTGACAGGTTTTCGTTAACCTAAGAATTCTTTGTCCTAGAAATCACAAGGAAACGGCGTTATATGCAGTATGACTCCTGATTTTGAGTCTTTGTGAGCTAGTTTTCCTTGAAAGTTCCAAATCTCGAAATTCATTTAGCCATAAAACCCTATATCATGTTATGAAACTGACATAACTTGCTTAATTTTATTTAGCAATTAAATTGTTGCCTGATTACATATACATGACAGGATTCCAGAAGAAATCTATATATGTAGTTGAGATTTATGTCATCATACAACTGTTATTTCTCATTGCAAGTACAAGTTCATACCTACCTGTCCTACCTGTAAGACTTAACTTTTGAAATCACAAGTAAGTTATAGAGTGTGCAATGTTCCTAATGGGTAACATCATAATATTTACGCTTTTCATTTTCAAACATATTCGCAAAAAATTCGCATGAATAACCCTGAATACGAATGCGAATATTAAAAACAGGCGAATATTCGCTAATGCGAATGCGAATGCGAATATTCGTTACATCCCTACTATCTACTGAACTTCTTTCCTTCTATCTGTCAGCCGCCTTTATGTTCTCATAGTTGTACTCGATCTTCTCCGTCTACCTTTGGTACGCTAACATGTATAATTTCTAATTCCGGAATGGATTTGAAATTCTTGATACTTGTTTTTACCATCAATGGTACTTTCGGCAAATATACCTCTTGTTATCGATATTGTTTATTTGAGTGGTTTTACAGTTTATTTACTCGCAAGATTAGTTTTTATTGAAGGTGATTAATTTTTTCAGGCATTCCTATTTTGCCAGCTAAAATAAAAGTTATACTAATTTCTTTCTCGTTACTCTACAGTTGGTTCCTTTGAACCTAATGCCTCTAATATTAAAATGATGAAAGCCTGTACGAAACACGGCTCAACGAATTTTTACGAAATAATAACTTGTTTGGACTTTTCAATTTTTATCAAGCATACTTTTACGTTATAATACAAATAAAAATTGTCATAGCAAAAACACATATCGATTGGTACGCTATACAAAGCAACAGAAAATAGGATAACCATGTTTCCGCTGTGAATGATCTATTGGCAACTACGAGAATCTGGAGTTTAAAATCTCCCTAAAAACAACAACTTTTGCATTTCATCTTGATTTCTTCCCTGAAGTTTTGCGAGCCGAACGGCTTGAACAAGATGAACAGTTGCACCAAGCAGGGGCGGATCCAGACACGTGCTTCCGGGGGGGGGGCGATTTCTGTCTCAGGCGGGGCGATTTCATGCTTCAGTGGGGGCGATCCTGTACTAAAGTTACCTAGATATAATTGTAAACCCACATTTCTTGGACTACTATATTAAAAATGTGGGCTTTAAAACCATAGAAGTTACGTTATCCTAAGCGCTTGGAGTTAAGATTACCTCGTTTTAATATTTAATTTACTAACGTTGAGGTTCTCGGTGGGGGCGATTGCCCCCATCGCCCCCCCCCTTGGATCCGCCCCATGGCACGAAGATATCGTTATTAAAATTGTTGGAAATAGTTACTGACGCCTGCCTAAAGTGCGGTGCTGCCGTTTCTACCGATTTTTCGGTAGTCTACCGATTTTTTACCATTTTCAAATTATTCTACCGATCTACCGAATTTTATATGAAAATTTACGATTTTTTAGAGTAACCACCAAATGTCAAATAAATATCTATTTTTGTCAATATATTCTTAAAAAACACTTAAATAAGGATGGGAAGAGGTTTTTTTATCAAGTATTTATAAATATCTATAGTTAAAAATTTAATAAATATTATACTATTTTAAAAACTACTTAAACATGACTCTTAAACAACGAAATGGAGCAGAAGGTTATATTTCGGTTGATAAAATATTATTTCTAGATATTTTACTATTTGAAAAATTGAGTAGAATAGGCACATTTAAGGACAATGAACTACTGAATGTATTTACTATACAAGACATTCATGGGGCAATAAACTGGAAAATGAAACATCAGTAAGGAGTCGGGTAAATTAAATATAATTACAGATTATATGAATGAGAAAACCCATTTGCCAATCAAGTACATTAATATTAATCCAAGGTATGTTAAAAAAAGGACTATAACATAAATCAATTCTTGGATATCTCTAAATAACTGAACAGCTGTTGCCCTTTTTATTTTATGACCATTGAGAGGCTACAAAATGACAATTTGGGTTGTCATTTAGTGATTTCGTTCCATTCACTGAACTCTGTCGTTTACTACTCGTGAAGTGAGAGTTTATTAGGCGTTTTTATTCTTCTTATTATTTTTTTGAGAACATTTCATACTATTTATTTTCCTAGCAAATATGTCTCATATGATGATATAACACAGTTAATCCAACATGTAATTATACCAACTTTCCGATGGCTACCGAAATCTACCGAAATGTATCCTAGAATGCTACCGATTTCTGTGGCAGCACTGGCTACAGTTGGGCTCTTGTTAGCGTGAACTTGGCTCGTCAAAATGGTGAAGGTTTAATACAAAAATGGCATATGATATATATTATTACTTATATAGTTCCTGAGGTATCTCATTGCGATTTCATTCTTCAAGAGGGGGGGATCCTGTACTAAATTAACCTAAATACGATTTTAAACCCAGATTTCTTGGGTTATTACATTAAAAATAGTCGTTCTAAGGATTAATATCATAGAAGTTACCTTCTTCTAGGCTCTTGGAGTTAAGGTTACCTCCTTTTAATATTAAATGTACCAATTTATTGGTTGTGGGGGGTGGTAAAAGAAATTGAACTTCCTACTTTTTCCTTCTTCAGTTTGTCGATGGCAATTAGAATTAAATTTTCATTTTGAATCACTCTTTTAGTTGTTACAATGGGTTTGATTAGATGTCGGTTTTTATTTATTGGTATTTCTGTGAAACTTCTTTGTAAATATTTGGTTCTTTTTTGCTTTGTTCTAGTAGTTTCGCCAATTCCATTTCTTGCTGTGTTATTTTTGTGTAAATCGATATTTTATCAGCGGTATGTTAGGTTTTTGTTAATAAAATAAAGACTAATTAATAAAATATAATTTGATTTTTATTTTATAAAATAGTACAAAATAAGTTGCACTCAATATCACAAATTATTCTAAAAATTGAGCAAAACTCTTGGATGGATTTTTATTGACTAAATAAGGTACCACTTTTAATATACATAATTCTCCCTTACAAATATTTACAGATATTTGGACAGTTTTCTCTTATATGAGAATATATTCTTACAATTTATTTCCATTAAATACCCACGTTTGGCTTTAGTTATTATTGACCTCTATACAGAGCCTATAATAGGTATATACAAAAAATATATAATATAACGATATATATTCCTTCAGTTTGATGGATAAAGAAACTTTAAATGGTGGTGTTCATCACATAAAAAATCTCTCATAATACGTCTCTATACATATAACAAAGGTAATGTAATTTTATAATAAGACGTATTTGAAAGAATACTTTTATAGTACAGATAAGAATTTTTTCTTTCAAACATTCATAGCCGCACTTCATATTAAAATAAAATAATTAAATTATGGATAAAAGATTGTTATGTAGTACTTAATCCTTCCGCGTCTATTATTATACATTGCCGTATATATATATAGATTAATATAACAATTGAAACTGAGGTGTTTATTAATAAACTAAGACATAACTCTCTTAATTTTAATTCGATATCATAAAATTAATTTTGCAACAAAAGTCAAATTTGAACTGATACCAGAGTTGTTTTCATCAACCTCCAATAAAGCCAGTTAATCTTCAGACAACCTCTAGGAGATGAGGTTGGTACTGTGGATGCTATCCCAAATGTGCCTCAAGTAGTGCGATTCAGAAGAGAGTAGTGCAGGAATTGATCAAATAAAGGACGGAGTATATAGTCAGAGAGAAGGACACAAGTTGTGACAGCAACAGATTTTATATACAGTGAATATTTGATCCGTTTTGAAGCTGAATGACGATTTCTGCAAATCAATTGTAGCTAAGTATAAAACTTGGGTTCGTCATGTCAGAAACAAAACAATAGTGAATACAATGTATGATCTCAAAACTACCAATCAAATTGAAGTCTTTGAAATTAATCTTCCACATAGGGATGGTTATGCCTAGGGTTTTTTGGGTTTGTAGAATCGGGAACTATGAGCAATCTAACTGTTTAATGTCAGACTACGCATTTCAAAACAACTACTAGTTTATTACAAACATCTTCTGGGGCAATATAAATTATGCGTGTTTAATCAATTGGTGCATAGCTAACTGAAGAATTAATTGGATTATGTAAAAAAATTATATGTTTATAGATAAGTAATTATTTCAGTTTCAATTTGTATTTTACCTGCATCTTTTTTTTATGGGGGTTGAGAAAAAACTGCAATATCTTGAAATAAACAATCTGTATGGCTGCCCATTGCACAAATCCTTAATAATAAAACAATATTTTGATATCAAACATTATTTAGTTAAAAAAAATTAAAAAGGTATCTAATTTTTAAATAAAATATATGTAGGATATTAAGAAAACGAATACTAAGGTACCTTTCCAAATTACGTTGAACAGTTATAATTATGAAACTACTTGATGCGAAAGGGTTAAATCTTTGTTCAATAAAACAATCTCAATTTTTATGCCAGCATATTTGCAAAATCAAGAATTGTAAAATGCCAAGACAAAAATAGACTATTAATAAAATATTTATACATGTTCTTAACATTTCTTTAAGTTTAAAAAATACTAAAAGTATAATCTTTAGTTTTTTTTTACTTGCAACTAAATAATAAACTTGCCCATTTCACAATTCCGTTTGAAAAAGTCTCGAACACGTTTGGTGACCAGGTAAATTTGATCAAAATATAAAGACTTATTCCTAATCTAGCTTAAAATATTCGCAGCCGAGTGTTATTAGGGAATTGGGCAAGTAAGGACTAGCATTTTATAGCTATTAACAACTAAATGGATGGTGTGAAATGATTACACCATTTCGCCTTCACCGCCATCTTCTGTCAGTTCTAGAAAGCTGTATGTATCTCGACGTTTGATCAATCGGTTTGAGTGCGTGTAGATGTAGGCGCTACTGCGTCTTCTTAGATTCTTCATACCTGCGACAAAAAGACACGTTAGGAATTACGTGACATATTAAGGTTGTGTTTGAAATGAAATAGGTGAAATTATTAATTTAGTTTCAAAATCTTAAATTTCGTGCTCACCCATTTCTATGGTTTCTTTTGTGAAGACCAGTGATTTATAAGCATTAACGATGACTCCTATGATGATACAGGTACCAACGAATATGAAGCTATATGTCATTAGAGGACAAGCGATATCAGCAAAGGTTGTAGCAAGATAGATCCATCTTCGAATTGGTGGAGTTAGATCATCTATACCCTTAGAAATTAAAAGAAGAAATATATTATTATATTGTTTTGCAAACATTTAATGTTAAAAAGAAATTACGGAACGATCACAAGAAAAATATTTTACGATATCAATTATAAACTACTTACTTCTTCAAGCCACATAATTGGGAAAATAATGTTTGGGAAGTTTTGAACGGCACTTATATACGGGGCTTGATCAACTTTAAGATTGAGCTGAATTCGAACTTTTCCTTCCAGTGGCACTCCAAGTTTCTGTTAAAAAAGAGGAGAAATTAAAACAAATATTCTCTAAATTTTTCTATCGATTAAATCCAGCTCATATTTTTTCTCATACTTATTCTCGAAATTTGTTATAACTTTCAACAAGGCGTTTATTGTTCATTTAACGATTCTTTAAATTGAAATATACAATATCTTAATATAGTTCTCAGAAAAAATGCAACAAATTAGAATTAACAAGAATGTTCAATAACAACTGAATTTTTAGAGAATAATTGTCATGCATAGTAAATACCGATAGAAAGCTCAATTGGAACACAACAGCTGACTTCAAAATTTAGCCTAACAACATTAACCATTGACTGAGAAATGGGACTCGTACGTCAAAAAATATTCACCTCTCATTGAAATCCATGACAAAATTGTTTTAGATTGTCCCTTGTAAATTTTCACACAGGGTACATCTCTATCATCGAAACCTTAGATATCATCACATTATAGATTTCACAGCACACTATCTGAAGAATACCAACTTTCTCTACTATCACGAACGGTATAAATGAGTAGAATGAACTCCAATAGTAACCCTTTTTATACAGAAGTTAACAACAATCATTATCAATTGAAAGCAGGATTTATGGATAATACTAGTGTTATTTGGCCGCACGGGCAAAACAACCTCACAATATTTCACATCACTTGAAGCCAGAAACTCTTAATCATAATTTAATTAATAATAATAATTAAAAAAATGAGACAGATCCTTTGGGCAAACAGAAAAAGAATTTACACCAACTGATTGCCTCAAACTAATTCTCATTCACCGTTCAGGTCGGTCTCAAGTCATCTTTGGGAACCAGATCACATAGACTAACAGAACAGAAAACGTCAAATAGGAAATAGACCCTGTAATAAAACCTTTAAAGCAAAATAGGTTTATAGAAATAAATAGGTATAAAAAGAGCACTAAAGTCAACAAATCAAGGTCAGCAGAAGATGAAACAAGATACCAATAAGCAAAGGCACCTGAGATATTGTATATAAGAAACTGTAGGTAAAATATTGTCACTACTTTCAAGATGGACAGAAATATCATCAGAAACCCAATGCAAGGATCTATTTGGACTAATAAGGAGTGTTTAAAATTCCATGCCCAGACTGATATAGGACAGACCATCACGATTATTAAAACTAGACAAGATGAGCACGAGAATGATATAAACGAAAAAAAAAGACTACTTGCAAATAGCTAAAATCCAGATGATCGTAAAAGGCCTCACTGCCTAGGCACAAGCTAAGAAATAATGAAATTATCATATTTATGGAAAATTTTTAAAACTGTACCCGACCGTCTAACAAATTAACAACCGAGTTCTAAGCAGCAAACATTAAATGTCAGTCCAACTTATCTCAATATGAATAAACGAATGAACAGATAAACGTATAACGAAAAAGTATCATATCATATAAAATCTTTGCCCAAGCCTCTTTCAACATATCACTAAAAATCTCATTGAAATTGGACAGTCATCGTGGATAAAAGGGTACACAAGCAACTAGATCAATATAAAAAATTCTGCTGGCGAATTTATAAAATTGTCAGGTAATTTATGACTGTCAAAGCAAAGATCCTGTATATACAAACAATTCACACTGTCACCTTGTCAGAAAATTTTAAATGACAGTTCCAGAAAATTCTAAAGATTTCTACATTACTAACATGGAACATATAAGAAATTACTGGAAAAATCGAGAACGACAAAACGATGGGTATATCAAGAACTGTTCTCTAATAGTCAGTGTTCAGTTTAACAGTAAACGTCAGTTGAAGAAATTGGTATTAGAGCATAAATATAAGTTCGGTTACATTGTGAATTGTTGTGTTGTAATAATCATAAATAAGTTTTTTCGAATCTAGGACTCTTTAGTCTGAAGTTCTATTTTAACGAAATTACACAAAATAATATGCGTGATAAAAACATTTTTGTATATGACCTGATCAAATCTTAACCGACTTTAAAAAAGGAGAGGTTCTGAATGCGGTTTTGATTTTTTATGTTCGTTACCTTAGAACTTTGTCAGCTGTGAACCAATTACGAAAATTGCTTTTGTTATTTGAGAAAATGTAATTCACAATAGGTCCCATATTTTTCTTTCTATGAAATGAACGGGATTTCTGAAATTCTATGGTAATCATAAAAAATAAGATCTCATTTAAAAACTTACTGGTTGAATTTTAAAATAAGTTTGGTGCTTCTCTCTATCAGCGCTTAAACCAACAACAGATTCGTTTAAACTTGGGTCGGCATCCAGAAAATGGGGAAATGATAAGTAGACAGGAGCATCTGAAAATAAATTTATTACATTGTTTTAGAGATAAAAAATATTTTTAATTGAACTCACCAGATTGACACGGACTTATGTTTTGAAGTCCTTTCGGCGGGCAAAACTCATTAGCAGGACAAAAGCATTTATTATCTGGATATTTGTCAACAGCCTCAAAAATTACTTCTGAGGGTGTAAACAAATCAGCTGATATACCTGAAAGAAAAAAATACATCTGAATTAAAATTTTATTGAATAGCTGTATAATCTTATGATACAGAATATTTTGTGGTCACTATTATACATAATAATAAATAATAATGAGACTTAAATTATCCAAATACAAGTACAACAGGTTTTATAAAATAGAATGTTCTGATGTCAAATAATACAATAAAGAAACAATAGCTATAAAGTGTTCTTGTTGGAAAAGTTGCCTTCAAAATGGGTGTTCATTTACAAAGAAATAATCAGTAATACAAAACAATCATTGAGTGTCACTACAGAACTTTTCTAAGTAACATTGGCATTGGGGAAACCACATTACTGTACTTTATATAAAGGGACTGCCAGAAAATATGAAGGGAATGAGCTATTGATTTAACGCCAAAACCAATTTCCACACAAGAAATACACTAAAATTAACCAAAAGATACAAGTCAAAACTAAAAATATTGCATATATTGCATAAATTTTATTATTATTAGAGAAACATCTAATTGTCGAACACAAAGCGAAAGTTTAATTTAAATCTGTTAACTGAAGTGGATTTATCGCTTCTACTTCCATAGAATTCAATCGCGCCTGGTTACCGATCATTAGTGATGAAACGATCAATCCTTTTGAGAATCACTATATATAGATAATTCTTCTGTATATAGGTCCTAGGAGGGACATATATAAATTCCGAATAAACTATTTCTATTTCATTCAACTTGAGAATATGATTTTTGGATTTTTATGTATTAAAAAAATGTAGTTGTCATTATAAAATTGTCAAACACTTAATTACAAATTTACATTTTATTATTGCTCGCTTTACCAGATCAGACCCAGACACCGAAACGTTCGGTTTTTGGAACATACAGTTTTTAATCTGAGGTTTGTAATTTTTCAAAAAAAACTCAGTTATTTCCTTATTTAGGTTTACGATCAGGTATATGTGCTCACTACTTTTTTTTAAACAGAACAAATGCTCTTCGTTTATTACGAATACATTTTATGTAACACAATTAAGAACTCAAAACATTGTAAAAATCCCTTACGAATATAATATATTTTATGTGAGAGACATTTTTAGGTCGACAAATGTTCAAATAAATGAACATAAAAATTATAAATTGAGAGTATTCCAAAATTTGTGAATATGCTTAGGAATTAGGTCGTATCATACAATTCAACAAAAATTCACAAAGAAGGACATAACACAAAGCGAAAGACTAATTAAATTCTATTAACTGAAGTCGATTGTATCACTTTTACTTCCATAGAATTAAAAATGTCCATCCCCTTTTGAGGAACTCCCCAACCATCCATTAGATACATCATGGAGATGGAAGAGAGTGGGTGCCTACCATTCCTTGATGTAAAGTGTCAAAGGACTAGGACCGGAATCCAAACAACAGTCTACAGGAAGGCTACGCGTACAGGATTATACCTTCACTACAATTCCAACCATCCATCAGCAACGAAAACTGGCATCATTAAACACTAATCCATAGAGCCAAAAATATCTGCAGCACACCAGAGGCCTTAAAAGAAGAACAAGTTAAACTTAGAGAAGAACTTTTGGCTAATGGATAGCCGGAAACGATCATTACCAAGGCGTTTGAAGAGCCACCTAGGCAGGAAAAGGACCAGGGGCGGATCCAGACACGTGCTTCCGGGGGGGGGGGGGTGATTTCTGTCTCTAGGGGGCGATTTCATGCTTCAGTGGGGGGGTACCTGTACTAAAGTTACCTAAATGTAATTTTAAACCCACATTTCTTGCCTACTATATTAAAAATAACATTTGTGGGGTTTAAAGTTATAAAATTACCTTTTGCTAAGCGCTTGGAGTTAAGATTACCTCATTTTAATATTAAATTTTCTAGCTTTGAGGCTCTCGGTGGGGGTGATCGCCCCCATCGCCCCCCCCCTTGGATCCGCCCATGAAGAGGACACCGCGGTAGCAAATCTGCTATTACCGTATACTAAAGGCTTGTCGGAGAAACTTAGAAGAATTGCACACAGCTATGGAATCAGAATGATCTTCAAAAGCAACAACACCTTGAGGAGCATGATAACAAGAACGGGGCCCGACGCACCAGCAATATCAAATAACTGTATATACAGCATACCTTGTGAATGTGGCAATCTTTACATTGGAGAGACAAAGCGACCGTTGGACACCAGGGTTAAGGAACACCGCACAGCTACTCAAAGGGCGGAGGTAACTAAATTTGGGCTAGCTAATCAAGCATGGACCGAACACCATAATATCAACTGGGACCAGGCCAGAGCAATTCACAAGGAAGAGCACTGGTACAAAAGAAAATTCATAGAGACAGCATATATAATCTTGAACGAAAATATAATTAATGAGCCCAGCGTCCAAATCAAAAATGTTTGGCTAGCTCTTCTTCGGCCTCTGCCGCTAGGCATCACCGGCAACCAACCGCCAGGTACGACCATGCTGATAAATTTAGCACATATATCTTGTAATAAAGTGTATTAAGGTTTATTACCAGGTATATGTGCTCATATTTTTTTAAAGTACAGTACCAATATTTTCATTTACTCTGATTACATTTTGTTTAACTTACCATGTTTAGTTACCGGCTTTCTGTACTGCATCGGAAAGATCCTGCACAAATCCTTATCGTATATGTGTACGACATCCGAATGTGTGAAGTACCTGGGAGGGAAAAAGGAACCTTCGCTAGCTGTCAACGCATTGCATGGAGCTTCCGACCAGTAAGGTAGATTTTCTTTGCCGTTAATCTTCGTAATAAGACCGAATTCATGCATACCACTTTCCCCTGTATGAATATTGTGCACCTCGGGTAATGTTCCGTTTCTCTAAAAAGATTGAACGAAAGATAACATAACTAAAAAAAGTTATTGCCTGCAAATACTCACATTAATGAACAGGCCCATCTTTTCGGAAGGTCGTTTTCTTTTCGGATAAAACTGGTGTGCTAAGGCTACTAATTTATCTTCGTAGCCAAATACCAATTCGTCTGCTGTAACTGACACGAACGGTTTGAACGATCCCATGCTCAGCACAACTGATATTGCCTTTTGGACGAAATAGCCCATATTGTTGGATAGACCAGCCAAAGTCTAAAAGGAGAAAAAAATACGGGATGATACACTGAAATTATTCATAGAAAAAATAAATTTTGCTTAAGGTTAACAATTGCGTTTTGATGTAACTGCTGAGGCAAAACTCTACCGAGGGCCCGTGTTGGTTTCCTGTTGAGTTTTAGGATTTCAGGTTATATTATTCGCGAGTTCGTTAAGCCAAGAATTTAAACAAAGCAAGAAATTCGGTTACACCACACATGAAAAATGTCAACAAACGCTACCATGTTCAATAAAAAGGTGAATGGAATCCAAGTAAAGAAAGTAGTACCTCAGGTATGAAATATATAGAATTAGAAAAGGAAATCAGGAAAAAGAAGCTCATAATTTTTTTATTAAAGACACTGATCATATAAATATTTGAATAATGAGAAACGGAGGAGCTTAATAAAAAACGCATATAGACAAAAAAGGAAAGAACTAATACCTGGACAATTATGTCATTGGAAGAAAACAACTTATTATACGCATAAACTAACAGGAACATATACGCGGGTGAATCAAATATGAACCGGACTTTTCTGTTTCTCGCCCTGTAGGTAATTCGAGTGGCATGACGTCTCGATATATGTTAGGTAGGGATGTTAAGAAGAGGGGAGTTCGTCGGTTTGGCGAGGCGTAGTAGCATCATGTCAGAGCAAGAGGTGCATACGTCTGTTGCGCAACGTGTTGTTAACAAATTTTTGGCGTGGGAGGGCATTAGACCGTCTGAGATTTGCGTCGACTATCTGCACAGTTCGGCAATGAAACATTTTCAAGGACCCAAGTGTACGACTGGCACAAAAAGTTTTCAGATGGCCAAGAGACAGCACCGCGGAAAGCAGGGAAAATTCTTGCAATAGTTTTCTGGGATTCGAAAGGCGTACTGCTGATCGATTTTCTGCACGAACGCCGTACAATTAATGCTGAGTATTACTACGAACTACTCCAACAAGTGAAACTTGCCTATCGGCAAAAGAGGCGGGATATGTCTATCCGAAGTGTGATTCTGTTGCATGACAACGCTCGGCCACATACAGCTGCATTGACTCAAGGAAAATTGAACAAAATGCATTGGGAAACCCTTGAACACCCGCCTTACAGTCCTGATTTGTCGCCATGTGACTACCACCTGTTTGGGCCACTTAAAGAAGAACTGGGAGGCCACCACTTTGAGGACAACGAAGGTGTAGAAACGTTTGTGCGCAACTGGTTATCGACACGACCAGTTTCATTCTTTGAGAAAGGTATTAAAAAACTTCCGATTCGGTGGGAAAAATATATACATAAGAGAGGAGACTATAGTCTTCGTAAAACCACTAAAAACCTCCAGAGAAATAAAGAATCCTCAGGAGTAGTTCAATGGGCGCCATATTCATGAACAGGTTTTGTGTTTTTTGGGCAACGGTCTTCACCACTTTACCGGCAGAGTCGTCGGGTGAAAGCTTTCACGCTGTCATGGCAACTAAATGAAATTTTAGTTCTACGATGCAGGGTCGCGTACGTAAAGTACGATACCCAGTATCGGCGGCTGGTCAGGGTAGGGAAAGCGGGCCCGCAGTCATCGTCATCATGTGACCATAGCTCTGTATTTTTACTTTTACTTTTACAAATTTTTAACTTTTTATCGATTTTTTTGACGGTTTTTCATCTAGTCTTATATTTATGTTTGTTATTTAGTCCTTTTATCTTGTCTTATGTCTATTTTTTATCTAGTCTTATTTCTTAGTCTAGTCTCAAACACGTATTTTAATCATCATCACCGACAACTAACCGCCAGATACGAGGACGCTGATTGAACCGGATGAGACCCAATGACCATGACCGGCGAAGCATGCCGATTAAAGGTATAAATACCAGGGATAAACTGAATTTCCCATCATTCACCTGATGACGATAGCAGATACAAAGCTATTGAAAAGTTGTGAGATCAACCTTTTCAAGACGATGGAAGTTCAAGGAAACTTCGAGGAACGAGGGACATTGTCTACCAATTTCAGAATAACTTTATAACTGATCATATTATTCTAATATATTGACGTATCCAATGTTGAATCGTTTATATATAAACAGAAATTCGATGTCATTATATAATTTCTTAGGCAATGAAAATTTGCAGGTTTGACCAGTTTTCAATTTTCTGCAGGTTTTCAGCCATTTCCTGAAGATCAACAGGGGATGTAACAATTTTAGCAACAAAACATTGCTCAGCACTCAAAATTACGTCAAAAACCATATGTCGCACGTGCAGGTTTAACCAATTTTCCAAAGTCTTCCATTTTCTAAAGGTTTTTAGCGATTTTCTGAAGATTGACGAGAGATGGAGCGGTTTTGATAGTAAAACATGTTCAGCATGTAATACATCGGAACCTATAATTAGGAATAATTTCCGCAATAATAGCTATTGGATTGCTCGAATTTGTAGTTTGAGCACATTACATATTAACACAGTAGGAATAGATGTAGACACACGAGCATATTTCACTTCAGCCACTATAATTATTGCGGTCCCTACTAAATGTGCAGATTCGACTATCTCACAAGTCTTCATTTTTCTGAAGCTTTTCAGCTATTTGCTGTAGACTGAAAGATGATAGACCAAATCTGACGACAGATTTGCGTTCAGGAGGCAACAATACTTCGGATATCGTATGTCACATGTAAAGTACAGAAAACTTTTTTTTAGACCTGTGTAATTATTTATTATAATTAAAGATGTCATAGAAAGAATTGAAGTTTGAAGTAATTAACAATATGTACAATAATTGTCGTCTGAGTCATACGTCTTGACAAAAAAATAGACGGTGTTAATAGAAACGTTATCAACATCTCTGTCCTTATTTTATAAATTTCTTGTCTTATTCGGTGTTTTAAATCATCAATATTAGTTGGTTTACTCTTGCAGATTTGTGATTTTAAATAGCCCCACAAAAAATAATCCAGTGGAGTCAGATGACAAGATGGAGATGTTTACTAATCAAACGATAAGGAAAAACGTGATTAAGCTAAGCAAGCACTGCTGCTGCATAATTGATGTAGCTCCATCTTGATGAAACCACGTTTCCATTAAGGCCTCCGAGTAACAGTATTAGGGAAAAGTAGTTGTCTTTATTCAGGTATTAACATTTTGTAAATAATCCAAGCAACTTGCCCCACTTAATGCCCTCTCAAAAAAATATGTCCAAATATTCTGTTATTTATTATGTCAGGATTTCGTTTCCCACAGGCAGATTGCAGATAAGCGAGATTTGTAATGAGACGATTTTTCCATATTCCCATAATTTTACTTAGTACTCCTTGGTTACTTAGTAGGGATCCCAGGTATATAAACTCAAATATTTTTTTTACATATGTGATGTTCGATGGTGGGAGGGTCTATTTTCATAAGTTTAGTCTTCCTGAGATTTATTTCAAAGTTCATTTTAGCACTTTCTCTCTGCGTATCGTAAGTTTGTTACTTTTTTACCACTAATGAACACTCCCTAAAGGTTGTCTTGTTATGTATTCGCCGTATGTGGTACACAGCCGCCGCGACAGTCTACATCCTTGTCGCACCCCCTTGCGTATATTGAGTGTCTGTAATGTAGGATTATCTATCCTTACCATGGCTCTGTTTGCCCAGTAAAGGTTCTTTATTAGACTCATTAGATGATTTGCTACTTCCACTTCCATTAGTATCTGCCACAAGCATTTCCGTTTTACGTACGCGAATTAAATTCCCTTGATTTTTTGAGTAGTTTTCTAATATTGAGAATTTGGCCTCGTGTGTTCGTCTGCCCTCCACGAAGCCTGCTTGCTGAGGTAGTATGTATCAGTTCAGATGCTTGGTCACCTCTTCGTGTACCAGATCTTATTACATATGTCTAATAGTAGCTCTATCCCCGGTTCTTAAATTATTTCTGCATTTATGTTATCTATTCTTCGTGAATTATTTGTTTTCAGATGTTGTATAGATTCTATCACCACCTCCTTTATTATGTTCGGTTCTATTTCCTCTTCCTCGTAGTGTCTTTCTAGATCTCGCTCATCGCTGTACAGTTTTTCGCAAAACTGTACTCATCTATTTAATACTTTCTCTGTCCCTGTCAAAGTTCTATTTTTATCCTCTATGGCCATAGTTTTAGGTTTATATTTTCTCGATAGTAGGTTTACTTTCTGGAAAAAATCAAGTGTTTGATTAGTATATTTATGTTCTTCAATTTCTTCGTATTACTTTTCTGCTGAACCCATTTTCATCTATTTTTCACTTCCTCGGAAGTTCTAGACTAAAGTGAGCGTACTTCACTTAATCTTGTTTGCTATATTTCTTCCATTACCTTCACATTTTCCTCTGTTATCAAGTGTTTATGCGGTCTGTTTCTTCTTTTGATAGTTTTTACAATTGTCAATTTATTTCTGTTTTAAGTTGGGTTGGTTCTTGATTATTTAATCTGGGTTTTGGTTGAGGTAGGAAAAATTTTTCAATCTTAGTTTTATATCCACCGCTAGTAATTGGTTGTCTGATCGGCAATCTGCCCCGGGAAAGGTTCCTACAGATGATTTCCATAGTGGGTTGATTATTATGTAATCAATCTGATTTATTATGTACATATCACCGGGTGATCTCCAAGTACACATGGTGTTTGAATGGCATGTTGGTTATAACGAGCGTATTTTCCAGGTATTCTCTCTCTCCTTTCTAATTACCTTTCCGAAATGTCCCACAACCTGTTTTAAATGTAGGTTATTTTTCGTTTTATTATTTATTGTAAAATTATGCTTTTCCCAATAATTACTCCCCAGGGGTAGGGGGCTTCTCAAATCACCACCTGTTTCAGCCCACTATTCCAAACATTTTAAACAACAGTAGTTACTAATACTTAAAAAAATTCTTTAAATTTACAAATATCCTAATTTACGATTAGTTCAGAAGACTTACCAGCAGAGGTATATTCGGTACGACTATCCTTTGTTCTTTGTTAACTGACAGTTCGGGGACGAATTGCAAAATTTTCTTATGCTGAAATGACACGGTGCCGTTTTGATGGAACTTGATATTGACTTTTTCCATGTTTTCGCTGAAAACAATAAAAAAATTACAGACGAATTTATTCGCAGTAAATGATCAATAGTTGCCTTGACGTTTCCTTTTTTTATTAGAATACTAAACCGCAATTATGACCACAGTAAAAAGTCTTAATAACTAAAATTAATAGTATTGTGTGTTTATTATATTTTTAGAAAATTGTTCATGAATTCTTAAAAGGAAGATTGTAAATAGTCCAGGTAATATTGATAATAAAGTTGTATCTTCAGTAGAAATGTCGTGAAACTGGTAAAATGTGAAACTGGTAAAACACACACCCATACAGAAAGTGTCACGTTATATGCAATACTTTCTGTAAAAATAATATTTATTTGGAGAAAAATTAAAAGATTGTAAAAATTATCTGTTTGCTTATGACCACACGATAGAAGTGAAAATTATACATGTGACAAACACTTGAAAGAAATAACCACAAAGTACAAATTATTATGGAAATATTTTATTATATTAGTAATTATTATACGGTGATGATATGATTTTTGTCCATCCCTCTATTCACTTTTGAGCCCAACTAAAATTGACACAAAATTCATTCTATTTGTTTGCCATAATTCAAATAGTAATTACAAAATTATGAACGATTTATTTATTATCTTCATTTTTTATGTCGTATGATAAAAACCTTAATTTCTGTTTCAATAAATATATTAATTGCCCTAAAAGTTGTCTTTGCACTTCCTAACAATAAACAAATATGTCCTGAAATTCAACTCCCACATTTTGCTCCAGGGAAGTTGGTTCTTCCAATTGCAATAAAATTCCATAGATGTTTGATTGGTTTTTCTTGAACAAGGTATACAGTATAACACACACAAAGTGTTGTTAACATATTTTTATTCCTCAGTTAAATATATGGGGGTCTTTGAAGTTGCAAAAATCACATTTGTGGTAGTTTGTATCTTTTCAGCAACTGAATGATAAGTTAGTGTCTAAGTGTTTATTGGGAAATAACACCACACTTTAAAGGAAATTGCTGTATATTCCAAACGTTTCGGGGTCTAGATCAGACCCCGTTGTCAATGGCTAAGAAACTACGGATTAAAAAGGTAACTAAGAGAATTTTATTTGTAATATACAGGGTAGCACAGAAATTTCTAAAGATCATATAATCATAAAGTTCCTTTCAAATTGAAAAAATTTGAAAGGGAGATCTTCAGAACTTTATGTGGCGCTCCTAGGTGCGACTTTCTTATAAGATAGTGCATTCGCCAAAAATGCGACCAAAGAACTTTGTTGATTCAGTGATCCCATTAAAGTCATAAGGGAAAACCTAGGAAAAACCTTATGAACTATCCCGATATTGGGTTGTTCACAAGGACATGACCATTAGCAATTTCTTCCTCAATCATCGGCAACCAGGAACGACTGAATTCTACGGAGGTAGTAGCGATACAATCAGACGTTTACAGAAAACCAACTCATACTAACAGGTATCTCAACTTTAAGTCTAATCATCCAAGTTCAGTAAAAAGATGTATCATTAAATCTCTATATGACAGAGCAAAAACCAACTGTTCTAATATCAATAAATTCAATGAAGAAAAAACGTTTATAAAAAATATACTTTCTGTCAATCATTACCCAAATAAATTTATTAATAACGAGTTAAACAAAATGGAATACCAAACAATCCCTAACAACCAACTTCACCAAGCAACACTGACTCCCAAGATAATCACATTAACGCAATAACTATACCATACATACAGGGTCTATCAGAAAGACTAAAAAGAGTGGGAAACAGATATAATATCAAAACATCATTTAAAACAAGAAATACACTAAAATCAATTATATCAAAAACCAAACCAAATAACACAACTCAAAATACAAAAAAATTGCATTTATAAAATCCCGTGTAAATGTATTAAATTGTATATTGGAGAAACCTCTAGACCTCTGAATGTTCGAATAAACGAACACAAAAATTACATAAAAAACGACAATTTGAAAAATCCAAAATTTGTGAACATGCTTGGGACCTTGGTCATAAAATACAGTTTTAAAATTCAGTTATATTACACACAGAAGAATACAACACCAAAAGAAAACTAAAAGATTCTGCTTTAATTTTGTTAAATGAAAACGATTGTATCGCTACTACCTCCGTAGAATTCAGTCGTTCCTGGTTGCCGATGATTAAGGAAGAAATTGCTAATGGTCATGTCCTTGTGAACAACCCACTATCGGGATAGTTCATAAGGTTTTTCCTAGGTTTTCCCTTATGACTTTAATGGGATCACTGAATCAACAAAGTTCTTTGGTCGCATTTTTGGCGAATGCACTATCTTATAAGAAAGTCGCACCTAGGAGCGCCACATAAAGTTCTGAAGATCTCCCTTTCAAATTTTTTCAATTTGAAAGGAACTTTATGATTATATGATCTTTAGAAATTTCTGTGCTACCCTGTATATTACAAATAAAATTCTCTTAGTTACGTCAAAAATCAAATAATAAACATTGTCAAATATTTAAATTTACATCTTGGAATTGTACCTTTTTTAATCCGTAGTTTCTTAGCCATTGACAACGGGGTCTGATCTAGACCCCGAAACGTTTGGAATATACAGCAATTTCCTTTAAAGTGTGGTGTTATTTCCCAACAAACACTTAGACATTGAAAATTATGCCACAAGTATCCTTCAGAAAACGGTAAGTTAGTGTCAAAACTAATTTGGTTTTATACTTATTTCCCATAGCTACTAAATGATTTATCTAGCCATTAGGATAATTAGTTATTCAGTATTTTTCAATCTTTCATAGTTATTGTTTAAAAAGACTTTCAAACTAGACAAAAAGTCAATTTTTACTAGGTGTTCTATTTTATGTAAATTCAGTTTGAAAGCTTCCATTCTGGTGTTCGGAAGTAGGCAAAATTTATTAGTGAACTGCCATTCCTTTTAAAATGTTTTTTTACATTGTAAATTGTTTGTTGTAGATTTTTATGTGCACATTATTTTTATTTATATGATTGTAACAAGGAATTGATAATAATAATTCACATACAATTATATAAATTTTGAAATTCATACAGGCTTTTAATCCTTCCCTAATATAAATGCCAAGTCAACAATAAAAGGTAAAGCTGACAGTTTAGAGACGAAAAGCAATGGCTATCGTAATATATTGTGTGGAGCCAAGTTTAAATACAGTATAAGATTCATTCACTTTTTAAACTTTGGTCATACCTTTGTTTTGGCTGTAGGATTAAAGATCCAGGGAGTCCTCAACATTTCAAGGTGTTGAACACTATTTTTGAGGCTATGAATTTTTGAATAGGTATGTGCCATTTTACAAATTTTTGTCTTCTTTGAATCAAAAAAAGGTATTTTCAGGTCGAATCCCCATCAGATGAGATAATAGCACAAATGTCTCTTACTGTGTTTGTTCTAATATTTTCGTTTACCTAACATACTGTGACTTCAAATATCTCCACAAAATATCGAGAGACGTCAAATCTGGTGAACTTCCTGGCCATCCGCATTTCTTTTTACTCTACTTACCATCTTGTCTTAATATCTGACTCACTTATATTTATGACCAACCGACTCATTATTTTCTGATACTAGTTCATTAAATATAGTAACCTTGTCTTAAAGGTTTATTTGTCCGCTGTATACTTTTGCTTTTTTTCTTTTTTCTACTTGTTTAGCTCTTCACTAAGAATTTCTTATTATATAACTTCATTCTTTACTAATCTTTAAACGCAAGTAGTATACTTATTGTCGGATAATCATTTGTTATTGTTGCAGAATCGTACTATATCCGAAACTTTAAAATTTATATACACTTGTTTTTTTAATAAGCATAATTTTTAATTGGTATATTTTGGTCAACCCAGTTAAAGATGGAATGACGCTATAATATAAAGAGAACAAATTGACCTGCCTAAGAAAATAAAGAAGAAGAAGAAGAAGTTGTAAATGATCAACATCGACTACTCTATTACATGACAAAGAAAAAAACGCTGTTTCACCAAGGCATTGCACCAAGTTTGTCGGGATAAGATATCCCCAACCAGGGGCGGATCCAGGATTAGCATTTGGGGGGGGACTTGTTCTCGTTAGGAGGGCTTGACGTAACTGAAGGTTGATTTTAGCACAATAAACACTAAAAAAGCATACCACTCAGATGATTTGGGGAGCTTCAGTCCCTTAGCCCCCTGGATCCGCCAGTGTTCCCAACTGATTCATATTGTGATTAAATACCACAGACATATGGCCTCTTTTTTGGGGATATCACCACACCTTCCAATTGCACAAGATGGCTGTATTTTATTTATTCAGAGCGCTTGTCCCAAGTATCTTTGACATCTGACTAAGTATTTTATTGTTATATTAAATGTTGAGGAAAGTTTTGTGACTGAACTTATTCTGGAGATTAATGTAGACCGTTTTTTCTGTATTGAAAAAATGTTGGTTTTCAATAGTTCGTTTGTGGACTGTCAGTGGCATATGAATAGTGCTAGCGACATAGAGGTAGAAATTTGAAGTCTTGGAAATACACAGAAGAGCTCCTAGTACCTTGAGGTGCTCCATGTAATACTATTTACATATCACTTGCATTATGGGTTCTGTATTTTAGGGGTGATTCTATAAGCTTAATAGAGACACTCCACATTTCAAGATGGTATGATTACGTTAAGTTAGTCCAGGGATCTAATGCCCATGCAATTTACAGAAGCAATTTTATGCAATTTGATTGAAGAATAATAATCTATATATAAATAGGCTAAGACAAAACGATTAGGTACCATTTTCTCCCCTGTCCCTCAACCGATTTATTTGATTTTTGTTTTGTTTAGTGGCTATTGACGACTTTCAGTGCAGAATGCTAAAATATATTTATAATATTGATTCATTCATTAAATAAAGTAAAATAAAAAATTCATAATTTACGTCCACAGTGCCGCCATATTGCTTGGAGAGAAAATCCTAAGACGGATTAACTCGAATGAGAAAAACAAACTAAATCAAACGAAAAACTAACAAATTTTGTTTGGTTCTGAAAGTTATTCTACATTATCATGCTATTGAGAACTCACCACAAAAAATTATATTATATTATAATGACAATTTATTGGGTACTGGCAAGTTTTTCTAAATAGAGTTTGTAAACTAAAATCAGAAATTTGTATTGCGTGTCAACTGAACAATGTTTTTCCGATAATATTTTATTATTTTAACATTATACTGTTAATTTATATTGTTTCTATTTTAAAGGCTAATAGTTTCATACAATTTAACTAAGATTACAAAGCCTATGATATAAATACAAATAGTGAAATTGAAAAATAAATAGTTAGATCTGACATCATGGCAATGTTTCTAATTTCTCGACCAGTTCACAGCCAACCACAATGTAGCAGATTGAATTTCAATTTGACATTTCTTAACAATGTAAACCGCTAGGTTAAGATACCTTCTCAATGCAATCAAAAAATTATCAATGTATAATTTTCAAAATTACAATTTCAATGAACTTACAAAAATTGACAACATATAAGGTATTATTTAACATAAATTAACAGGTGGTGCATTGTATTTCTTAAATGTTTTGATATAATCCCCCGATGAAAACTTTTACGTAAGTAAACTAACTATAGAGAGATTATAAAGCTAATTGAAACATTTGATTTCAGATCCACTCAAGTTGAATACGTTTTTTTTATTTTATGCCATGTGCAATTGAAAATTGAATAAGTATTAGTAATATATTGCTGTTTAATTCGATATAAGGTAATCTTTTAAATTAATTTTAACATGTCGTCTAAAATATTAGCAGTCAGTCAAAAATTGTTAAATATTCTTTTAACGAGATGTGATATGCCGCAAATATATTTTTACTTATTTATCTAACAATATAATACATATAATGTTTTGTTTATTTACATATATCTTATTATATGTAATTCTGGCAAATTGCAATATGACTGGAAATTTCATTTCGGGGTTTTGGCGTCTACAAATCGATTGCTAGGGAAAAATCGTATTACCGAGAAAGAACGAAATTGTGACAATAATTATCACAACTGAGTTTTGAAATTACAAGAGTTTCAATACAGGATGATTTGGTAACATACTTGAGTTCTTGAAAAAAAATTCCAATACAAATTGATGTGTAGAATCTTATAAGAATTTTATTGCTATTTAATATATTTTAAAATAAAAATCGCTACTTTTTGGATGGGTAAAAGTTTATGTGTTCTCATGTTCTAAATTGACTGAGATATAAGGAGTTTTATATTATAATTACACAAGGCGATTCCAAATTATTAGAAACATTTTTTTTGAGGGTGGCACACAAACAGTTGCATATATAGGGTATTTAAAATATAGAGTAGAGTGCAATTATAACTAATAAAATAATTATATAGGGAAGCCCATTAGCGGTCGAATTTACAGGGTTCTTGGAATAGAGGGCGCAGTATTGTTTCAGTTATACAGGGTGGTGCAAAAAATATTATACAGAGATGCATATACAGGGTGGCGGAAATGGAAATGCAACATTTCGTAACCCATAAGCAGTAGTATATATAGGGTAGATGAAATATAGGAATTATAGATATACAGGATGATTATAAAAAATGTTAGAAAAGGAAATGATTTAAAGAGTAGCCCACGAGTTCCATATATATATGATAATTGAAATATAGATCGGAGTAGAATTATAGTTAAAGAAGATAGTTTTCATAAACAAAAAAAGGAAATATGGTGGCTTATAGGCAGTCTCATATACAGAATGGTTTACCGGGTGGTTCAAAAATGTTAAAAAATATTATGTGTGGTCAATGAGCAGTTGCATATACAGGGTGGTAAAAATATATAATGAGATGGAATTATTATAATGAGTATTTATATATAAATTATATATAAATGTTAGAGAATTGAGTGTAATTATAGTTATAGCGGGTGGTTAGAAAAAATAATTATGTAGGGTAGCCCATTAGCGGTTGAATTGTTGATTTATTAAATTAAGAATTACGAATTTGAACAAATAAAGTCCTATTAATTATATCTGAAAAAGAACATGAATTTCGTTACTTATTTGTAGAAGCGAGATGTAGAACCGACATCTAGGATTTTGAGGAAACCATCACACAGAGGTTCCAAATCTGGATCAGTTCCGTGTAATTGCTGTTCTCCCTTAAGTCCTAGGATAGAATGTCACGATAAAATTTTCAGGGAACTTCACCTGCCAGGGATATTGACACAATTGGTCGAATTTCGACCACTGGGCGACAGCCCAACAGATTTTACAATCCAATTACAGACCAAAGTACAAATTTCCTTTAATGGTAATTCATAATACATATCATTCCAAAACATGAAAAGAATAAAAGATTAACAAAATAACAGTTACTATGAAAAATATAATATAAATACCATCAAAATTAATAATCAAAAAGCAAGAAAAGCTTCAAACTAAGTGAACTAAGTGAAAGTATGACGAGGTATATAATATGTTTTATGTGTTACAGAGAATCATGAAAAATGTCACAAATATTTGTTATTTTATTAAATTTGACACAGAATATTTACTGGTAAATTCAAAAGTAAATTTATGCGTAACTTGTAATTGTTAAAAGGCTTAATTAATCCTCACATGATATTGTTACAAATAAAAATTCAAGAGAGCCACTAAATCAGGACAGTCAATTAGGCAACGAACAAATTTATAAACTGAAACTATCGTTTTTTAGCTCTTCTAGAGTTTAGATTTTGAAAATTAAATCTTGTAAGTAATAATGATACATTCCATCCACTTTATGCATTAAATATTTTAATGATTTTCAATTCTAACAATATAAATATTATAATGCTCCATACGTTAGAACAGTCTTAAGCTTTGTACGTACGAAGCTGAAATATAAAGCTTGTAAAGGCACAACATTTTTGAAGCTTCGATAGTTCTGCATGATAAACCCATACATTTTGTAAGCTTCAGTGATAATAAAATTGAGATTGGAATCAAAAATTACACCCAAATATCTAGTGGTGGTGTCATGGAGTAACATAGTGTCGTTGACTTTATACTGCTCAGTCTTTTTTCCTACTAAATGAGACAACCTTACATTTTGCTACGTTCAAAGGTAATGTGTTACTCTCACACCATCTAATAAGATTACCAAGAAGATACATTTTAAGATCGTCAGCATATTATTAGTACGCAGAGAATGCACAAGTCGTTCAGAAAAAGTAGGAATAATAGCGGTCCAAGATTCGAGTCCTGGGGCACACCTGACTTGGAGGTATAACTGATCGAGAGATATCCATTAAAAACAACAAACTGTAGCCTTTTCTCTATGTATGACTTGCAATCTTTCGTAGTGTCAACGAAAAATCTAAATTGTGACATTTGTTTGTATACATAAAGAAGTGTTCGAGAGGACATTCAATTGTGGGAAGCCCAACTGATGAAGGTTCCCTAACCAGAAACAATATATATTATATATTTGTTTTTATATTAACCAATTATGATTGATTTTATCAAAAGCCTTTGAGAAGTTTGACTTATTGCCTGACTTGAATACGGGGATGATCTTGGCTATTTTCTACCTATAGGGGTTAAGTCGATGTCTCAAATACCATATCGAAAAATATTTTCAAAGGATATACGAGTGGTATTAGTAAAATAAGGTTCCCATCATTTTTTAAAATAGACCGCTATATATTTTTACTTAGTGTTATATATCAATTTAAAGCTTAAAACTTACGCTATTTTCCCACATAATCGCCGTTTATGTCTAAACACTTTTGTAGAGTATGCTCCAACTTTTCTATCCCCATGTTGCAGAATTCTGCCGCCAATCCTTTGAGGAATCGAATAACCTCTTCCTTGACTTCATCATTGGTACTGAAGCGTAGGCCACCCAAGTGTTCCTTTAATTTTGGGTATCAGTGATAATCACTTAGGGCTAGGTCCGAGCTGTAGGGGGATGGGGCACAATAGTCCAGCCAAAATTTGTCAGCAGTTCTTAAGTTTGACCTGAGACATGAGGTCGAGCGTTGTCATGGAGAAGCCTCACATCACTGGACAATCTTCCTCTCTAGCGGTTCTGGATCGCGCGTCTCAGTTTTATTAATGTGTCGATTTTTCTGTCAGAGTTTACTGTTGTTCCATGAGGCAAAAAGTCGATCAAAAGCACAAATTTCGCATATGGCGGTAACAGCGATAGGGAACTCCATCTTCGAATGCAGCTATCCCGGCACTGTTGGAAGTAGCGAGGCGCGAGTGGTATGGATATAGAGAGTGACAGCGGATGAGTAAAACAATGTTGCCAGATTTCTTCCATCACATCGCATTCTGTCTCAGGGGCATAGGGAACCTTATTTTACTAATACCCCTCGTATTTAAAACTATATTACACTCACGATTTTATAACATTCTTTTCAAAGTGAATATGGTTAGAGTTAACTCCATTACGGAAAACTTAACCTACCGTAAAATAAAGTACCTCAAACCACATGAATAATTCGCATCGATAAAAACAGCTAATAACTTTTTATTTATTGAATTCACCGTTTAAAACATATTTTTTGCCCCATTAAATGTCCGCAGTATTGGTAGAAAATATTGCATAACACGCAATTCAATAAAATACCGAACTCAGTATTTAGAGGAACACTGTCCTTCGATATAATTAGCCTTTTCTTCACTCCCAGAACATTTATAACTTTTTAATTAATTATAATAGTTCAAATCGTACAAAAAAATTTAACGATTGCCGTTTACGCTTGAATTGACAATTAGCTAAAACGTTTCTATGTATACAGCGTACATTTATATGCACATGCACATGTATCAAGATAATTTATTTACGTTTCCAAAAAAACAAACTTATTGACGTATGACATATAATAATAAAAATGCATAAATGATTCTCGAATTTGATACGCAATCGTTTTTTAATTATATTATCCTAACGATGAAAATGTTTTTTTCCAAGTAACAAATTTGTATTATCAAATATATTGATTTTTGAATATGTTAATGAAAATAATTACGATAATTATTTGCACACAACTTTTGTTACTACGACTTATCTATACATTTTTAATTAATTTTTTCAGAATTATCAATTTATATAATTGTAGGGGAGCCCACGTAGCTAAATCGGGATTTACTCGAGCGTCATAGAGACCTATTGGATTGCGAAGCTTAGATGATAAGGAAAAAAAATGTCATATAATGTATACCTTTTCATCGGTGGGGGGAGCGGCTATAAATTTTCAAAAATGTAAAAAAAAACTGTTGCGTGGACATACTCGAGCGTGTCAGATATTGATAGCATGCGTGTCCTACGTACTTTTAAAAATTTACATATGTTAATCTGATTGTTTCCATGATGGGGGTGGTCGTACGTAAGGGTTGAAAAAAAAAAAAATTAATCGAGCGCGTCAGATTTTTTAAGGGGGTGTTGAGTGAACCTAAAAAAAGCTCGTGTTTAATAATCTGACGATTTGGATGTGACGCCAACTCGCGGCCATTATTAGAATGTGCAAAAAAAATCGCCATTTTGAAATACTCTAGCACGTCAGATTAAGATATATATGGTTCATATATATGGTCTGAACGTGCTGTCTCATAATCTGACGATTATCTGGAGGGATTCGCCAAATCTGACAATTAAAAAAAATTTTTTATTTTTTTAAATCATTGAACTTAATTTTTATTGAAAAGCTCAGGAAATAGCATGCAAATAAAAAAATGTATGTTTTTTTAAGTACAATACTTGTATTTATAAGAAAATAATTATAAAAAATTAAATTTTTTGGAGTATTCTCTTATTAATCATCGAACCGGTTTGCTGCGACGATATTCTAAAATATTTATACATTTTGGTAATGTTTCTAATGAAAATTTAATTTTTTTTTCAAAGTAGCTTCACCACAAAATATACACTTTATATTAATGTCACTCATAGTAATTATTTATCAATTTCAACTCACATAACTTGCATTAAATCACAAAACAAGGTAAAACGTTGGAAAAAACGTCTGTGTGATCAGCTGTTATGGCGTCATGGCAACAGAAACCAGAGTGGGGACGGAGTGAGAGAGAAATAGATAGAGAAAGAGTAAGAAAAGAATAGAAATGCGGAGAGGTGAATATAGGCATCACGTAGCTGCACGCATTAAACTTTATCGATGAATTTTTATTACTTCGGCTTGAGGAAATCGTCAGATTATATATTTTTCGTGATTCTTGAATTATTCCCTTTAAAATAAAAAAAAATTTAACCACGCTCGAGAATGTCGAGATGAGTACATGAACCGTTTATTGCGCAACTCGATCCATGTACCAGTCGGTGGCTGCACCACCAATTCTACCCTGAAGCCGGTGATCGAAACTACTGTACATTAACTGGTTGCGAATCAATCACTGTGTCACTTGGAACACGAAACTGAACCGTTCACTAAACGGTTACGAGTATTGTTTTGAAGAAATGCTATTTTTCTTGTGCGCAGGTACGCGACCCTTGTGTATCGGTTATCTAAGCTGAAGGAACAAACCTTCTTTCTATTGACGTTTGAACGCTTAAAAGTCTGTAAAATCCGTGACAAAAACGTAACCCACGTTGGGCGCCATTTTGCAACTAAACTAAAGATGTTATTCTTAAATAAATTAATTGAGGATAATGACCTCAAACTTATTGAATTCTAAACGATACACGCAAAAGAAATACAACAACTTTTTTCAATAAAGACAAGTTCTAAAAATTAATAGCAAATAAATTTAAAAGTAAATCAATTCATTACACATAGAAATTACATAATTATGAGAAATGTAAAACTCGATGCTAGATCAGCTAATCAGTTATTGTTATCGTTGCATCAATGCCACACATGTATTGATTTGTAAGACGATTCTAACCTGTATAATATTATAACAATACTTAAGAAATATTTTTTTATAAGTGCAGCAACAATTGGAAATAGTATATTTCCTGATTTAACAAATAAATATCGACGAAGGATTTTCCCAAAATTGAATAGACATATGTCACGTCCGTAAACATTTTAAAATACAACCAGAACCAATTGAACAGGGTCAGGATCAATATTTATTATCTTAAAATCGATAAACAGTTTAAAATTTCAAACTCATCTAATGTGCAAGATAAAATATTTGCTGATACAAGGATACTTTATTAGATTGTGTGCACGTAATATTTAACACTTCCTGATTTACTCTAACAAATGGTGAACTAGCAAAATTTAAAAAAATAATTAATAATTTCCATTTTTTGTCTTGCATTCATCTTAGAACTTCGACGTCGGAAAATTATTTATTTATATATTGAACAAAAATTAACATAACTATATATATATATATATATATATATATATATATATATTTATATAACAAACTTATAAAGAAATATTGCACCTATATGTTAAGCAACAGGAAAGTAGTAAAATTAGATGTAATATAACTAGATAATAACATAAAACAATAATAATCGTAATCTATCACAGAATATTTTGAAGCCTCCGAAGAAATCTAATCTATCCGTATTTCTATTTGCTCATCTAGTTGCTCTCGGTATAAAGGAATTTTCGACAAGATTAGTCGGATAAAAGATTCGTTTAAGTAGAATGAAGATAATTAGTCTGGTCAGTCTATTGTACCTGGGTGACCGAGCTTCACTCGTAAATTCAACGTTTTATCATAAATGTACATATATCTAAATAATCGGACATTTATGTAAACTAATTTAAACTCCCTAATATAATATTTTATTCTGGCATTTTTTATTTAAATGGTGTTACTACATTTCTACTCTCCCCTATATTCCAACCACCCTATATATGCAACTGCTTATGGAAAACCCATTAAAATATATTTTTTTCTAACATATTTTAAATCACGCTACAATTCCACTTGATTACAAAGTCCAAGCATCCTGTATATGCGACGACTTTTGGCCCATTCTACAAACACTTTTGTTACTAAAATCTTTTAATTATCATCTGTAATTCTAGTTCGCCCTATATTTCAACCATTACATATATGCAAGTCGTTGCAAGCTACGCTATAATACATTTATATTCTAACATTTTTTTAAAGCCTTTGTATAACTATAATTCCGCTCCATCTTATATATGCAACTTTTTATAAGCTACCAAATATAACTTTTTTGTGCTAACATATTTTAAATCACACTGTATAAATATAATTTCACACTACCATATGTCTTAACTGCCCATATGTATGCATTTGATTATGGCCACCCATTGCAATATTTTTTGAGCCACTATAATTTCAGTACATACTATATTGCATCCACCTTGTAAATGAAAATGCTAATGAGCTACCCTATAGGTATAACATTCTATTAAAATTTTTTTAACGACCCTGCATAACAATACTTTTACTCCGCCTTGTATGTCAGCTGTCATTAATTTCTAACTGCTTATGGGCCAATCGATATAATTAGTTTTTCTTGCTTTTTTCTAACCATACTATAATTCCATTCGACGCTATATTTTAATCATCCTGCATATCAACTCTTATGGACCAGCTAGCATATTTTGAACTACCCTATATAATATAATTTCACACCACCAATTCATAAAGTGTCAATTCGTGCACCTTGAAAACTTGAAATGTCCAGGTATAAAAATATAATGCTAGGAAAATATGATGGGGGCATAAAATAGTTACGTTCGGATCATACAAATACAATTTGTATTGAGAGAATGTGTACAAAAACAGTTTCACTCTCAAATAGGTCACCAAATCACCCTGTATTGAAAGAATTTTTACAACACGAGTCTCATTCTTACGTACTGAACGCCTCGAAATTACAAAGCAGCCGCTTTGATTGGAGCAAACTGTCAATAAATTTTTTAATA
>CM067220.1:11898788-12226288 GCA_034190945.1 Octodonta nipae | reverse complement strand
AACAAAATTTGTTTTTCATATGTAATTAATAGGACTTTATTTGTGTTCATATTCTTATTGTTAGCTTAATGATATAAGGTATGGCATGGAATTTCTTTAAATTAAATAATTCAGCTATTAACCGGTAGAATAATATAACAAACGTAAATGACAATTCCATTTGAATAGAAATTGCAAAACGATATGTTTTATTTTACTATTAATACTTAATTTCCATTTGTACATTTAATTAATACTACATGGGTGACCGAGTTTTACTCGTAAATTTAAGGGTTCGTCAAAAATGTTAGTACATATATACATATAATCGGATATTTGCTCTAATTTTTCTCAAGATGAAATTATTCAGTTTAATTTCAACTCTGTAAATGTAACTGCCTATGGACTACCCAATACATATATAATACACTGTGTGTATGCAACTTTTTATGGGCCACCAAGTAAAACATTTAGTTTCTAACCTTTCTGGAGTTAGCCTGTATAATTATAATCTAGAGCGCCTTATATCTCAGTCAATTTATATGTGCTTAAGTATCAACGTAACTTCATTATATGCCTCATATTAACATGAGAACCCATAACTTTTTACTCATCCAAAAATCGCCTAACCAACACATTTTTCTTTAAAATTTTGAAAGGTTCAACCGTAAAAATGTAATGCTAGAAAAATATCATAAAGCGATAAAATTCTTATAAGATCCTACACATCAATTTGTATTGAAAGAATTTTTCCAGAGCAGTTTCTTTCTCAAGTAGGTTACAAAATCACCCTGTATTGAACGAAACATAATTGTTACAATCTCGTTCTTTCTCGGTAATACGATTTATCCCGATTTGTAGACGCCAAAATGTGCAGCATAGTATTTTAGTTCTCGTTAAAAGAACATTAAACAATTTTTGACTGACTGCTAATTTTTGGATGAGATAGTTAAATTTAGTTTAAATGATTACTTTATATCAAATAAACCTGCAAAAGGATTCATCTTATTTCAATACTAATAATGCAATACTTTTTCAAGTTTCATTTGCATATGGCATAAATATAAATATATTTGTATATCACTTCTCGTTAGTCATAATAGATGCATATGGTTATCAAAAATATTAGTAAATTATTTTTAGATTTGTGAGAAAATCGTGACTGAAAGAATGTACATACTCAATTCCTGAGGTTGGGAAATCAAATGTTATCAATAAGCTTTAGAATCTCTAAATAGTGTACTTACTTTTTTTGTAAATACGCAAACTTCTTATAAACGCATTCATTTTGGTCACTTTAATAGTTGCTGTCATCATCGTTTTTGTAAAAAAAACATAATAAATTAATAGAAATGAAGGTTTTTTAGAGCATACATCTTTGTAAGTAAAGTTGATTATTTTAGTAATATTTATATCTCGCTACACGATTGTACACAATTGGGGTTTTACTCTCGACTTCTGTCAAATTTAGAATATTAGATTAATTCTTAAGCTACCTATTCATAGTGAGCGCCACATCTTGGATTTTATTTATAAGTTATCTTTAAATTATTTATTTTAAAAGTCATAAATATGATATGTTACTTTTATGTTTTTTTGAGCAATAACACCACAATAGAAATAAATCGACGTATATTGCAGGAATACCAAACGTTTCAAAGTCTATTCTAACTTCGTTGTCAATGGCTTTATATTTATTGATGTAGATTGCAAAATGAAAATTTGATTTATGACATTTAAAATTGACATTAGAAAATTTGATGTTTTTAGATATACAGGTAGCACAAAAAAATCTAAAGATCATGAATTATAGTTAACCAGCTTTCAGATTAGAAGAATTTGAAAGAGTTGTCTTTAGAATTTATAAGTGGCGTTCCTAGGTACGACTTTGTTATAAGATAGCGAATTCGCCAAAAATGCGATTAAAGAATTCTATTGTTTCAGTGATCCTATTAACGTCATAAGGGAACATCTAGGAAAAGACCTTATGAACTATCCCGATACTAGGTTGTTCAAAAGGAGGTTACCATTAATAATTTCTTTCTTAATTGTCGGTAACCAGATACGATTAAATTCTACAGAAGTAGAAGCGATACAATCGTCTTCATTCAAAAGAAGTAACATATTTATGAAAAACCTTGAACAACAAGTAATTTTATCAAAAGAAAATAAACCTTTAATTTGGTGGCGTTAAGTTGACGACATTTTCGTAATTTGGGAACACAATCTTGAAGAACTAGATAAATTATTAAATGACATAAATAATAAAGAACCAACTATCAAATTTACCCTAGAAATTGAAGAAAATAACAAACTATCTTTCCTAGACATATTAATAACAAAAACAGAATCTTCATTCGAAACAGAAGTTTATAGAAAACCAACGCATACAAACAGATACCTAAATTTCAATTCAAATCATCCGAATACAGTAAAGAAAGGTGTCATTAAGTCATTATATGATAGAGCAAAGACCAACTGTTCTGATGATAATAAATTCAACAAAGAAAAAATAATTATAAAGAATGTTCTCACTGGAAACAATTACCCCACAAAATTTATCAACAAAGAGTTAAACAGACTTGAACAGAAAACAAACCTTCCGAATCAACCCAGAACTTCTCTTAACACTACTACTACTCAAGACAACAACATTACAGTTACAACTATACCATATATACAGGGTCTGTCAGAATGATTGAAAAGAGTGGGCAACAGATTTAATGTTAAAACAACATTCCAAACAAGAAATACACTGAAATCTTTAATATCGAAAACAAAACTAACAAACAAAACCCAGAAATCAAAAACTGCATATATAAGATTCCTTGCGAATGCAATACATTTTATATTGGAGAAACATCGAGACCATTAAACGAATAAATGAACACAAGAATTACATAAAGAAACGACAATTTGAAAAATCAAAAATTTGTGAACATGCTTGGGACCTAGGCCATAAAATACAATTTAACAATTCAACTATACTTCACAAAGAACAACATAAGACAAAATGAAAAATAAAAGAGTCTGCCTTAAATCTTTTGACTGAAGACGATTGTATCGCTTCTACTTCTGTAGAATTTAATCGTATCTGGTTACCGACAATTAAGGAAGAAATTATTAATGGTAACCTTCTTTTGAACAACCCAGTATCGGGATAGTTTATAAGGTTTTTCCTAGGTTTTCCCTTATGACGTTAATGGGATCACTGAAACAAGAGAATTCTTTGATCGCATTTTTGGCGAATGCGCTATCTTATAACAAAGTCGTACCTAGGAACGCCACTTATAAATTCTAAAGACAACTCTTTCAAATTCTTCTAATCTGAAAGCTGGGTAACTATAATTCATGATCTTTAGATTTTTTTTGTGCTACCTGTATATCTAAAAACATCAAATTTTCTAATGTCAATTTTAAAAGTCATAAATCAAATTTTAATTTTGCAATCTACATCAATAAATATAAAGCCATTGACAACGAAGTCAGAATAGACTTTGAAATGTTTGGTATTCCTGCAATATACGTCGTTTTATTTCTATTGTGGTGTTATTGCCCAAAAAAACATAAAAGTAATCAAGAATATGATATGTTCTCGTGACAATTAGAACGAAGAATAATAATATTTATCCACAATATGAAAATTGTTCGTTTTTGAGAAAGGAATTACTATTTTTCTACTTAAAGTTCAATTTTGACGGTAATATTTTTATTTCCATAATGGTAAACGTGTGTATTTACTGATAAAACAAACCATTACAAGAAAAATCTATTTCTGTGAATTATTGATAATGTAATTTATACACTTGTAAAACAATTATCATGACGCTTGTTTAACGTCAAGCATTTGATTTGTTATGGAACATTTTTGTTCAGTATTATTTTTGTCTTATCGAATAATTAGACCTAACAATTCCAATCGGTGTATTTACTTGTATTTTGAATAAAAAGTGTTAATTGCAAAATTATTTATATTTTTTTAATTTTAAAATGCTGTTAACATATTGTTATTGTGCGTCAATAAACTAAGAACAACAAAATTAAAAGTACATATAAGCCATTAAAACACATCCGCATTCTTTTTTTGTTGTGACTTTAATAGCATTAAGTTTTTAAATGGACATTAAAATCAGAATGATATTCGCACTAAGATTTAACTATACCGGGTGTTTCATTATGGGTGATCTGGTACTGTATCTCAAGAACTAAAAGCCGTAGAAAAAAATTGTAATAGGGAAAGTGGTAACAGAAAATGAAAACAATAATTTTTCAGATTCTTACTCTAGCACTAGGGGCGTAACTCCGATGGTAAGAGCAGAAAAAAATTATATAAGAGGTCAAAAAGATATTATCGTTCTAATGCCACTTAAAATACACACTTTTTAACGTTTAATGTAAAATAAAGGCATGAGGGAAAGGAGTATTTACTAATTAAAATGCTTACAGCTCTGTTATGGCGTAACCACAGACCTTTAAATTCGTAGGTCTGTGGGCGTAACCTATTTAGGCAATCTCAGCATTATTTCACCCTAGACCCCTACACTGACTGGCGTACTCAGTGTTCCTATAAAGGGGTGATGAGACACCCCAAAACTAAAGAGGCCATAAAATATTTATATAATTTTTTTCCCATGAAGATATTTTATTTGAATTAATTATTATCATAAGATAATAATTACATTTTTTTGACGCTGAATCCAAATCTGAAATAAAAATATACCCTTCTCCTGATTTTTTAGGGAAGGAAAAACCTCATTTTTTGTGGTTTTTTGAGTCTAGAAAAAACATAATCGGAAATACGATTTATTTGACTTAAAAATTGAATTTTACGGAAGAAATACATCGAAAACCATGTTTTTAATTTTTCTTTCACACAATTCTAATATTTTGTAAGGCGCTAAAAAGATGACAAAACCGGAAAAAGTCGAAATTCTGCCTAAGTTTGATTAAAATTTTACCATACATCTTTTGAAGAATTGGCAGACATTAGAAATACTGCCCTAAGGGTTTTTGAGGTCGCTGATCATGAATTTGAAGTCAGATTGTGTAAAACAGTATTCCTAGAGGGCGTTAGAGGGAAGCATATGTGGTGAATTCATAGATTTTCTGAAATTTAACGTTTTAAATGCTACTTTGAGGGTCTTCCACAACATCGATCATAAAGGTAAGGTCCACTTAGCCTATTGTGGTAAATCAAACATAAAATTTGATAATTAGTGACTAGTAGTTGATTAATGACTAGAATCTTTTTAGAAGTAATTGAAGCAATACAATTTTCAGAGCAGTTGTCATAGTGACCAATACTTCGCAACAGCAGGATTTGTTAGGTACCCTTGAGTCTAAAGAGAATGCTTTAAGACAAAAGGATACTTAAAACTTAATTAACAATAAATTTCCAAACTTTAAGCAAGTATTGTATTATTTCAATTACTAGTAAATCATTCTAGTCACTAATGAAATACTAGTCACTAATCACCAAATTTTATGTTTGATTTACCACAGTGGGCGAAGTGAACCTTAGATTTATGATCAATGTTGTGGAAGACCGTCAAAATAGTATTTAAAACGTTAAATTTCAATAAAATCGATGTATGGTAAAATTTTGTGTGTTTTAATAAAATTTAGGTAGAATTTGGACTTTTTCCAGTTTTGTCATCTTTTTAACGCTGTACAAAGAACTAGAATTGTGTGAAAAAAAAATAAAAAATGGTTTTCGATGTATTTCTTTCCGTAAAATTAGATTTTTAGGTAAAAAAAAACACGAAAAAATCGCAAAAAATGAAGTTTTTCGGTTGAAACCCCTTACATAAGAAATGATGTGTTCGGTCAAAAGCACAGGCATCTTTTTTTTGTGGGTCTGTGTTATCCTGACGGACATGTCAATTTAATCACTTTTAGCATATTTATATTTGATTTTTCCAGAAAATTTTGCACTCGTGCACCTGGCCTAGCTCGTCCGATCTACATTTCTCGGGAAAAAACACAACGCACTATGAGTGACGTTAAGATATATGATGATCGACAATCATGGGTTTTTTGAGGATAGCCGAAATATTTTATTTTGTATCCCCTCTCGCTTCTCAAAGTTGACCATTGTAGGAGTTCCTCCAAAGGTATATAAGATCCCAATTCTTTTTAAAAAGTGCGACTATTTTACTTTGAACCTTTAAACAGAGCCCAACAGTAAAACTAATCCCTGTAATTATATATTTTGCACACAGGCAGCTACTGAATATGGTAAAAAGGCGATAGAGGCGTTTCCTGTGACTAAAACGGAAAACCTTACACCTGAAGGACTGACAGGTTGAGAGCTCTTTCCAGTTTCTGTAAATAGAGGTGAGTGGCCGTTCTTAGTTGGGGAACCGATTTTTATCTACCTAGCCCGCTAACTAGGCGTATTTCAAATATAGAGATATACATAAAGATAGAGTACGCCTAGCTCCGAGAAAAACATAATCCACGATGAGAGAAACAGAAAAAAAAGTGGACGTCTCTAACTCTGTTTAAGCTCGCTTCTAATCGGTGCTTGTTTGTGACAGTCAAGGACATCAAGCTAGATCAAGATAGATACAGATATGTCCACTCGGTTTACTTTCTGTTTCATCCAGGTTTACGATTCCACTTGTACAGGTGCCAATAGCTTACGTATTCTATCTTTAGCTATTACTTCCTATGATTTCGACATCTCAAACGCTTTATGGTAGTTTCTTTCGGCCTCAGCCGTACGCGGTTTTATTGTCTCCATACACACAATCCTTCTTAGAGAAACAGGCGACTTCTAGTCGCAGGGGATTGAGTAATATCAGGTCAGTTATGCCCTAGATGTTCAGAGCAGCACGTGCACTACTCCCTGGCCGAGCGGTTTGAGTAACCTGCTGAACCTCCTTCGAGCTAGCAATTGGGGTTTACAATTGTTCCCCATGTATTTGTGCACAACGCCCGTCGCTTCTACTGTTTCAGAAATTATTATGATTGATATTATAATAATATTTATAGAAATATGACACTAAAAAAGTGCTTACACAATAAAATCTTTTTTGCAGCGTTTTATTAATTTATGCAGACAGCTGCACAACCTGGTCAAACATTTTAGATGCATCAGTTCCCTGTGCCTCTCGCAATTATACTGCTGTTATAACTGCTGGTGTTTAAGAGAATTCTTCTTTGACAAACTCATAACGACACATGATCTCGTGGGCAGTCAGTTACCCAGATTTGTTCCACTGGGGATTTCTGTAAAATGGGGGGTGCATTAACAGACTGTAAACCATTCTGGGTTTTAACTCAAACGTCACACATGAAATTGTATTGAGTTGAGCATTATTTACAAAATAAAATTAAAAAAAAGTATTGACGGTTTCATTGTAAAGAAACACAATAAGGATGCAACTAATTTACTAAAAGCAAAAAAATAATTAGCTACGTTCCAGTGCTCTCACGACTCTCCTCATCAATCTAGAGCACTGATCACATTAGTGTAGCGTAATCTGAGTAAATATGTGCTTACCGTTACACACATTTTACCCAAGTTGTCTATTAATATGCATCCAAACCATATATGAGACTGTAGGCCGTAGAAATTTTATTTTAGTGTGACCAATAAACTAGATTGATGAGGAGAAGGGTGCAGTAACTGTTCGCTGCTACCCACCTGATTATATTTTAGCTTTTAGTACATTATCTACATTATTATTGTGTTTCTTTACATGAAACCTTTTAATATAAATTTTTGTCCTTATTTTACTTTTTTATTATTTTATTATTTGTATTATTTTTGTTATTATTTTTTATTATTTTATGCTCATGAGTAATGGAAAGTATAATGGAGTTCCATCGCCTCCATAGAGTTCCAATAGAAGGGTTAGATTATTATATAACACTATGTGACGAAGTCTTGAGGAAAAAACGCTTACAACATATCATTTTTATTAAACCTAATGCCATATAGTCATCGGGGAGCTTTAATCCCTTACTTTAATTTGGATGGTGTACCCTAACGACGAAGGCATCTTCGCCACTCGAATGCCACACGATTCGAAATCTTGACTTGTGTTAAGGATTCATGTTAGAATCACAATCATAAGTTGACTATGTCTTTTGCTTTTTGGATTAGATACCGAGACTTAAGTTGTAATTTATTCACTGTCAATAATCCGCCATTTTGTTTCGGCCGTCATTTTGAATTTAAATTTTTGTATTCTATTCTACTAGCCAAGTCCTTTCATTTAGCATATTAATGTAATCCGCCGATTTGTAATGACTGCCATTTTGGATTTATAATAATACTGAATACACATAATTGTATTGTCATCAGAACAGTACCATGGTACCAAATTTCGGATTTCGGAAAGGAGTAAAATTACTAGATTTGACTCACACAAGACATTCACAGGCCGTTTGAAAAATGGCAAACTTCAAATTTGTGATGAAAATATTGCATTTTAAATTTTTTGTACTTCACAAGATACCTCTGTATATGGAGACCATAATTTGAACACTGTATATACCTACCTACTTAATGATTAATATCATTTCACCATTGATGAACGATGTATATAAAGAAGTGTAATAATCGAAACGTTTGAAACTAGGTCGCGTAATATTGTGAGTGTTATGTTAGTGTTTTCTCAAGAATGTCCCAATTAATATAAAAAATATGAGAACCAAGGCTTGTCAAATTTAAAATGCTTTGGTAAGCATTCAGCCGGTCCATCCAATGTCAACTATTCTTAATTAAAGGTAAACGACTTGATTTAAGCCCACGAAATTGTAGAAATATTTTTTATATAGATGTATACAGTGAGGAGGTGTGTCACGTGTTGCTTTGAAAAAAATCATTCAAAATTGTTTTTTTGAAAAATTGCTCTTATATGTTGAGCAAATGCAAATGCAAAAAAACAGAGTTGTGGATAAACAAGTTATGGTCATACATTTTAGTTTTTCAAATAGAAACACATATCTTGTATTTCTTATTTGAATTTTGCATCGAACTTTAAGTATGGCTACGCCATAATGTACTTCTAGTTGCTTCTGATGTCATGAGATACTACATAGGGAAATTGCGGTATATTTTTAGGTTTATAACTTATGTTTTGAAATAATTTATTAAATGACAATCGCTGTGGGAGATATATTCCCCTTATCCCTCCCATATCTACGCCACTGTTGCTACGGATTTCTGGATTCGACTCAAACTTTTAATTTTTAACCGACTTCCAAAAAGAAGGAGGTTATCAATTCGTATGCAACTTTTTTTTTATGTATGACCTGCGATTATTCAATGGCTTGTGCAATTTTAATGATTTAAACTGCTTTATATTAAGGGACATTACAGGAGGTCCCATATAATTGTCTATAACATGAGATTTACGGTTTTGTAGAAAATCAGAAAAAATAAATAAATAAGGGATTAGATTTCAGCGTTTTCAATGAATGTTGACTGTTTTCTCTAAAACTGCTCATGCAATTTGAATATTATAAATTCTATTGCACTAAGATATGTTCCAGCTTGATTCCGTACATTTTTCTATAACGTAAAACATACCATTTTTCTGAAAATCGGTAAAATATATGCAAAAAAATTGTAAACATCATGGTAAATGTCAAATTTCTATCATAAATATCTAGTTTAAATGTCATGATATGCCATGAAAGTTTATCGAAACCAAAATTTATTAGATATGTCGGCGAACTTTTCTATCTGGTATAAAGTTGTAGGTGTGTGCATGTGTTATTAGGTGGAACATAAGCCGTTGTATACATAGGATGGTTGAAATATAAGTTGGAATTGAAATAGTTATACAGGGTGTTTCTAAAAATATTATATTGGCACATAAGTAGTTGCGTATACAACGTGGTTGAAATAAGAGTAGAGCAAAACTAGAGTTATACAGAGCGGATATTTGCAGAAAAATAATTACAGTTATACAAAAGGATTTAAAAATTGTCAGAAGTAGTTAAATATACAGGATGGTTGAAATATAAGTTGGAGTACAATTAGAGTTATACAGGGCGGTTTAAAAAAGTTATATAGTTTGGAATATAAGTAGTTGCTTATACAAGGTGTTTGAAGTAAGGGTAAAATTATTGTCATTTAGATGTATCAAAAATTAGTTATATAAGCATAAGTAGTTAGGATATTTGAATTATAGGACGGAGTATAATTTTAGACATGGGTTCAAAAAATTTTAGAAGCAGTTGCATATACCGGGGGATTGATATAAATGGTACAGTAAAATTATAGTCATAAAGTGTGGCTCAAAAAGGTGAATTTTGTTATATAGACCATGAGCAGCTGCATAAATGGAATACTAGACATACTTATACTTATACAGGGTGGTTTTAAAGACTTCAGGGCCGTTGTGATATTGTATTGAAATGAATTATAGTTGTACAGGGTGATTCAGAAAATGATAGATAAGTATATATATATATATATATATATATATATATATATATAGTCAAAACGCTTTCTTATATTGTAAACGATAGATGATCTCATTTAACATTCTCAAATGCATGTCCAAAAAATAGAAAAATCTTTAAAAGTGGGAAACTGGCAAGTGTGTTTAGTGAATTTAGGGTGTTAAAAAATATCTCTACACCAAATTTGTTAATTTTCGGCAGTGTAACATCGTTTTGAAAATAATTCGGTTCGAGTTGGATACGTGTAAGTAGGGTTCCGTACCAGATTTGTTATGAACTAGGTAAATCATAATACTTTTATATTTTAATATCCTAGTTTGCCCTAAAAATTCGCTTGTGTAGCAGGCTAAATAGTTTCAAAAATATTATATTTTCCTTAATTTTAAACTATGCGTTCAACAAATATAAAAAATATACATTTTCATTTCTCAGTCTTTTCATTTTAAGTGCTACACGATGCGCTTGATTTTTTAATTTTTTAGTTTATCCTCAAAATTGAGATAAGGATTTTCCCCATAAACTTTGAGTGAGGTTTTATATTATTTTTTTCTAAAATTTAAGTTTAGTAGTCTTGGGGAAAGGGTGGAATGTGTCAAATTTTAACTATTTTTCTTAAATAACTTTGATACATAATTTTAAAAATAAAAAATAAATAAAAAATATATATTATTTTTAATTTAATGTGAGAATGTACCCAAAATTAATATAGAATGTTCGATTTCCTCATCCTATAAACTTCAAGGGAGGCCCTATATTCTCATTTCTTTCCAATTTTTAGGCTCAGTGATTTTGGAGATAAAGAGGGGAATGGGTCGAATTTTGTATATTTTCCTTAATATCTCTAAACAAGTTATTTTTAATTAAAAACTTTTAAACTTTTATTTCTCATAACAATTATATTAGAAAATTGAATTTTTCATTACATAATTATCCATAATAATTTATTAATACAACGGTAAACAAACCAAACGAATACCAAACAATCGCTAACAATAAACACCAAACTCTGCGAAGCAATACTATCAGTATATTGGGATCACCCAAGATATTAATACAATAACAATACCATACATACCGGCTCTCTCAGATAGCCTAAAACGAGTAGAAATTTTGTCAGAAACAAAACCAAAAAAACACCTAAAAATACCAAAATTCCATTTATAATATGCCTTGTAAATGTAATAAAAACTATATTGGAGAAACAATTAGATCTCTAAATATTCGAATAAATGAACACAAAAATTCCATAAAAACACAAACATTTGTGAACATACCTGGGACCTTGGTCATAAAATTCAAAGATATTACTTAAAGATGAACACAACACAAAACGAAAACAAAACTAAAAGTTTCTGCTTTAACTTTGTTAACTGAATCCAGTAGTTCCTCGTTGCCGGCAATTAACGAAGACATTGTTAATAGTCATGTCCTTGTAAACAACCCAATATCAGGGTTGTATTATAATATTTTTCCCAGGTTTTCCTTTATGAATTTAATGGGTTCACACAATCAACAGAATTCTTTGATCGCATTTTTGCCGGATGCCTTATCTTGTGACTAATTCTTCCAAATTGAAACGAACTTTATAATTATATGATCTTTAGAATTCTCTGTGCTACCCTGTATGTTATGAAATTGACTTCTCTTAGTTACGGTCTGAGGTAGACCCCGGAACGTTTGGATATATACAAATTTTTCAAGTATATGTAGTAATATAAGTGCATAAACATTAAGTAAAGATGTCACAACTATAATTAAGGAAAAAACTAAATACCGATATTTGAATTAAATCCAAACGTAGCTTATTCCACAGTTTAACTGACTAATCAGGGTTGCCAGATTAGAGATTTCTCCCCCATTTTTGGGTATATTTGGGGATCAATATCTTGTGGGGACATTTTTGGGGAAAATAAAAAGTGACGGGAAATCTTGGGTAAATGAAAATTTTTGTTGTAGGGTTAATAAAGTGGACTGAAGGAACTTCGGCATCCGTATGTAAACATAGTAATTCAGTGGAGTGAATTTTTATTATTCCACATTGATTTCTATCCTTTTCACCCAAATTGTGTTTTTAGTGATATAAAATTTGCGTTCTCTGGGATATCGAAATCGCCAAATTTGCACCTATTGTTTTGTTTCGTATACTTAAATACTGTTTAAGACCACATTATAAGAATACGTTACACTTGAAGATCTTGGAGGCTGTGTTATATTTATAGCAACTGATGAGATGTTAAAGAAATTGAATTCTCAACAAGTGCATAAAACACCAAATCAAGATATTGTAGAAAATATTTTGGATGCATTTCAATAAATATTTAATTTTGAAATGTAGTTACATATATTATTACCTAATAATTAATGTATTTAAACAAATCTCGTTTTAGGTATGATTTTAGGGTCTTTGTATTATATTAAGTTAAACATTTACTTCTTATTTTTGGGGAAAAGTCATTACAAATAGTAGTATTGTGCGGGAAAATAGAATTCGCCTGGGGAAATTTCAAAGTTTGCATCTGGCAACCCTGATTCTGCTTATATTCGCCCGAATTATACAAGCATTACCTACTCTAAAAAATGATACACTTATAACGGTATGCTGATTTGTCAACTCAAATTCGAACGGTTGTGCGCATTACGTCACGTTGGAGTCAAAACATTCATTACAGGATACTCTTATATTATTATTATTATTAGTTTTATTAATATTACTAAGAAAAATTCAAACTGAAATAATAAAGGTAGGAACATTAAATATATTGGATTTAAAAAAAATGAGGATTTAGCCAAAACAATGGATAAATGCTTGTTGTCGAAAAGATAAAATTAATTTAAAAAATGGTAAGTAAAGAGTTCACTATTACTGTTTTAATACAAATGCTAACCTTATAGTTTTTTATTGTCACGGTCTTTTAAACTTTAGCCCGTATATGTTCTTTACATTTTGAGGAGAATTGTTTTGAAGTTTCTATGCGGCAAAGACTATTGCAATATCTTACAAAAAATATTCAAAATTTAAAATCAGATGCAGTCCCATTATTACAACTTCCTGATACCTGTCGGAAAAAATTGATTTATACCATTCAAAGAGAATTGATAAGAGGAACCAACGAGACACTGTCAAATAATTGTTACAAAAATCTGATCCGAATGAATCTTGTGTTGACAATTCTAGTGAAAATTTTATTGGAAATATCAAACCTCAGTTTATTAGTGAACTCTTAATGATTGAGACAGCACCTAGTAAATGTGCAATTAATGTTGAATGGTGGTAAATTAAATTTATTTAATTTTAATTTGTATTAACAATTTATTATTTATCATTATTTTCGTGAAGTCACTGAATTAAAAGAGAAAATGAAAATACTTAAAAAACAGATTAAAAATCTACTGCTGTAAGTTATTAATGCTAATATGCAACTGCCAAAGAAAATTGGAAAAAAACTATATAAATTAACAAATAAAAAATAATTCGCATTTGACGTTGTAGTTTTATTTATTCTATATGTGATTAATTCTTCCAGTAGTTGTTGAAATATTAGTTCAACAAAAGTCTCAAATCATCCTTCACATTTTAACATAATATAGATCCACTTGAATACTTTACTTATTAACAATAAGATTAATGTTTTAAAAAGAATCAAGTCAAATACAATATAAGTCGATTTTTTTTATTGTAACAGATAATGTTTTTAAATTTTTGGTACTTCTTACATGATATAATATATTTTTCAAAGGTAAATGTTGACCAGAAAAATTTTGCCATCACATCTCCTTTAGCAAATCAATAGAAATAAATATCCGTTTTGTCAAAAATATAAAAATGTTCATTTAATTTTATAATAATTACATTCAAACATTAACTTTTTCACATGATCTATAATATATCCAATTCAGTTGTATTACAAAACAGGTCTTTGAAACTAATTATTGATACGAAAACGCTACTCCCTTTTGTGTTTAGCTTTAAGAATTTTAAATTTTAACTCCAACGTGACGTCATACCAGACTGCTGGATGCGCATCGGCATACCGTTATAAGTGTATCATGTTCTAAAATATGTAACGGATATGCATAGCCAACTCCCACACAAAATACGGTAAAATTTATACAGATAAAATATAATTATTTTTTATATTACAATACACCTAGTTTCTAGATTAATTGAAAACAAATAAAACATCGATGGTAATCGCGCTCACAAGAAGCACACAATATCAGCAATTAACGGAAATAAAGATGTCTATTTGCGCTGTCAAAGAAAGCGTCAATTAGTGTGTAAACGAAAGCAGCGTAACGGAATAGCCGTTGTGAGGATGTGTCTAACCCACAATTTTCACACGAATTTTTTCCTCTACATCGATGAACTTTATTAACCACGACCTGACCCGAGAGTTTCATCTTGAGTTTAGGTCAGGCAAGTTGAATGGAAATCGCTCGAGAAATTACTCACAGGGGAGAGTGGGTCGTAAATATTTGTGATTAGCAGTGAATAGTTTGTTGCCAGTCAATATTGGCAAATTGGGGAATTTTTCTAAACTTTGGAGAAAGCTTTTGTTTAAGAAAGCAACATACGGTGATTGTAAAATAAGTGAGAATAATGATGAACTAACTTACCAATTGCTAAAAATGACAAAAAAAAACACTGTGCATTCGCACCTTTAAAAGAGCATAAACTTTGTCCGCCATTACCACTTTTGCTATATGCGATATCCTATTTGCAGTGACATTTATTGAAGTGAAAGCTTCTTACCGAAGGTCCACGCTTACCCATATGAAAATAGATGAGTAATGAATTGAAAAAATTGAAATTACATTTGTTTTGACACTTCGTTCAAACCGACACCACATTTTTTTGATCTTGAAATGCCCATACATATGTGTAAGAAACAGTGGCCAGTTTATATATTAAAAGTATTTTCGATTATAGAAAATCAATAAATTATAGTAAATAAATAAATATAATATTCAACCAACAATACCAGCACAAAATTTTCATCTCGTTCTAATGAACATTTCAAATGTCTGTTTCACGATACACTTATAACGGTATGCCGATGCGCATCCAGCAGTCTGGTATGACGTCACGTTGGAGTCAAAATTTAAAATTCTTAAAGCTAAACACATAAGAGAGTAGCGTTTTCGTATCAATTAGTTTCAAAGACCTATTTTGTAATACAACTGAATTGGATATATTATCGATCATGTGTAAAAGTTAATAATTGAATGTAAATGTTAGTTTCCAGTCAATTATTATAAAATGAAATGAACATTTTTATGTTTTCGACAAAAGCGATATTTATTTTTATTCATTTGCTGAAGGAGATGTGATGGTAAAATTTTTCTGGTCAACATTTACCTTTGAAAAATATGTTATATCATGTAAGAAGTACCAAAAATTTAAAAACATTATCTGTTAACAATAAAAAAATCGACTTATATTGTATTTGACTTGATTCTTTTTAAAGCATTAATATTATTTTATTAACTAAAGTATTCAAGTGGATCTATATTCTGTTAAAATGTGAAGGATGATTTGAGACTTTTGTTGAACTAATATTTCAACAACTACAGGGAGAATTAATCACATATAGAATAAATAAAACTACAACGTCAAAAGCAAATTATTTTTTATTTGTTAATTTATATAGTTTTTTTTTCCAATTTTCTTTGGCAGTTGTATATTAGCATTAATAAGTTGCAGTAGTAGATTTTTAATCTGTTTTCAAGTATTTTCATTTTCTCTTTTAATTCACTGACTTCACGAAAATAATAATAAATAATAATTTGTTAATACAAATTAAAATTAAATAATTTTAATTTACCTACATTCAACATTAATTGCACATTTACTAGGTGCTGTCTCAATCATTAAGAGTTCACTAATAAACTGAGGTTTGATATTTCCAATAAAATTTTCACTAGAATTGTCAACATAAGACTCATTCGGATCAGATTTTTGTAACAAATATTTGACAGTGTCTCGTTGGTTCGTCTAATCAGTTCCCTTTGAATGGTATAAATCATTTTTTTCCGACAGGTATCAAGAAGTTGTAATAATGGGACTGCATCTGATTTTAAATTTTGAATATTTTTTGTAAGATATTGCAATAGTCTTTGCCGCATAGAAACTTCAAAACAATTCTCCTCAAAATGTAAAGAACATATACGGGCTAAAGTTTAAAAGACAGTGACAATAAAAAACTATAACCAACAATCAAGTTTGATGAGTTAGTAGATAAGTACGCAATGAAGGATTTTAGATTTGCTTGACACCGGCTTCAAAATATACTAGATTGGTAAGTAATTAATTTGTACAGAATGAGCACCTTTTAATGTTTACATTTTTTACTTCCTGGGTAGGTACCTAATAACATTGAATGTCTTATTTATTTGCTAGAGTTGTATTTTGTTATAATTATTTTTAGCTTTTTAGTCATAGGTGGAAGTCGGTTATATTTTTTTAAAAAATGTTTTAACTCCTTTTTCATGACAGTTTTTACAAATTCTTACTCAAATTCATGTTATCATGATGCTTACAGAATTTCAATAGCACCATTGGAAACGAGAAACCTAACCGTTTTTACTTTGTACAAAAAAAAAGAAAAACCTTAAATGGCTCGTTTAGTCTGATCGATATTTAATGAATATACGTCTGATCAACGATACATGCATTTCATTTAAATAAGTAGAAATGCTTTCTTGGTGCTGTGTAGCAATTTACTTTCTTGTTTGACCGAGTTAGGTTTTTTTTACGCGAATGCAAGTAACCACAACATGTAACGAGGTTACTGAATCTTCGCAATTTTCTCAAACGAGACTTGCTACATGGCACAGTTATGTGCATCGATGCCTTTTCCACTTATAGTCGCGGCAAAATAGGATCTAGTTGTGCAAATATATTAAACAGCTATTGTGTTGACGAGAAAAGTAATTGGAACAAACATTTTCGTCAATATCATGTTAATCAATTAGTGCTTAAATAAATAGGTTGGTACTATACAATAAGAAGTAATTGAAAATCTTACATAATATTTCATAATTAAACATTTTTAAATGATCAATGTTTGTTCTTAATTTTATTCTAAAAAAATGATAAGATGATTTTGATCAACTTTACAGATTTGGGGTTCTGAAGTCTAGAAGTCGATCGGCCTGATAAAATTCGTAATCCCCCGGGATATTAATATTACAAAATGCAATTGAAATTTTCAACACATGTTTACAGGGTGGTCAAATTCTATCATTATAGGAGACCTCAATAATAATATGAATTTTCAAAAATGAATACTTCACCGATCTCGAAAATTTTACACCAAGCAAGCTACACAGAAAATTTACAAACCTAAAGAACAAGCTGGTTGCCGGATAGAATTCAGAACCATTAGATAGCTATCAGAAAATAATATGGAATGTAACATACAATTATAGATGGCAAAAGCCTTCGATGGGCTAAAGTCCTGGGGTGTGTTTACCACAATGGAAAATGCCTTAGTCTACCAAACATGTGCTCATCTGATTAAACATATATACACAAGCTCTTTTAATAAAAATCAGGTACCACGAAATAACAGACAGAATAGAAGTTTAAGAGTGGTAAGGCAGTTCGATATCATACATTTGATATCGTCTAACCATCTCCTCGGTGGTCATCACTCGTTTCCGGAAGGTTTCGTGTCAATTTAAGATTTCCAGCACCAGTTCTTCTTATTTATGCAAGTTTGACATAATATAGACATAATTAACTAACATTTGAGAATATATTTACCAGCATGGAATGGGAATAACGGGGAATAATGATGCAGGGTGAAAAACTATTCAACTTAAGATTATCTAATGACTAAGTTAATGCAAATGAAATTCAAGACTGAAGCAGATGTCGAAATAATGATGAACATAACCAAAACAAACAAAAAGGCCATAGCCAGGAATTTTTTTCGGGGGGTTTTCGCGGGGATAATTTTTTTGATTGGTGATGGGCGGATTGGGACTCCAAATTTATATTTTTGTTCATGTATTTCCACGATATATAAAATTGTATAAATATAAAATTTATTCTTATGAAAAACATGAATAATTGGTTAAAATTGAATCTTAAAACAAAAAATTCTAAAATTTCTGGGGGGGGTTGAACCCCCAAACCCCCCGCCGTTGGCTACGGGCTTGACCAAAACTGATAACAAACGACTCCTGACGACTCCTGTAACTGTAGGTATCGAGATAGTAAACTTGTTAATGTATCTGGGAAAAATAATTTCACCTTCTGAAACAACCAGGATCTTAAAATCAAGAAAGGTATGACACGCAATTACGCGGCTGGAATAACAGACAGCGTAAAATTGGACGAAACTCGTAACTTAGAGCTTATACTTCTGGGAGTAGGCTGCAATGTACAAATATCACGAGAAGATTAGAAAGAGATGGCAATAGAGAAGGTAACAGGTTATTTCACTTAATGAGTGGGAGCACCCTTTATGAGGAGTTAGACAGGGATGTGTGCTATAGCCCTGTTTGTTTAACCTATATTCTGAAATAATGGCATAAAGGTCAACGGAGTAATGATATCCAGTATAAGTTACGCGGACGACACCATCATGATAGCAGATTAAACAAAACAATCACTGAGTTTAGCATAAGAATAAACACGAATAAAACAAAAATATGAGAATTTCTAGTTCCCAAAACATTCCAGGGCCCATTATATCCAGTGGAATAATTCTAGAGCAAGTTGATAATGTCAATACCTAGGCTGCTGAATTAACAATAAGCAGGACCCATAACAAGAAATTATATATAGAATAGAACAGGTAAAAATTTCATTTGTACGGCTGAAAGGACTTGTGTGTGATTTTCTTCTTATCCTGCATATCCGAATTCGCCTGTTAAAGTCCTATGTCTGGTCAGTCCTATTGTATACAGTACAATCATGAACGCTAAAGACCTCAACCATGAAACGATTAGAAGCATTCGAAATATGGACTATCGGAGGATCCTCCAAAATTCTCTGGACTGATCATATAACTAATATAGCATACAAACAAAAATAGACATGCAATAAAAGTCAGTAAAACCTCGTACCTGGGTCATATCCTAAGAAAAATTAATTACTCAATTAGTCGTGAACGGAAAAATCGAAGGAAAAAGAAGCATGGATAAGGAATATTCGTCATTGACGGATCTAAATTACTAAGAACTAATACGAACAGCAGGAAGCAGAGAACAGTTTGTGAAGTAATGGCTAACCTTCAGTAAAATTAAAGAAAGCAACACCTGGAGAAGACAAGGTTTTTAGTAGGGGAGCCTTTTTAGGGGCAGCACACACATGTTATTGCTCATTATCGTGAAGCTAGAAGCCGTCTGTGAATCTAATAAGAAGGCGCCGGAGCCAACTACCAGCGGGCCTTTGCGATGACAAATTACACTAGGCTAGAATCTCGTTCGTTATCAGAATTAAATATACAAATCGCTTCACCAACTAAGAACGTCCATGAACCACCACCCACTGAATCAAGAAAGATCTCTCAATCTTTTCTGTGCCCGGACGTGGTAAGGTTTTCCGTGTTGTTTCCTTAATCTATGGAGTTTATTGGCTGATAACAATTCCAGGGAAAATAACGTAACAACTGTAGTGATTGTACGCGGGACTAGGGCGAATTATTGTACTTTGTTTTTTTTTGTCGGTCGATACCCCCGCGAATCCTTACTGTAACTACAAAGCGTCATCATGCTGAGCATGGGCTTAGAATTTCTGGCAACTAGGCGTCCGCCTTTCACAAGATGCTACGCCACATAAAACAGAAACGCCACTGCTAGCTCTTACGCAGTTATTTCCTGATACTCTTTTTGCTGTATACTTCCCAATGACTGGATCTTTACCCTTGATGCAGTGTGACCATATTTAGTAGAAAACTACTTTTTTGGTAGTTTTTAGATATATTTCTAGTGCTTTTGGTAGAGAAGAAATGTTTAGTAGATTTTTAGTAGTTATTTCTAAATATTTGCACGAACCTCATATGAGAGCAAATTAATAAAAATTATGCACACATATAAGATTAAGTTGTAATTTGTGATTTTGTCTCTTTTTGTAAATACAGCGCCACCCATTGGATAATAGTCGTAAATCGTACATCATTGGATGTCATCAAATTGGTGTCATTGTCATTCTTAAGCTTGTACCTTAGTGTTCTAAGTGGTCGTCAGGCTTTAAACCTTAGAGCATGTACAGTCTGGAGATCCCCTGCAATGCCCAAAATCGTGGCAAGGCTAGAAAGAGAGGGAATCGAGACAGTAACAGGCTATTTCACTTGGTGGGTGGAAGCAGCCAATAAATAAGATGCTGATCGTGTTTCATTGGAAGCAACTCCAGCTCCCAAACTAGTGAAACTGCTCTTGCCCTCTCTCTTTGGTGTTACCAGGACATTTCTGCACTACAGGCTATCTCCAGAAGGTACAACTTTTAAACTTTAAACGGGGGTAGATTTTTTAGTAGGTTCTGCAAATGCATTGGTAGATTTTAGTAGTTTTTTCTCATGTTGGCAGTAGTTGTTCTTTGTGAAATATGGTCACACTGCCTTGATGTCTTGTAGGGTTAGACTCACCCCCCGCAAACACACAAGAAAAAAATAACTGCACGTATTCCTGTCCAAATGTTTAACGCTTGTTGCAAAATGTAAATGCCAGATTGTGAAAGTGTTATGAAAACAGCTTCTCTAGCATCTTCAAGAGTCCTCTGATCTTCGACATTTTATCGACCCGAACTATAACTTTCGTCGACTATAAAACGTATGTCTGTCTGCATTTCATGTCCCGATGCACTTTCATTCGGTGGCATTCGTAGCGTTCGATTACGAGGCGTTTAGGGTGAGGATGGCATGTAGGTTTCTAAAAGGATATCGTTAGCTAACGAGGATAAGTAATTGGCAAGAAAAATCTTGTTTTTTGCATTTCGACGTTAAACGGTTTCGTTTCTATCAGATGATTGGTGTTTAAGCAAGTACCATTCATCCGGTTGTAATTCACACGTTTTGATTTTTGTTTCTTTTTGCTGAATTTAATGACACTTATGAAACTCCGAAAGGTAATTTGAATTGAATGATTCGTATGATTAAAAAGTTTATGGCTGCTAGTAAAAGTAGCGTTAGATGGTTTAATTTCAGAGAAAGGTAAAAACCCAAGGCTTAAATGTGTCACGGAATATAATAAAAGGAACAAATGTTGTTCTGTCTGTGCAGGTATTGAAATTTTCAACGGAAGCAAAGTGAAGTTGTGGCATCTGAAGTAAAAAAGAGTTTTTAGCTGAATTTTGAACTGAGTGAACCCAATAGTGAGATAACGAGAGAAGGGAAATACATTTCGTAATTAGCTTTCCCTTTGATCGTTCAGTCCCAAGTGAAGGTCACACTTTTTTGTTTATAGTCTATTACTCTAAAACGGCTTATTCAATTTCGATAAATTTTTAAACTGTTTGACGAATTAGTCCATGTCTGCTTGCTGTGGAGATATCAGTGTTTAGGGGTTCTGTGTATATTTAAGCTTATAACCTCCCCATAGTAAATACAAATATTCTGTATTTTAATTTAATTTATACTGACTCTTTTTAATATAATTAAAATTGCCAAATCAAAATTACATTATTTTTTCTGTCACATTGAAGAGGATCATCATATGAGAGGGCAATATGTCTGACTAAATAAAGTTAAAAAACCCAAGAATTTTATTTAGTGTAGAGAGGTATGCTTAATGCTTACTCCTTATTAAACTATACTGTGTTAAGGAATATCTCGGGGGTACAACATACTTATCTACATATTTTGAATTGTATTCTATTCAGGTAGATCAAATATGATTCCGTTTATTTTTTTATAATGTACAACATACCATTTTTCTAAAAAATAAAAAGGATAATAGAAAATAACGCACAAGTACACAAAGTGTATCAACTTTGGACACAAATCTCTAAATTTAAATTTCAAATTAATCTGAAAAAATATCTTATATTAATATCATTTTTTACTCAATAGTTGTCAGGTATGCTAGAGAAGTGTTATATATGACCACAAACACAAGTTACACTATGTACAAAATACTCCAATCATTGGTTTGACAGTGTGTCAGATATTTTTCACATGACATGCAACAACAGATTTTGAACTTTAAAATTCAATAAAATTGTCATAACAAATTTACTGAATAGAATGTTTGCTTTCTAAATAAACAAATGAAGGTAATTTTGGAAAACCCACATAATATTTGTTAGGTAGTTCTTGGTTTATTGAATGTTGTTGTTTTTATAACTGAAAATATTATTTTTTATTTACTCAAACTCTCACATCAATTAAATATATAACAAAACCATACCTCGAACCTGTCACTAAACAAGGCAAACCGCATTCAATTTAATTCTAATTCGTCTCAGGGTCTTCACCAAACATCTTCCTGGTGAATTTTTTATAATTACTGTCAACGTTGTCTAGCGTACCACGAGTATAAGTTCCTAATGGTTTCTTTATTAATTATCCAATTAAACGAGTTTGCATTTGTTTGATTTTAATATATGCTCGTTTGAAAATATTATTGGGAATTCTATGCGTACATTAAGATCAAATAAATCATTGAGAATTCGATAAGGAATTGAATGAAAACATGTTCGAGAACCTTCATGAACGAAATTTCATATTCAGCAGTTTGGAATCAGTTCGAAGGTGGAACAGATGTCGAAAAAAATTACGTAATCGTGAATCATTTTTAAGACCATTATTGTTATTTATTATCGATTAAGATAACACGGAAATAAATAAAATTAAACAACTGTGTTCTTTTCTGAGGAAAATGTCCAAAAGTTGAAGCAGGTTCGTCTGAACCACAAACGACATTCCAAATATTACAAACTACATCAAAGATTGTTACATATTTACACACAAACAAGCAGTGTTGTAATAAAATTCTACACAAATAAATCCCATAATTATCTTTTTTTTTTGGAAAACGCCGAAACATGCCTAACTATTATTTTTTTTACGCTTTTGATGTCATATATCAAATAATTTAGTTAAGTGCGAGTTGGACTCGCATACTAAAGGTTTCGTACAATGTAGGTCAATTAAAGTATATATTTTTCTAATATTCTAGTTTCCTCATTCTTTCACTTGAAATTTAGTGAGGCCCTATATTTCTATTTTATTTTAATTTTTGGTAGTATAGTTTCTGAGATAAAGACGGGAATAGTATATTTTTGTTAATATATTTTAAACAAATGATTTCAAAAATATAAAAATATATATTTCTATTTCTCGTAATGAGCCCTTTCATGTAATATATTACACCATGCATTTAAAATTTTAATTTTAGGGATTTCTACTTATTTATCCTACAAAATTAAAATTTCAAAATTTTAGGTCGTATGGTTTTGGAAATAAAGGGGGCATGGAATTTTGTATTGATTCTGTGATCATTTCTTTATTAGTAATTACATAAAAATTATTTTGTGTCTACTGTTTTCGATTAGTAGCTATGAGTTTTGACCACTTGACGTTTACCCTACATCATTTCTTATATAACATTATCTAAAGCTACATATCAAAATCAAAGATGAGGTGTCAAAGATTTACATGGTTCTGGCACATATAAACTGAACGATAACGTCAGTTAAACGCTTTATCAACTTTACGAGAAAACGCTCATACAATAAGGGAAATTAAGCGACAAGAAAATGTGACACTCATTTTTTGCAAAATACTTGAAGAGATTTAAAGGACCAGGCACCTTTCTTATGGAAAAATGGACTTCCGTCAAATTATTTGAAATTTTGGTATATTGTAGAAATTGATGTTAAAAATCGAAAATGCCGCATTTTTAATATCAGATTTCGCATGATAGATGTGTTTTATTTTCAGTTATTGGAGAAAATGTGATTTGTACATTATTGGACATAAATATTTCACAAAACAATTGCCATAAATTTTGCTGGATTACAGGGTATTTCAAAAATACGTAACAGGTGCTTTTGGAAAAAATCATTTTTTTTAATTAGAACGTTGAAAACATAAGAAGATGTTTTTGCACAATTAATATCTCATTAAAGTAATAGTTTCTTGGATATGCTTTATATAATATACAGTGTGAGCCATAACTATAGCTAGAGAAGGCATGCATATATTGTTTTTTCCTATTAATGAGTCACCCTGTACGAACCATTCGTACTGCAATTTTAATAATACAATAAACAGATATATGATCCGTCTCTTTATACTCAACAAGATGTTAAACTCATTGCAAAAACTATACATATTGAAAAAAGGTAGTTTTTTATACTACCCTCTCCGTCAACTTTGTATGTTATAACATTGTTACGTTAACAAATGTTCGGTGTATAACTGAGCAGAATATAAATATATAAATATTGTTAAAATTGTGTGACTAGTTTTCGAGATATAGGGTGTTAAACATCGGAAATGTCTCCTTTTTCTTATCAGATTTCTCATAACAGACGTGTATTATTTCCGCATATTACAGAAAAGATAATTTTCGCATTTAATTATTTAACAAAAATATTGAATAAAACAATTACCATTAATTATCTTTGATTACAGTGTGTTTCCAATTTCCAATATATGTAACATATATATTCAGAAAACTCATTTTTGAATGATGAATACATAAGATGTATGCACAATGAATAAGAAATGAGTTCTTAGACGTGTTCATACATTATACAGTGTAAATCGTAAATATAGCTATAGCGGGTATATACCATTTTTTACCATTAATCAGTAACCCTGTATAAACTAAAATACTCTAATTTGTACAATTTTTGCAAAGCGATAGAATTTAGTGTGATCAGTGGTAGATTTGTATAATTTAATATAACAATTCCAGGACGCATGGTTTATACAGTGTTAATTATTAATGGAAAAAGTAATAGATGCCCACTTTAGCAATATTTATAACTCACACTGTATAATGTATGAACATATCTAAAAATTATTTTTTTTTTAACATTATATTAACTGAGAAATTAGATCTTCTTATGTTTCAACGTTATAATAAAAAATGAGTTTTCTAAAAAAACATGTTACGTATATGGGAAACACCCTGTAATAAAAAATAATTAATAGTAATTTTTTGTGCAATATTGATGTCAAACAAGGTGCAAACCACGTTTTCTGCAATAAATGGAAATAAAACACATCTATTATGAGAATGCAATAACATCTTATCTTTTCAACGTTGTAATAAAAAAAAATATTTTCCAAAATCACATCTTACTTATTTTCCAATAACCGGAAATAAAACACGTCTATCATTGGAAATCTGATATCAAAAATGCGGCATTTTCGATGTTTAACACTCTGTATCTCGAAAACTAGTCATAGAATCTGTTTGAGCCCATGGACTCTTTTCGTCAGCACATCAGCTTCTACAACATACCAAAATTTCAAACAATTTGACGGAAGTCCATTTTTCCATAAGAAAGGTGCCTGGTGCTTTGATGACCCTGATCGACTATTACAGTCTTACATAGTCTATGGACATGACTTAATTCAAGGGTTCCAGATCCCAGCAATGCACAACAATAAAATCATCGATCAGAAAATTTCCAGGATTTGTCGGACACATTAAACAAGATGATTTATATATCATTGAGTATCAAATACAAATGTTAAATAATTAGAATCAGGTTAATTGCCTTTGATATATTACTTTCTATCAAAAATTACTAAGTCACCCTCTGGTTTAAATATGTTATCATTTATAGAAAAATCTGCTTTATCTAATGACACAAAGGAAATTTTGAAAATATGTCCTCGAAAGAGTAAACAATTAATGGCTCTCAGTCATTGTCTTTCCCGTTTTGTTATTCGCATGTTTCTGAGCAGTATAGTAAGATACTTTATACGATTGCTTCAAATATTCTTTTTTTGTACTGTTTCTAAGATTATTTGACCAGAATAACGAATCTAGTAATGTGTGCAAGAAACTATTATTTATGTCCAGTCACAAACCGGCTCATTTGTTTTGCCGTATTTTAAAAATTTCATTAATATATATTCTAAAACATGTTGGCGGTAAGCAACATCCTTGTCAGATACCTTTTGTGGGTTATATAACACTGGACTCTCCGGAAATCCGTTACTTCTTGTGAGAGTGGTGGCCGACAAAGGAAACTTTGTAGATATGCGGGACTGGAGGGAAATAAAGTACCTCTCGTGGACAAACCGGTGGGGTAGATAGGGGTCCTGAGATGTACAAATGATGCAACCTATTTAAAGAAAGAAGCCCAAAGGACTAAGCTTCTCATAATTAATTTGGTAAAGGAAAAATGGAAAAAAAACATTTGCACTTTTGCATTCGAAATCACAAATGTCATGGGCATCAGTACAAAAATAAATCACACTTTTATATTGGGTAAAAAGCAGCAGAAGAGCCAAGGCCGGCTTATCTCGAAAACAAAAAGAGAAAATTGCCAGATTTATGAATTTTGTGCAGAACTTTATTAAAACACTACTAGACAATTAGGAAGACTATTCGTCCTGGATATCCCAGGACAGTCCCAGATAAATTCACGCTTTTTTTGTAAATAACACCACACTTGGTTATTCTAGACATTTCAATGTCTTAATCTGAGGAGGAAGTGTCTGGCATACTCTCTCCCAAATCTCTGAGCAATATAGTAAGATTATATGAAAGTTTTATATTTTTTTTGTACTTTTCTTGAAGATTATATGACCACAGTAAATATTTTAATTTACGATTTGCTTCTTTTCCCTGCTTGAAACGATGAGTTATTTCATTTTTACTGGAATCATATTTTGTTATTTTTACTCCTAGATAGCCTTGATAAGATTGAACTTTGTTTTTAAATATTTTTAACTTAGTGTGCAGGAAATTTCCATTTTTGTTCAGTCCCAAAATTTCATTAAAAAGTGTCGGCAATAAGCAGCCCCCTTGCCTAAGAACTTTTGATGTTTTTATAGCACTCTGGGGAAACCTGTAACCCCTCTGGTGGTGGGGAATACAATACCTCCCGTTGATCTACAGTTGGGCTAGATAGGGCTCCTAAGATAAAACAACCTATCTGAAGGAGAAAACGTTAAGAAGAAATCCTGGCTCAACCAGTTGGGAGTAGAAGCTCTGCAATGGAATCAGTTCTGGAAAAACCAGAAACAAAATGAGTTACGTAAAAGGATAATGAATATTGGAACTTGGAATGTCCAAGGGCATTGATAAAAAAATAAATTAGGGACACTCTCTAAATTTAAAATGGATTTTGTGGCACTAACCGAAACAATAATGGCATTGAAAATGAACTCATAGTTTAGTTTAGTTTAGTTTAGTCTAGTCTAGTCCAGTCCAGTCCAGTCCAGTCCAGTCCAGTCCAGTCCAGTTCAGTCCAGTCCAGTCCAGTCCAGTCTAGTCTATTCTAGTCTAGTCTAGTTTAGTTTAGTTTAGTTTAGTTCAGTTTAGTTTATTTATTGGTAAAGTATTACAACTGTGTGTTTTTACAAGTCAAAGGTACACAAGTATGAAATGTATTAAATATGTATACAAAAGAATATATAAAATGTTATTAAAATGGTAAGAAAATAAAATGTCCTATTTACTAATATATAGACAACAATGTACATTATAGAGGCAAACACATTAAAAATTTATACATTGAAATCACTTCCTAAGTACTCCTGAAAAGAATAAAAAGCGTGTTTTAAAAGATAATCTTTTACTCATGTTTTAAAATGATGTACGTTTAATTTTTTTATTTCTGCTGGCAGTGCATTGAAAAATTTAATGCCATAATAGTCAGTACCCATTCTCGTTCGTTGCAATCTGTGGTAGCTGAGAACTAATTCTCCTCCTTTCCTTGTTGAATGGGAGTGAATATCGTTGTGTGTTCTGTAGCTGTTTTGGTTCTGTTTCATATAGACAAGACACTGAAGGATAAAAGTGCAAGGTAGGGTAAGTAGTTTTAGCCCCACAAAACTATCTCTACAACACTCGCGGTATTTTAAGCCTGCAATAATTCTAAAACAAACGGCGTTGTAACTTAAAAATTTGAGCAGAGCACGGTGAATGCTCCCAATTTAAAATCGCGTAGGACATATTGGAGCTAAAGTATCCATGATACGCTGTCAGTAATGTGCCCCTAGATACATTTTTTGACAGGCTCCTTATAAAGAAAGTTATTTTACATAATTTGGAGCTAAGGAAATCAACATGGGCTCCCCAGGTCAACCCAGGATCAAGGTAGACCCCTAAGAACTTCACTGGTCCATCACTCTCTAGAGTCGATGGTGAAGATTGTAATGTAAAATTAATGTTCTGGGTCTTACTAATGTTGAGACTGAGCCTGTTGGCTAAAAAACAATTCTCTATTTCACGCTGTTTGATTTGAGTCCACTGCAGTATTGGGTCTGAAGGTTGATAGCGCAGCAATGTTGTGGTATCATCAGCAAACAGGATTATCAGTTGATTCAATAGATTGTTAAAGTTTGGCAAGTCCTTTATGTATATGAGAAATAACGGAGGACCCAACACAGAGCCCTGAGGTATGCCATGCTGAATCCTGCGATTCGCGGACTGTTGAGTCTCAAAAAGAACATACTGTTCTCTTGATTATAAATAGGACTGTATAAGGGTATACGTTGTAGTGAGATAGCTTTTTGTAAAGGGTTTCAAAACTTATACAATCGAAGGCTACTACTTACACTTTTATAGTACTTTACATAAAAAATGGCAAAGACTTCTTAACAGGAGAAAAACTCATTAGAATAATTTTACACAACAAGTAGTCAACACAGATTCCCTTAAAGACATATGAACAAGTTATAGATGACATTAAACATTCCAACACCACAAAGTGTCAGAGACTCAACACGTGTCAAAACATATAAAATAAAAAAACCGAAATCCTAAAAAAATGTGAAAATTTTTTGCGATATGCACTAACCGTTTCTTGGTGCTAACGGGACAACTCGTACATATACAAGTTTCGTTTTCGTTAAAGTGATTGACTTAGGTCAGTATTCCCGATTATCTAACAACGTCAATCTTTCGCCAAATTAATTCAGAATGTCAATTTTTTTTTATTACTTTCTATGGAATTTTGTGAATTTTAATTAGCGCGTAATTTTTGCCCATGAATATAAATGTGCCAACAACGGATATCGTAACCTGTCTGCTAGTCAAAACACAACAATCAGAACGATCCGAAAGAATGATTATCTTGAACTTGTTGTGTAGCAAGTGGCATTGGTCTTTTACCGCTCGAGGCAATCGTAATTTTATATCTCATCGCGATTAAGCTTTGTAGTAACCTTGGCAATGACCACTGGTTTGATCGACTATTAGTATAATTAAACAGTTTTTTTTTTACTTTTCTACTTTTGCTTTTTTAATAGTTGAAATTCTGAATTTGCAAGTAATGCTTAATGAACTGAAAAGGTAACATATTTTAGATTAATTAAAAATTGTTATCGATCATTGTTTCAGTGTTCACTTCATGAAAATTCATTTTTAAGATTACTTAAAAACAACAAAAATTTGGTTAAATTTTCAATTATTTTATTTATTTTTAATTTGACATGTTTCGATAAGTCTGGCTTGAGGCTTGACCAGAAATTGGAAATACAATGAATTCTAAATCTATATTTTTTATAAAGGAATTTCTGATAAGAGTATTAAAATAAGTAAAGGTGTCGTTTTAATTCTAGGGATTCTAGGAAGTGGGTAGGGTGTAGGACAGGTAAAGTGTAGATTTATGAAACATTGTTGACAGCAGATGTGCAAAATATAATATAATTTAAAGTTGGATGTTGAGATTAAGTAATTGAGATGAATTGGTATTAATTTGATCATTCAAGAGATTGGGATAATTTTTGTTTTTGTTTAATTCGATAGATTCAAGAAGATATAATTTCTTACTTATGTTTTGTAAATGTAAAATTTCGAATGTATTTTGCGGTATATGGTTTTCTTTTAATATGTGGTCAGCAAGTGTAGATTTATTGTGTTGTTGATTTCCAAAAGTTGTTGTGTTGAAGCCATCTTAGATTGAAAGATCTTTCAGAGTGACCAATATAGAAGTAGGGGCAACCATCACAGTTCAACCTACAGACACCCGAGTTAGAATTTTTGCCAGTGAGATTTGGGAGATTTTTTGTGAGGGGGTTCCATTGAATGTGAGAGAGTATGGTATAATTTACGTATGGTATTGGGGTCAGTTGGACTGTGAGAGTTGCCCCTACTTCTATATTGGTCACACTGGAAGATCTTTCAATTCAAGATGACGTGAACACACTAAAGCTTTTGAAAATCAAAAACACAATAATTTTACAGTTGTTGACCACTTATTAAAAAAAACCAACCATATACCTCAAAATACATTCGAAATTTTACATTTTCAAAACAAAATTAATAACAAAAACAAAAATTCTCCGAATCTCTTGAATGATCAAACTGATATCAATTCATCTCTCTTTCTTAATATCAACCTCTAATTTTAAATAATATCTTTATATATATATATATATATATATATATATATATATATATATAAATCTTCTGTACGTGTGTTAGTCATTGAACTCCTCCTAAACCGCTGGACCGATTTTGATGAAATTTTTTGTGTGTATTCAGGGGGTTTGAGGATGGTTTAGAATCACAATACGGTCAACTAGATATTGTTTTTTTAGTTAAATTATCTAGATATTATTTTTTAGTTAAATTATTTATTTAAAAATTGTTGTTGATGTTAGCACAATTTACATAGGATCTGGCAGACTGCGCTGTAGTCGCTGTGTCAAATATTCAAGAGTGTGCTCTATTTTCAGTTACGTCTGATAGATGGTGTTCAGATTATATTGTTACAGCTAATTTTTAAAAGTTTACATTTGAGACGTGGGACAGGACAACGTCTGTAGGGTCCGCTAGTTATTTTATATTATCCACATCAGATGTCAACAATGTTTGATAAATGTTAAGTTTACCTGTTCTACACCCCGACCACTTGCTGGAAAATCCCCAGAACCTTTAATTATTTGATGACTCTATCTCCAATTTCTTTGTAAGAAATATAAATTTAGCATTCATTGTATTGCCAATTTCTGATGAATGCAGACTTGGCCAAATTAAAAATAAATAAAAAAGTTTCGTAATCTTAATTGTTATCGAGACCAAATTGTTTTAAGTAAAGTGACTATTATCGTGTTTGCAGCATGGTATTTTACTATATTATGTATAAACTGGGTTTGCCGTAGGCAATGAAAAAGTGAAAAAAATCAAGTATCCTTATTACCAAGCAGTTCTTGCAGAAACAGAAAATGAATTAAAAAATATGTTCTCAAAAATTGGTATATTGGAAAACAGGTAATACGTACAGAAAAAACAGAAGGTGTGAGGATTATGTTGGAAAGGTAACAACTGGAAGTAAAGGACCCCCCACATTCTTTATGGAAAGTCGCCTCCGGTGGATTTGACTGAAATTTTCATATTTTGTAAATATGATCGAAATGTACAAATGTCTTCATGACCGAAAAGTCCAATGACTGATGGTTTTCAAGTTCTGGTTAATTTTATATTTATGGTTAGTGTATAACACAATGAGCTGAGTCGATATGTGTATGAGAAACTACGAGGAGTATTAATTTGAAAATTAGTATATAGGGGGAGCTGGTTTCAGTTAAAATGTTCAGTTGTCTACCACTTCCAGTTCTAACGGAAGTGACCCAAACGTTATTATTGCTTTTTATAGCACGTTCAAACCTACGATGAACTTCATTGGAAACATGTCTGAAGGGCTCCAGTCAAAAATTATTTCAACTTTTTGAAATTTTGACAGATGCAGTCTTCACAAAAAAATATATTTTGGAAATAAACAGAGCCAGGTCAAAAATTACCAGAATTAGCCTGAATAAAACCTGACTGCTCATAACTTGGCGCCGAATTGGGTTTTTTTTTCAAATGGCAACCTAGTGGATTCTACCCTAAAGAATAGGGGGAGTTTATGTTTGAAACCTCATACCTAAATTACACTTTTTTTGTATTTACGAAAATTTCCGAGTGATTATTAGAGATATCTGAATTATCACTAGGCTTTTTTGAAAACAAATGGTGAAGTGTCAACAAACAATATTTGGTAATAATCTGGTATTAAACCACAATTATATCAAAGTATTTATCATGTCGCGTTTAGGATTTAGTAACTAAGTTCCGTTCGCTATACTCGGATAGACCTACAACCACTCATGACACGCTGACGGGGCTCATTCAAAATTGCAAAACAGATGGCAGTTTGTGAAAAAACAAGAAAAAAAAGCTATCTTAGATAATGAAGAGAATGAAGTTACAGTCTTCGCATGCTTCAGAGCATATGCAGAAAATTCCTCAGTAGATGCAGAAATAGATATGGGAATACCTATGATGAGTATTTAGACGATTCTTACCATTCGTATTTATTCTCATTAGTTCATAATTGAAGAGCAGGTGACGCTCAAAGACGGAATGATTTTCCGAATTTATATTAATCAAAATTCAGGAAGACGAATATTTTTTACACAAAATTATTTGGACGGATGAGGCAAAATTTATGAAAAATGGAATGTTCAACCACCATTATTCACACTATTTGAGTGATACCAATCCACACCTATTTAGAGAAAGACAGTTTGATGATTAATGGAGTTTCAATGTTTTTCCTACAATAAAAAATTACGGTGTACTTGTGGTATATTTGTATGATTCAAATTTGAACTCTAAGCTTATCGGAGAGCGAAGTGTGATACCAAAAACTATTTTTCGTTTATTTTTAGGTGGGAGATATCTAGAACTTCAGAAAATGGTTTAGAGTCAGCTGTGGTATCAACACGACTTCATAATATTGCACCTGTGAATAACTCTTTAAACAATAATTTTGAAGATCGTTGGATAGAGAATAATGGATCTCTATTAGCTTTTTTAGTTTGGGGTCGAATACAAAATATTGTCTATGCTGCACCGTTAACAACCAAAGTAGATTGCCAGGAAGGATGAAAGAATTTTGATCACGTTCTCCATCAGAAATTCAGAGTGGCACACATGCCGGATTTATAAGAAGAATTCTGAAATTTTGGAAGTTGCAGGCAACCAACATTTACTATAGTTTGTTCAATTTCTTGTTTGTTCCCGTGTTTGTGTTTTACAATTGGAAATGATCTGCGCCATGGTGTCATGATTATGCTTTGGTTTATCCGGTTATCGCGTAGGAAAGGTTTCAAAGACTTATTTTATAACCACATCAAGTTCGACAAAAATTATTAGGAAATTAAAGTAATGTACATATGTTTCTTGTCGGTTCCTTCAAAAAAGACTACTAATAATTCAGATATCTCTACTAACCACACGGAAATTTTAGCATAGAGTCCAGTGGTGTTAAAAAAATGGAGTTGTCAGTTGAAAAAAAAATGAGTCATACGATTCTCGAATTCAGTACCAATTTCTGAGCACTCCATATAATTTTTGTGAACAGTTTCCAATGAATAAGGAAGTGTCAAGTTTAGTTCAAGCAAATTCTGGCAGTTTTTGACCTGGGCCTATTTGCCTCCAAAAATATTACTTTTTTGTGAATGGTTGGATCTGTCAAAATTTTCCGGAAATCCTAGACAACCCAAAATATTTTAACTGAAACCAGGTTCTGAGAAAAGTAATCGGACTTTGCTGCCATGAAGAAGACATTTATTCATTTCCCTGACATCTACACAATATGAAAATCTGCACCGGGGGCTACTTACTATAAGGAATGTGCGGGGTCCTTTAAACATTTGGAAGGAATAATAAATTGAATTGGAAACTGCACTGAAGAAATCAGGAATAGAATAGTTATGGGAAAAACGTCATTTGTGAAAGTCAAGGACCTGTTCACAGAAAATAAGATCCCCAATTTTTTTTCTAAATTAAGGGTTTTTTATATTTTGTTCATTCTCATAGTTTTTGCTACAGTTAAGGTTTTTCTCAGTATTTTATTCAGTTCAATAGACCACAGAAGTTTCAGTTCATTTATGCAACTAATGACTTATGCAATGTATCAAACCAATAATTTCGTGCCTTTAGTAAACCAAAACGCCAATGCAAACAAAATCACAAGAATAACCGATTTAAATCACTGAACTCAACATTTCGCTGTCGAGGTTACTACAAAAACTAATTATAGCCGACAGCTATAAGTCCACTTGCTTCACGGCAAGTTCAAGATAAATAGTCTGGCAGAGGTGAGAGTTATTTTACACTATTAATTAGTATTGGTGTAAAATTCAGAAATTAATCGTACAAAATTAGTTCGAACGTAAAAAAATATGTATAACTAATAAGAGTTCGATATTATTAACATATAGCCGTATATTTCACAGATTGCTTCCCAAAATCATCAATAGGTGTGATGTAAGGAAAACGTGATGGACATAAAATTTGAATATTGAGATTATATTATATAATAATTTGGTGCGAGTTGGACTCGCATACTAACGAGTGCATTTTCTTATATTTACCCTAATATCTTTTAAAGGAAACGTTTTAAATTTATAAAAAATATACACTTTTCCACACATAGACTTTTTATTTTATTTGCTACATGATTCGCTTGATTTTTATAAAAATATGACTTTAATTTCCTAAGTTGGCACCTTAAAATTAACTAAAAAAAATTCAGGGAAGCCTTTTATAATCTACTGTCTGAATTTTAGGCTATGTAGGTTGGAAGATAAATAGGAAAATAGGTCAAGTTTCAAATAATACATTATTAAATATTTTAGACCAATTATTTAAAAATACAAATAAAATATATTTTTCAAAATTTTAGATAGTGTAGTTTCTAAAGAGGGAATTAAGGGGATATTTAATATTTTTGTTAACATCTTTAAAACAAATGATTTAGCAATATGATATATATGTAATTCACATAATGAGCCTTTTATTAGATTGATTGATTACATGATGGCTTTGAAAATTCAATTTTTATGTTCCATTTAATTGTATAATTTGTCCCTAAAATTAATATTGGGATTTTCTACTAATTTTTCTCATAAATTTCAAGTGAGCCTCAGTACCCTTAATTATTTTCAAAATTTTAGGTATTATTGTTTCGGATATAAAGCGGAAAATGAGATTTTTTATGTATTTTTTGTTAATAGATTTTAAACAATTAATTTTAAAATTATGAAAAAACATATATTTGTATCCTCATAATGAGGCCATTCATTTGAATGATGCTTTAATTTTTTTTATTTTCCGCTTAATACTATAATTTGACCCCCAAAATTAATATTAGGAATTTCTTCGTATTGTTCCTGTAATCAAAAAAATTTGGAACTTATAGTTTGTGGAATAAATAAAAATATATTCGTATTCGTCATTATGAGCCCTCTGATTTAATATATTACATGATGCGTTATAAATAATTATTTAAATAAGTATTTTTTTATATTTCTCTTAACATCTTTTATACAATTTATTTTAAAAATATGAAAAAAATTTTAGAATTTATCATAATGTGCCCTTTGATTTGATATATTACATGATACATTCAAAAATAATTTTATATATTTTCATTTAATTCTGTAATTTGCCCCCCAAAATTAACTTAAGAGTTTCTCCTTCTTTTTCCGGTAAAATTCAGGGTAGGCCCTATATCGATAATTTTTATCAAAATTTTAAGGCTTATAGTTTCGGAGATAAGATAGGGTCAATGGGATAAATATATATATATCTAAATATATATATATATATATATATATATATATATATATATATATATATATATAGATATATATATTGTTAATATTTTTAAAATCATTTATTTTTAAATTATAAAAAAATATATTTGTTTTCGCCATAATGAGCTCTTTCATTTGATATATTACATAATTCTGTAACGTGCCATTTAATTTTGTAATTTGCCCCCCAAAATGAATAGTAGAGTTTTCTCCTTATTTTTCAGGTAAAATTCAGGTCACGCCTTAAATCTCTAATTTTTTTCAAAATTTTACTTCTCATAGTTTCGGAGATTAGGGGGAGAAAGGTGGAATTTTTTAGTTTTTCCCCCCAGAAGTACCCCTAAAATTAATATTTCTTCATTTACGATATGTAGTCCTGATCGGGTCACCAACAACATTTATCGTCCAGTAGTTTAGGAGAAAATTTCTATGATGTGAGACAGGCAGTGATAATATAAGGGTATCCGTATATTGTAGATACGGAACCCTAAAAATATTAACACTCTGCCTCAAAGTACTGATTAAAATAAAAAACTCAAACAAAACTGAGCCCCCCAAAATTAATAGTAGAGGTTTCTCCTTATTTTTGCGGTAAAATTCAGGTCATGCCCTATATCTCCAATTTTTTTCAAAATTTTACAGGTTATAGTTTTGGAGATAAGAGTAATTTTTTTTAGATTTTCCAAAAATCAAAATTTCTTCATTTACGATATGTACTCCTGATCACACTAATACCAAATTTCAACCTTTTCTGTCCAGTAGTTTAGGAGAAAATTACTGTGATGTGAGAGGGAGAAATCCCGAGTGATATTATCAGGGTATCCGTATATTGTATATACAGAACCCTAAAAAATGTGCTGAACATTAATGACTGCACGTTTGTGATGAATAACTGGTATTACTGCATTTAAATAATTTGTTATCAATGTTTTACAGTTGTTTTATTCCAAATTTTTAAATATTTATTAATATGTTAGATTTTTTGTTATCGATTATTTGTAGAGAAATGGAACAAGTGAAGAAGAATTCTCCAGAATGCTTTAATACAAAGGGTTGCTCATTTTTTTTGCTTTTATTCTAAGTTATATATTATATTTAAAAGCGACGGGAATGATTTTTATAAGATCAGATATAATATTTAGTCGTGTTCTCTTTACTAATGCATTAGGAAGGTTCAAATGTTTTTCAGACGACTTCAAAAAATAAAAAGAAAAAAGTATTCTAGTGCTTGGATGAATTATTGAGAAAATATGATGAGATTAAATGAAAATTAACAGCCCAAAAAAGCCTCAGGTTGTCAAGTCGTCGTATATACAGTATGGAAGTTGAAATCTTAAAGTAACTTTTCTATAAATAGTATTAACAAGATATTGATCAACAAAATTCTATAAAGTTTAAAATCTAAACGAAGCTGTAAAATATATTTTTTCCGTTTGTATACAAAAATTGGCGAAAATAAGAGTTTTGCTTTATTTTTGGTAATATTAAAACTTGTCATGATTAAAATTGAAAGCTGAGTCCAATTCGGTAATTGTATCTTTCAGTCGAAGAACCCACAACTATGCTTATCGAAAAGGGTTCCGCTCAAATCGTTTCAAAATTTCAGAAATGGTAGTCCTCAATGAGTTGTTCAGAAATGTCACTGGCACCGAGATTTGAAAAAACTACTGTTCTGAATTTGAAGACGCGAGATGTAAAGACCGGCATCAAATTCAACGAAATGTATCATATACATAAAGAGTGTTCGAGAGGACATTCAATTGTGGAAACCGTAACTGATGAAGGTTCCCTAACCAGAAACAATATATATTATATATATTATCTTGCGTACAAAAGAATGACTCCTCGAAGAGAGTACTGTTCTCAAGCTACAGCTTTCTGAAGTTATCTAGTCCACGTGCTCACAATGATTTACGGGTGAGTAGAAGCAAATATGTTTCATAAAGTGGCCAAGCTTGTAATTTCAAGACGTATTTATATTTATATGCTGAGTGCAAATCCGTGGTCAAAACAGTAGTATCATTTTTCACTTGCAGAAAATCGCGTAAGAACAACGATAGTGAAAGAACTGCTTGAGCAACATAAGACATCTTGTGTTTTTACGAATGCTGAACACTAATCTATCGTCAGCAAGTCCGCAGCATTTCTCAGCCTCCGAAAATCGCGAATACGTGGACTCGATAAATTCAGAAGGCTGAATTATCAGTCTATTTCACTAAATTAAGAATGTATTTTTGTAACCTGAAGATTATTTTGCATTTAAATAAAAGTGTGCCATTGAGTGGCGTATGTGTTAAAAGATTTTCTTTCAAATTTATCTTCACACTTACAGTAATTCATAATACAAATTGTTATCGTGTATAGATATGCTTAATTATTTTATCGTCAATAAACTTTTTAGTCACTACCAAGCCTGTGAAGAAAACTTTCACAGTTAAACCTGTCAAGAAATTTTTTATGCCGATTTTTGGCTATTAAAATAATAAATAATGTCGTTAAGTTTTAAGTTCCAAAAGTTATCTGAAGCATTTCTTCATATATACAGATACTAATATATTTTTTATGAGTCAACTTCAGATTAGAACCAAAAACCTGAAAATTTATTAACAAAACATAATACTATCCAATAAGTAAGTAATCCAAATGTTTGCTTTTAGTTATTTAAGTTGTTATTATGTAAAAATTAATTTTCTGCCGGTTTAATATATTTTTGAATTGGGTATCAAGTAAACTTAAATCCTCGTTGAGTAAATATTTAATAGACAGTAAAACTTAAAATAGGATTTAGAATTCGAGTTTGCCTTTTAGAAAAACCTTGTCCACACTGTTTTAGTAATGTTGTATTTAAGGGTGATAGCCACCACTTTGTAAAAACTGAAACAAATTAAGATTAAAGTATTTTATGAATTCAAATCTGGTTCATTCTTTTACGGTTAATATTCTCAAACCTCAATTGAATTTTCAACTCTTAACAACCCTTAAAAAACACACCTATACCAAACAAATATTTTTCAACAGTTTGAAATGATTAAATTGTGTATTATACGAGGGTGAATCAAATATGAACCGGACTTTTCTGTTTCTCGCCCTGTAAGTAATTCGAGTGGCGTGACGTCTCGATATATGTTAGGTAGGGATGTTAAGAAGAGGGGAGTTCGTCGGTTTGGCGAGGCGTAGTCGATGTGCTGTTAGTAGCATCATGTCAGAGCAAGAGGTGAATACGTCTGTTGCGCAACGTGTTGTTATCAAATTTTTGGCGCGGGAGGGCGGTAGACCGTCTGAAATTTGGCGTCGACTATCTGCACAGTTCGGCAATGAAACAGTTTCAAGGATCCAAGTGTACGACTGGCACAAAAGGTTTTCAGATGACCGAGAGACAGTGGAAGACCCGCCTTTCTGCAGGGAAAATTCTTGCAACAGTTTTTTGGGTTTCGAAAGGCGTACTGCTGATCGATTTTCTGCACGAACGCCGTACAATTAATGCTGAATATTACTGCGAACTAATCCAACAAGTGAAACTTGCCTATCGGCAAAAGAGGCGGGATATGTCTATCCGAAGTGTGATTCTGTTGCATGACAACGCTCGGCCACATCCAGCTGCATTGACTCAAGGAAAATTGAACAAAATGCATTGGGAAACCCTTGAACACCCGCCTTACAGTCCTGATTTGTCGCCATGTGACTACCACTTAAAGAAGAACTGGGAGGCCACCACTTTGAGGACAACGAAGGTGTAGAAACGTTTGTGCGCAATTGGTTATCGACACCACCAGTTTCATTCTTTGAGAAAGGTATTAAAAAACTTCCGATTCGGTGGGAAAATGTATACATAAGAGAGGAGACTATGTAGAAAAATAATATGTATTAAAATTTGTATTGATCGTACCAATAAAATTTTTAAAACAAAAGTCCGGTTCATATTTGATTCACCCTCGTATATAAATATAATGTTTTATCGATACTACTCTTCAACCCTTAACAACCATCACCATATAAAGGAAATAGAACCTCTTGTAACTAAATATCTCAAGAAAATAGCTTTAATTTTTACAGACGTAAGTAACTGTGACTTTCTTGAAAAAGTCATTGAAGACCATCAATTGACACAGAAATTAAATGATTTGACCAGTACCAATTTTCCATAAGAATAGTTGCGAAGGCCTTTGCGTAACTTGTACTAAGATGTTATTTTTGGTGTTTACAGCAAAATTTCTCATGATTATCAACTTCTATAGAACATTCTTAAGATATGAGAGGTCAATATTCATCTGATTAATTCACAACAGTACATAAACCTCACACAAACATTTGGCTGAAAGAAATCTCAAAACACAAATAATGAAACTCAAAATTGTCAATAGTTGCTCTGGAACCAATTTGACTCAACTGGGCAGTTAAGGCGATAGCCAATAATTGTCAAAGCTAAGTTACAACGAAATTAAAAAAAACTAATACATGTATTCAAGTACATACAGCATTTTATTAGAATAATGGCAAAACGTCAAAATTAGAATTACTATTGATCTTGTAGATTGTAGATCTACCATCATATTTAACAAAAAGGGCAGTTTAGAACCTGGTGACCCTGGCAATATTTGTACTAAACACCAGAAATAAATAACATTATAGTACAAGTTCGACAAATTTGAATGAAAGCGTTAATGATTTATTTCCTGTCTATTAACAAAGGACGGTTATAATTTTTCGATAGATATGAAGAGGATTCCCTATTGTCTATCCAATTTTCGTGATAATTATATGCATGCCAAAGCACTAATATTTGTTCAATGAGAAAATGGCTGTGCTTGTTTCTGAGCTACTTTCTAAGTTCTCAAATTAGTACTTGATTTGAAATATCTATTTAACATTTAGATTTTTGCACTTGAAATTACGCAAATTAAATGTATATCGTCTGTAAACACCAATAACAAGTTTTAGTCTTTGAAGTTTTATTTGAATCATAACATGAGAGGGGTCAGTAGGCATATACAATGTATGGACGATAAAGAAATAAGTTGGCTCATTACAATATTTAACAACATATATAGTATGGGCCAAATTTCTAAGAACAGACTTAAATCAACCTTTGTGTTATTTACTAAGAAAACAAGCGCAAAAAATTTCAATTCACAGAATCATCGCAATCTAAAAATCATCCTCAAAATAATGCATGGAAGGATATATAGGAAATGCAAGAACATATATCACCCCCAGATTTCTTAGATGCACTGGGAAGCACAGAAGCAGTGTTCGTAACCCAAATATTATTCTAACGTTACAGATATGTCAGTTGTGACATATACTTGTGCCTCTTGGGCCACCAACGGGCATAGACGACCAAGATCTTCGCATTATTCACAGTCCATATTATCACCAAACAGTAACTCTCAGAATCGACAAACAGAGGAATTCACTATAGTAAGACGTGTGCGACAAGGCTGCATATTGTACCCTCCGTTATTTAATGTTTATTATAAACATATCATGAAAGAGGCTTTAGACAATACAGAACAACAAGTTCATATAAATAGTGAACACCTAAGCGATATTAGGTACGCTGACAATATCCTGACAGAAATCAGGCAAAGATTCTATCCAGATTTTACCATCAAGAAAGCCAAATATATGGCTCCATCTACCAAATAACTGTTAATCAACAACCAGTAGGACAGATAAGCAAGTATATGTACTTATGTACAAACCACAACGGTCCCTCTCTATGAAGTGAATAATAAGATGTTGGCAGGAAGAACTATGAAAAAGATGAAGGCATTTGAAATGAGTTGTTATGGATAAAGAGTGAGAGATCCTTACTAAGGTAAAATACAGGACACCTGAGTATCTGGGTCACATAATGCGCAACGAGAACATATATAAACTGTTGAAACTCATTCTATTGGGAAAGGTGGACGATATCAAGGTTTAGAATTTACGAAAATGGTACTCTTAAACCACTAAACGCAACTTTTCAGAGCTGCAGTCGTTGTGCTGATAACCAACATCCGAAACGAATAGGCACACTTCTGTGCATTTAGGTTATTTATGTGTGTTCAGGTATATACAGGGTGAGTTTTTTTTTTGATGATCAGTATGGAGATCTCGGAAACTAGCAGAGATAGAGCAATGGTTAAATTGGTAAAGATTTGCAGTTTTACCGGCCCAATTTAATGACACTTTCGGATTTTTGTAAAAATCATGGCTTATTAGATATTTTGAAAAAACGAAATTCTGTCGATTTAGTCAAATCCCTCTAGCTCCTTTGTTATTGATTTTATAAAAAAGTGTAAATATCAAAATTGAAGGGAATTGTATCCCGAATATGATTGTCATGTCCTCGTTTGCGTGATAGCTCTGATTTTCGAGATATGACACAAACTTATCTTTTTTTGAATGGAAACCATAGTTGGCTATTACCTAAAAAATCGGACATTTTTAGAGATTTTCGACTATATAATACTCGATAAAGTTATTCATAAAAATAACGGAGTTATGGATGCTTTTCTCTCTTATTTTCACTTTTAACGTAGTTAGCCATGAAAAAGACTGATTTCACTTTGACGTTTCCTCATTTGAGAGTAAATTAGTAGTGCTGAACTGACAGTCGATATTGACAACTTTTCGTGATAAAATGGAATATTCTAACGAAGAAAAACTAAATATGATGGAATGTTATATCATATGCCATAAAAATTCAGTTCGTGCAGCTGAGGAATACTTTCATAGATATTTTAATCGTCGTCAACCTGCTCTATGTACATTTAAGAGGCTTTACGATAGTTTACGCAGATATGGATCTTTTACTAAACCACCAAATGAACGTAATCAAATTAACGAAGCAGCCCAAATAAATGTTTTGGAAATGGTAAATCAAAATCCATCTACATCAACTCGTGAGAGTGCGGCAGAAGTTGGCACATCTCAACGAACTGTAGTTAAGGTACTGAAACCGTACAAGTTTCACCCGTACAAACTTTCAGTTTCTCAAACTTTGCATGCTGATGACGAACATCGACGTATTTTGTTTTGTACATGGTTTAGAGACATGTGCCTTGACAATCCACAGTTTCCATTAAAGGTGTTATGGTCAGATGAAACTAGATTTACTAACTGCGGTATGTTCAATAGACACAATGAGCATATCTGGGCTAAAGAAATCCCTTTCCATGTAGAACAAAGACGACCCCAGATAAAATTTGGTTTTAATGTTTGGTATGGTATCATAGGGTCTACTATTCTGGGGCCTTGTATCTATGACGAATCACTTACTGGGGAGCGCTACTTGCATTTCTTGCACCACACCTTTCAAGACATGTTGCATAATTTGAATTTGAGAACTCGTTTATAAATTGAGTGGTTTCAACATGATGGAGCATCTGCTCATAACTTGTTATTAGTAAGACAACACTTAGATAATATCTATCCAAACTCTTGGATAGGATGAAATGGCCCACGCGAATGGCCACCCAGGTCTCCCGATTTTGCAGTTATAGACTCCTATTGATGGGATGTGCTAAAAAACAAAGTATACAAAAGAAAGTATGAGACAGTTGGTGACCTAAGGGAGGCGGTATAACAAGCAATTGAAGAAATTGATAGGCGGTCTGTGAGGTAAGCGATAATGTCAATCTTAAAAAGATGCCATTTTTGTCTAAATAACAATGTTGGACTTTTCGAATCGAAATTGTAACCATTATTATATACTTTAATTTCTTAAGTTTCTAGTAAATACCTACTTATTTAGTTTTCTCGTTATATCTGATATACCTAATAAAAAAATCGTTCAATGTTTTTTGGAATAGTTATTAATAAAACAATCCTTTCCATGGCTACCTACGTTAAAAGTGAAAATAACTATATCGAGTATTATATCGTTTCCATTCAAAAAAAGATAAGTTTGTGTCATATCTCGAAAACCAGAGCTGTCACGCAAACGAGGACATGACAATCATATTCGCGATATAATTCCCTTCAATTTTGATATTTACACTTTTTTTATAAAATCAACAACAAAGGAGCTAGAGGGATTTGACTAAATCGACAGAATTTCGTTTTTTCAAAATATCTAGTAAGTCATGACTTTTTACAAAAATCCGAAAGTGTCATTAAATTGGACCAGTAAAACTGCAAATCTTTCCCAATTTAACCATTGCTCTATCTCCGCTATTTTCCGACATCCCCATACTGATCATCAAAAAAACGCACCCTGTATATAGACAGTAATTTATTACAGGAAAATAGTATTGTGTCAACAATTTCTTCATTTACAACTAATATACAATAAAGTTAAAAATTTTATATTGTATTACGATATTAGAAACTTAAACAGATAATTGCAGTATATCGAATATTGTAATAAAATTTTGCGTTAGGCAAGCGGAAAGAACTCAGGTTTATCTCATATAAATACGTATTTCTTTTATGTAATTTTGTCATAAAAATTATTGTGGTTCCATTATGGTTCATGTGGCCTAAATACTCACAAGACTAAATTTAATGACAATAATTGGAATTGCCAGACCATGTTTAATATATTTGAAGAAATATATTATAATGAGAATTTCATTATGTTCTGTTTTTGGTAATTAGTGTGGCAGTTTTTTTGGTAATTAATAATCTTTTGACTTACCGATAGACAAACGGCCCAATCTCTTGTAATCGTGGCTTCTCTCCTTGACTTAGAAAAGTGTCCGGATTGGTGACGTTGAAAATATAGACTTTCGTTAATCTTATCACTCCAGGTTTTTGCCAATAATGGAAACTTATTGAACCATCTTTCAGTTTTAAATTCTGAAATAAAACGTACATTAGTCGAAAGAAAATGTCTAATTTACTTGAAAATAGTATGTCTTCTATATATAAATAGGCAAGGACAAAACGGTTCGATACCATTTTCTCCTCTATCCCGATATTCTTTAATTTATTTTCTTTAGTAGCTATTGACGACCTTCAGTGCAGAATGCTTATTTTTATGTAATACTGCTTCATTCACTAAATAAAATAAAATTAAAATTCATAATTTACGTCCATACTGTCAATGCCAAACAGTGCCGCCAGGTTGCTTGGAGAGAAAATCGTAAGATGGATAGACTCGAAAAACAAACTAAATTAAAGAAAAACTAACTAATTTTGATCGGTTCCAAAAGTAATTCCACATTATTTATATTCCTGCAAAACTTGCCTCCCTTGCTGAGCGACTGCTAGTAATTGTTAAACAGATATCTATAATGTAGACAGTTAGCAGTTGCATTTACAAGGTGCTTAGAATATAGCTTGGAATGGGATCATAGATATACAGTTATTAAAAAAAAGTTATATTGGGTTGCAGTCAGCAGGTTTATATATATATATATATATATATATATATATATATATATATATATATATATATATATATATATATATATATATGAACTAAGCTAGGTTCCGGGTGAGAACCGCGTCTGAATTTATTGAATACTCGACGTTTCGACTCCTGCTTTGGAGCCATTATCAAGAGACAAAAGTGAAAAAGAGTTTCAGAGTCTAGATCGAACTCGGGGCCTCAATCTGCCTACTCCCCAAGAGTCACTAGGTAACTGAACTGAGTTTGAGTCTGCTCTGCTTCTTTTATTTATAGGTAGCACTGCGTTAGAAGAAGATGTCACGTGATGAGGCTGTGTTGTGATTGGTTGGGTATTGGTGGGCGTGTCTGCTTTGTTTAATCTGGCAATTACGGAGGTCCAAGCTGTGGGAAGGCGAGTACTGTCATCGCGTCTATTTAGACAGAGAGGTCTTTTTTCTATTTCGATGGCTTCGCGAATAGTGGATGCCCTAAGAGAATTGAGAGATATGATAGTCCTACTGTCCTCGAAGTTGATAGAGTGCCCTGTTTGGATATGGTGATGCGCGAGAGCTGAAGTCGGATCTTTTTTACGAACTGACAGAGAGTGTTCATATACTCGATGGTTAACGCGCCTGTTGGTACGACTGATGTAGCTTTGTGGGCAATCGCGACATGTGATTTCGTAAACTCCTCGATCCTCGTTAGGCACTTTGTCTTTGGGGTTACCGGTTAAGTTGCCTATAGTTTGAGTGGTGTTGAAGATAGTCTTTATTTGATGTCTTTGTAAAATCCGTGCTATTTTGTCAGTGACTCTTCGAATGTATGGAAGTACGGCTTTTTGATGTTGTTGTTCTGTTTCTGACGAGGTTGGTGTGGTTGGGGGTTGTTGAGATTGATGAATTATACGCGCAATGTGGTCCGGATGATAACCGTTTTGTCGAAGGATTTGTTGAAGATTATTAAGTTCGTTTTGTCTATTGTCAATATCTGTTAAGCGAATAGATCTGAGAGTCAAAGATTTCATTACAGAACTCAATTGGGCAGGGTGGTGGTGTGATTGGGCATTTAAGTATCGATTGGTATGGGTTGGTTTTCTATAGACGGTATGTGAGAATCTGTCATTGTTGGTTTTTGTTATGAGGACATCAAGAAACGGGAGAGAAGAATCGGACTCGATTTCCATTGTAAATTGTATATTAGAATGTATACCATTGAGGTGTTGTAGGAAGAAGTCTAATGAATCTCTGCCATGAGGCCAAATGACAAAAGTATCATCTACATAAGCCAACAGGAAGGTTTTAAATTAAACGAGTTTAGGGCCTGGGTTTCGATTTGTTCCATGAAAATGTTAGCAAGCACTGGAGAAAGAGGTGAACCCATGGGGGCCCCACGGACTTGTTTGAACAGAGTGTTTTGAAATGAAAAATAAGTGTTAGAGGAACAGTGTTGTACAAGTTTGATGATGTCAGAAGAGATATTGTATTTTGTTTTTAGAATATCTAACGTTTCTGAAATGGGGACATTGGTGAAAAGAGATACAACATCGAAGCTAACTAGGATGTCATTTTCTGAAATTCTGTAACCACTTAGGATATCTAGGAAGGAAGAAGAGTTCTTTACGTACGAGGATGCTTGCTCGGCTAGAGGTTGAAGGGTTTTGGCTAAGTACCGGGCTAATTCTTGGGTCGGGGATTGTACCGAACTGACAATGGGCCTAAGAGGAATGTCCGGCTTATGAATTTTGGGTAGTCCGTAAATTTTCGGAATTTTAGAAGACTTTTCACGGGGAATGATGACCTTTTTAACTTCAAGAGGAAGTTGTGTCCTGTTGATGATTTCCTTAGTCTTTTTCTCTAAGTAAGTAGTAGGATTATTGTTCATTATTTCGTAGTCTGCAGTGTGGAGTAGGGAATTCATCTTGTGAACATAGTCCTTAGTATTGAGAAGAACAGTCGCGTTACCTTTGTCGGCAGGAAGAATAGTTATGTCATCGTTGTTACGTAGTTGTTTTAGTGCATGTCGTTCGTTAGAAGTTAGGTTTGAGTAGGCAGATTGAGGCCCCGAGTTCGATCTAGACTCTGAAACTCTTTTTCACTTTTGTCTCTTGATAATGGCTCCAAAGCAGGAGTCGAAACGTCGAGTATTCAATAAATTCAGACGCGGTTCTCACCCGGAACCTAGCTTAGTTCATAATAATGACTGCGGAAGCCTCTCAGAACATATATATATATATATATATATATATATATATATATATATATATATATTAGATGGTTGAAATATATGCTAAGTGGAATTATAGTTATATAATGTGATTTAAAATTACTATATGACGTATCGTTGCAAAATAGGGTGTAGCTGAGATATTGTTATACAGGGTGATAATAAACGATGTTAGAGAAATTAATATAAGGCGGCCAACCAGGAGTTGCATAAATATAATTACTGAAATATAGGACGGAGTATAATGATAGTTACTGAAGAAGGCTGTTAAAAATTTATGGCATAGGCAGCCGTATATACAGGATGGTTGGAAATTAGGTTGGAGGGGAAGTTTGGTCAAAAAATGTTGGTCATTTTTTATGTTTCCAGTTCCAGATAAAGGGTGGTTGAAATATAGTCAGGAATAGATTTATTTATAAAGGGTGATGAGAATAAATAATATATATCATATAACCATTTTATTTATTTTAACCACTTTCTATAACTGTAACTCTGCATCACCCTAGAGTGCAACCATCCTGTATAAGCTGCTGTTTATTTGTCACCCAATATAACATTTTTTACCTTGCTATAGTTCTACTCCACCCTATAAGTTTTATAAAAATTACTTCTGATAATTTTTGAGCCACTTCGTAAACTATCATTTTAATCAGCCTTTATATGCAAATTTTTCTAACATTCTGATAAACACAGTATATAAATATAATTTTGCTTCGCCCCATATTTCAGGTATTCCATATGGCAGGATGCAACTGTTCATGGGCTACCTCATATAACAACATTTTTTTAACATTTTTTAAGCCCCTGATCTCACCAGCTTATATCTACAACCATTTATGGGCATCCCAATATAACATTTATGGTAGCACTCTGTATAACTAAATTCACCAATCCCCAACACATTTAACCCAAAACGCAACTGTTGCCACCCTATATAACAAATTATTCAATATTTTTAAGAACTGCCTTCTACAGCTATAACTCTACTCTATCTATATTTAAACTATGTTGTATATACTGCTGCCAAATAGTCATTCATTATAACTTATTTATCTATCAGTTTTTGAACCATCCTGTATAGCCATAATTTTACTCTACAAAATATACATCTGCTTAGGGGCCACCAACCAACACTTAACTATAACTCTGATCCACTCTATATTCAAATTATCTTATCTGTGCAACTGCTTAAGGATGCTAAATAACGGGTTTTGAGATTTTTTAACCATCCTGGAAAATATAATTTGTCTCCATCATATTTGTCAAGCACCCCTTATATGCAATTTTTTCTAACATGTTTTAATCACACTGTATAACTATAATTTTACTTCCCCTCATGTTTCAGATATGGCATATATGCAATAGCTCATGTAACATCTTAAAAAAAATTCGAACAATTTTTTATCCACACTGTTTAACTATAATTGTACTTCACCCTCAATTTCAACCACCTTGTATGTACCACCAGTTGGGCATTTTTTGTACCACCCTGTATAACTATAAATCCATCAATTCCGAATAAATTTCACCAGAACTTCAATTGCTTATGGAGCACCTTATGTAACAATTTTTAAATATTAAACTACTTAACTCTACTCCTCCCTATATTTCAAGTATCCTATCTCTGCAACTGATTATGAGCTACGCTATTTCACAATTTTCCCTCATATTTATTGAAGCACAGTATGGAATGTAGTTTCTCTCCACACTTCATTTAAACCATCCTTCATTTGCAACTTTTTATAACATTGTTTGAATCACACTGTGTAACGATAACTTGACTTCGCCCCATATTTCAGGTACTCCTTATATGCATCTACTCATGCTCTACCCAATATAACAAAATCTTTTTAACTTTTTTTATCCACACCATAATTATTATTCTACTCCATGCTATATTCCAACAACCTTGTATATGCAACTACTTATGAACCACCCAATATAACATTTTTTCACCACCCTGTATACTTAGAATTCTATTTCCACCCTATGTTTCATCTATCCGGTATACCCACCTTCCTAGCTGTAATTATACTCTGCTACATATTTCAACCATCCTATAATATGCTACTTGTGAACTTGTGAACTACTTGTGGATAGGAAACAATTTTTTTAACACCCTAGAAACTATAATTTCTCTCCATCTTATATTTCAATGACCCTGTATAAACAATTTCTTCAACCAATTGCATAACTATAATAATAGCTCAAGAAAATTCAAATATCCTAACTGCTTACATAAAATATATTTTTATCCACCCTGTATAAATATAATTCCATTTTACCCTTATTTCACCCACATTGTATATACAACTACTTATGACCTTAACAATATAACATTTTGTTATCCACTATGTATAAATACAATTCAACTCCACCCATTTTTCAACCACGTGCTATATACAACAACATGGTCAACTCAATATATCTTTTTTGAAACACCCCGTATAACTTCCCCCTTATTTCAGCCACATTGTATATATGCAGCTAATTACGGGCCACTTAATATACCTTTCTTTAATATTTTTCAAACCCATGTAATTCTACTCCGCTTTAAGTTTTATTTATCCTATATATGGAACACCCTGTAAAATTACACTTGATATATCAGTTGAATTTTTTTAAAATCGAAACATGTTACATAGGCATATTTCGATTTTGATTAAAAGCTAAAGTGATGCAAGTATCTAATGTTTGGTGCATGGGGTGGAAACAATTGACTTTTGTGTGTTAAGGAACATGGCAGTAGTTTTTTCCTTATATCTACAGTTTCTTTGGATGTAGGGAGATAAAATGTATACCAGATTTTAAGTCAAACTATAAGCTTTGCAACAAAAAAATATTCAGCAAAAACAGTTGAGTAGTTATTACATTAAACAAACAAACAAACAAACAAGCAGAAAACTAAAATTTTATAATATTATAGTATATATTATTGATTATATAGATAGAAGAAGATTTAATTTATACATCAAAATTGGCTTAAACCCAAACAAAATTAATATGGCCGGGTAGGTATTGTCTGTCCCGTTCAAATGAGCTTGTCATAAAGTACTTTTTAAAATTAGTTGCCACTTTGGCCCTGTGACGACATCTGTTAGCACTAGTAGAGAAGTTTACAACCGTTTACTTTCATCCTCCAAATTTCATTAGTGTAAGTATAACCATTCAAAACATACGAGGGGGGAGGGGGACCTTTTGGCTAGCACTGTATAATTCATTTTTTGAATATTTTTGCTTTTAGTAGTCATCAAGCGTTAAATTGTGATCTAGGGGGCGTCGTATTGGAGATTCTTTTATAGTCTATTAATTAAATTAAGGAATCTATTTGTGAACACTATCACAGGATACGGAACGTATTCATTTCCAATCCCAATTAAGAAATCACGGCGTTGGCTAAATTCTAATTCCATCGAACTACAAAATGCCTCAGGCAAAAATTTTACGCAGACTAATCAAATAGGAAATGCCCTCATTTCTTTTCTGTCCTAATTTCGTAGTAACGTTCATTCATTAGAACACACTCACTTCCTATATTGCAAAAATTGTGGAATCCTTCAACGTTAATAATTTAACTGTTCATTCCGCGCTGACACAAAACCAAAAAAATGTACATAAAACTGAGATAAACGGTCCGATTATGCAACCAAATAATATATCATGATCTTAGTCAGTTATGAGGACATAATAATAATCGAATGTGTTTTGTTTTGAAACGGTTTATTAAGTTTAAAGAAGGCGTAGAATGGAATTTGCCGTATAACCCGAATGTTAATTACGCAAAATTATAATATTTAGAGTACGATTTTCACAAGTTACCCAATTTCAATTTTTACTTTGGTCGTTTTGTAATAAATGTTATCGACTAGTTTATATTCTTTGTCTCTAATGTGTATTTTGAAATCTTGGCATCCTGTTATTGACGCAAGAGTAACTACATTGTGACAGAAACTGGATAGAGTTTTCTAGGAAAGCAGTTTTTAAAGTAATTCAGCTTTTTTCCAGTTTTTTAGGAATAAGAAATAAGGCTTGCGGCAATTAAATAAAAAAACTGATCTGGAAAACATGCATTAAACACTTGAACCAGCTAGTTAGTTATATTTTTAGGGTTCCTTATATACAATATACGGATACCCTTGTAATATCACTCGGGATTTCTGCCTCTGTCACACCACAGCAATTTTCTTCTAAACTACTGGACGGAAAAGATTGAAAATTGGTATCAATACATAGTTTGGTGACTAGATCAGGAGTACATATCGTACAAGAAGAAATTTTGATTTAGTGTTACGTCTGGGGAAAAAAATCGACCGTTCCCCTCCACCTGATCTCCGAAACTACTGAGCCTAAAATTTTGAAAAAAACCGGAAATATAGAATGTTGCCCGAATTTTACAGGAAAAAAAAGGAGAAACCATTAATATTAATTTTGGGAGGCAAATTATAGAATTAAATGAAAATTTAAAAATATATTTTTTTCCAAACGCATCATGTAATTCATCAAATGAAAGGTCCGATTCTGAGGAACACAAATATATTTTTTTCATATTTAAAAAAGTTTACTGGAACAATAAGGAGAAACCACTATTTTTAATTTTGGTGGGCAAATTAAAGAATTAAATGGAAAATATAAAATTAAAATTGTTTTTAACGCAGCATGTTATATATCAAATAAAAGGGCTCATTATAGCGAAAACAAATATATTTTTTTCATATTTTTAAAATAAATTAATTGAAAGATATTAACAAAAATATAAAAAATTGTACCCATCCCCCCATCTCCGAAAACATAAGCTGTAAAATTTTGAAAAAAAATAGAGGTATAGCGCCTCACCTGAACTTTACTGGAAAAATAAGGAGAACCCCCCTAATATAGATTTTGGAGGGCAAATGACAGAATTAAATGAAAAATAAAAAATTAAACTTGTTTCTAATGGATCATGTAATATATCAAATCACAGGGCTCATTATGACGAATACAAATATGTTTTTTAATTTTTTTAAATATATTAAAAAAATATTAAAAAAAAATTACCCATTCCCCCTTTTATTCCCCAAACTATGAAACTTATAGAATTAAATAGAAAAATATTTTTTTAACGCATCCTGCAATACATCAAATGAAAGGGCTCATTATGAGGAATACAAGTATATATTTGTCATATTTTTAAAATTAATTGTTTACAAGATATTAATATAAAGATATAAAAAAATATCATTTCTCGCTTTATTTCCGAAACCATACTACCTAAAACTTTGAAAATAATTAGGGGTACTGGGGCTCACTTGAAATTTTGAAGAAAAATTATTACAAGACCCCCATAGTAATTTTAGGGAGACATTATACAATTAAATGGAAAATATAAATTCAATTTCCAAACGCATCATGTAATTTATCAAATAAAAGGCTCATTATGTGAATTACAAATATATCATATTTTTAAATCATTTGTTTAAAAGATATTAACAAAAATATTAAACATCGACTTTATTCCCACTTTAGAAACTACACTATTTAAATTGAAAAATATATTTTATTTGTATTTTTAAATAATTTGAATAACAGATTTAATAATTTATAATTTAAAACTTGACCTATTTTGCCCTTTATCTTCCAATCTACAGAGCCTCAAAATAAAAGACTTCCCTGAAAATTTATTAGTAAAATAAAACTCTAATTTTAATTTTTGTGGGCCAAATTAAAAAACTAAATACATATGTATTCTTATAAAAATCAAGCTAATCCTGATAAAATAAAAAGTCTATGTGTGGAAAATGAAAGTGTATATTTTTTATAAATTTAAAACGTTTGCTTTAAAAGATATTAGAGTAAATATAAGAAAATGCATTCATTCCCTGCTTGTCTGAAACTGGAATATTAGAATCTTGAAGGTGGTACGGAACCCTTAGTATGCGTGTCCAACTTATTTTTGTCTATATAGCCACTGTTTATTATCTATACATAATGTGTAAATGTAACACAAGGGTCTAGTGACCGGGCCGACAAAATTTCGGGGGGCTGCAAAATTTGGACTTTGACAAAAATTTTTTCGCGTTATAGAAAATTCTTCAAAAAAGTGTGGTCATATTGAAGACATTCTCAAATTAAAATAAATTTAAAAAATCTCATTATAAAGAACGAATTTAGAATTATAAAAAAGATAAATTTATTTAAAGAGTGGTAGAAAAAATTCTCTAATTTTTATATAGGTGTCTATAAACCGTTTAAGTAAATACCTTTAGTTTGATGTTTTAAATAATGCGCTTGATAAAAATAACATTTTTATTTTTCATTTAATTTTCTAATTTTCTCTCAAAATTAAATTTGGGATTTTAGTTTTATTTTTCTTTTAAACTTTGAGCGGAGCACTATTTTTGTAATTTTGTTAAAAATCTTAGGCTCAGTCCTCAGTAATTTCAGTAATAAGAGGGAGGCGAGAATGAGTGAATTTTTGTATATTTTTGTTAATAGATTTTAAACAAATTATTTTAGAAACGTGTAGAAAATATATTTGTTATTCTCATAGTAAGCCCTTTCATTTGAAAATAGCGCTTATTATTATTATTATTCGATTAATTTATTTTTCATTTAATTTTTTAATTTGCCCCCGAAAATTAACATTTTGATTTTGGTTACGGACTTATATTCCCCACTAAAAAAATTAGTTCAATAGTTTCGAAGAAAATGGGCAAAATTTTCTCCCAAGAAGTTCCCCCCAAAAAGCACAATTCTTTTATTTACGCTATGTACTCCTAAAAGGGCACCAAACTATGCACTGACCCTAAATTTTCGTCCAATAGTTTCAGAGTTGTGGCAGACGGACAGATACAAGTCTGATCCTCTAAGGGTATCCCTTAATCGAATGTACGAAACTTTTCCAATACACTACTTTGATAATTTGGCCGAACTTAAGTCTCCACTATTGTAGAGACTTAAGTGTGAACACTCAGTATAGTATACAGGGTGAGTTTTTTTTTGATGATCAGTATGGGGATTTCGGAAACTAGCGGAGATAGAGCAATGGTTAAATTGGGAAAAATTTGCAGTTTTACTGGCGCAATTTAATGACACTTTCTGATTTTTGTAAAAATTCATAGCTTACTAGATATTTTGAAAAAACGAAATTCTGTCGATTTAGTCAAGTTCCTCTAGCTCCTTTGTTTTTGATTTTATAAAAAAGTGTAAACATCAAAATTGAAGTGAATTTTATCCCGAATATGATTGTCATGTCTTCGTTTGCCTGACAGCTCTCGTTTTCGAGATATGACACAAACTATCTTTTTTTGAATGGAAACCATAATTGGCTATGACCTCAAAAAATCGGACATTTTTAGAGCTTTTCAACGATATAATACTCGATATAGTTATTCTTAAAAATAACGGAGTTATGGATGCTTTTCTCTCTTATTTTCACTTTTAACGTAGATAGCCATGAAAAAGATTTTTTTCACTTTGACGTTTCCTCATTTGAGAGTAATTCCATTAGTAGTGCTGAACTGACAGTCGGTACTGACAAGTTTTCGTGATAAAATGGAATATTTCGGCTATTTCCAATTTTAAAAAATTCAAAACAATTAATGGGTTGGAGATATAATGATGGGTGTAAGGACTTTTTCATTCGAAATATTGTAAAGAATATAAAAAAATAATTAATTGCAAAAAATGCATTTTTTCTAGGCTGTATAGTTTTTCGTTGTTTAAACAATACCGTCAAAAGATATCAAGTGTCATCTTACACTTTTGTAATCAGGAAGACTTCCCGGACATTTAAAAAAAAAATGAGTTAAAACAATTTTGCAAACGAAAGCGTCGCTATGCTCTGGTCTAATAGTTACAATTTGTGAATTTGATGTACTAAAATAGTTTTTAAGTCAATGAACTAATAGCAAATAAATAAAAAAAACAGGCTGGCTAACACGGCACTAATAGTGAAAAAAAACTTGTTTTTAATCCGAGCAATCGCTTGGCAATTTTGTTGGGTTTTTTCGTTGCAGTTGTTTATTTTTAAACCCGTTAACAGTATGGCATTTCTTTTATACCTGAAATCATCTGTATATGCGATATAACGTCATCAATGATTTAATGATTTAACCGTGTGAATTACATGCACCATAGCACCTTATCTGCGTAGGCAATACCGAAATAAGAAAGGTGTAGGGGAAAAGCAAATTAACAGGTTTTGGTGGGGTGGGGTTTTTGCCACTTTAGTTTGCGTTATTTTTTTTTAATTTTCAACAGTACGTTCGTTGTTTCCTCATCGAAAAAGCACCATTACCATTTTCTGGATACGGTCCTGTTTTTTGGTGTGTAAGAGTTGGTGCACATGTTTACATCAAATAAATATCGATTTGCTTATTTAATTTGTATTATCTAAGAATTTATTAAGCAACTCATGTAAATTATTATTTTCATTAGTCTCCGGCTTCAACTAAAAATAATTTGTATGTACATATAGGTGTGTTCATAGTAGCCAGTTGCCAACAATTCCAACGGTTTGAGAACTTCTACGCCAATCAGTGAGCTCGGTAATTAACTCGACGAACGCTCGATTGGAGTAGAATTTGTCAAACCGTTGGAATCGTTGGCAACTGGCTACTATGAACAAGCCTTATGTCTTTATATGTGAAATTATAGACGTGTTCCAACATGACGTAAAACCGATAAGCAACCGGTAATCGAATTGCGCGTAACATCACTGTAAACGGTAACTCGTCAATGCGCAATACGATTATCGATTGTGTATCGGTAGTTCGTTCTGTTGGAACGAACCTTATATCTCGATGCCAATTTGCCTTAAGCGGTTATCCCGAAAAACTCTTAAATCGTTAATTGCGTAGAATTTAATGAAACTCACGTAAGTATCGACAATTAGCAATGTTTCATGCCTTTTCGTATTTATTTTTGAAAATCTCCAAAGAGGAGTTTTGTTTGTAGGACAAAGATTTAACTTACCTTTAAAATGACGTAGTCTAACCATGGAATTGAAGTTAAAATTATACCTATAGCTAACGTAAAAACTCCTACAAGGATCACCGCCACTCGACCTGAAATAAAAATTATTTATTTAAACCTTTATTAATTTGGAGTTGTACAGTACATACATTAATATAAGATAAACCTCATAATAAATATGTACAGTCTCTTCGTGACATTTTAACCTAGGAGTTGCGGGTTAACAGCAACATGGAACGACTCCAAATTCGGAATCTCTGTGTGCTAGTTTCCCCCAAAATCCTAGATGGCGGTGTTTACATCTTGCTTCTACAAATGTACAGTACATTTTTTTCGTAAATACTAGTGCACGACAAGAAAACAATATGTCTCTGTTTGTACTCTAAATAAATCAGCTACCTACATCAAAAATAATATATACTAACAATAGCAGGTGCTTATTTTGTACAAATTGATTACTTACCTATCTAGGCGCTGTTAAGCAAACATAAAACTATGTATTTATGAAATATTTTGCAATTGCCGATGGGCTCATAGTGTTCCAAAAACTTCCAACGACTATCGACGTTTTCTTTTGAAAATATCTATATTTATATACTTTACTAGATAGTTGAAATAATAGGTAAGTACATGTGTACGTATTCCTACATTACCTTAAATTTATTTATTTCTTTGTAGTTCCGTTTTGTACTTTAATTTGTTTATGGAAATATCGGTCCAGCTGGCATTATTGTTTTGATAAATAAACTCAAGACATTACGTCAGTTAAGTTTAATGATAATTAACATGTGTTTTTAAGCTGCAATTACAGGTGAGATTTTAATCTGATTTTTTATTTTGTCGTCAGTTGCAATTTAAACAATTAATAAGACTGGTCGACAGTGTTTTGTTAAATTGATTACTGTAACTTTTTCGTGCAATTATCAGTTGAAAATGTCAAACGAATTAATACGGCACAAATTGCTTCAAAACATTCCTGATAAGGAATCGAAACGTCACAGCATACAGATTATTAAAAATACAATATACATCTAATCATATACAATAAATTTAGTAGAGAAATTCATGTTCCTACTTTCTCTCAGTTAATTTTGCCAGAGGGTTTTTCTATAAAATGGAAACTAGTATTCCGGGCAGTTTCCACAAACTGCCCCTAAATACTCTACTTTGATTTTCTTATACCTAACTTATCTGAATTTTCCAGAACCCATTGTGAAGGGTGAGAACCCAAATGAGCAACCAAACTAGCTATTTATCTCCTCAATCATTTCGAAACTTTTAATTTAACACAAGGTTGAAACATCAGCGTTGGGAACCACTATTCAAGTCAAACACAAATTCCTAGCACAATAAACAGATACAACCTAACTGGATGTAGTCGAACGGATTGTGCCTTTAGAATAGAATATAACTAAACACGAGGCTAAAAGATGGAGTTATGATGTAAAGAGTCTAGCTAGAAATTGATTATTAGTTGCTGAAGTTAGGAGAAGACATGAGACAGACTACTGAACAGAGTAGAGGGCTGGATAGGCTGATGATGTTGATGGACTCCTCTAAACATTTTCTTTGTCATATTGTTTCCCATACATGCAATACTAATTTCACATAATGTCGTTGTTTTCTACAGGAATATGATAGCAAAGATCGCAAAAATAATTTTGTCAGAAAAAAAATGGAAGCCTGGATACAAAACTTAACTTTTCAAAAATTTCTAAATGCTGAATAAACATCTTCCGGCCTTGCACAACAAACTCGGCTAAATAAAAATTTTTGGAAAAGGCTTGTCAAAGTTTCCTGGAACATAAATAGGAAATGTTCCGAGCGCCTAAATTAAAAGAATGGGCCCAAAGACGGCGGAGCTCCAGAAGTACCATTATTTTCAGCAAATTTTGAATACGGCTGAAAATGCATTAAAAACGTCGCAACTGAATTGTTTCAAAATATATAACGCTCTGGAATCACACTTGGGCTGCACTTCAGAAAATTTCGATGTTTTGAGCAGTGCAACCAACACATCTCAATCAAGGAATAATATATCAGGAAATATGGAATTCAAGAATACTTGAAGGCTATTAAGTGGCACTAAAATGGGATATTCCCAAGGGAATAGCCTGGCAGGGGCGGGTGAAGCAACCCTTAGGTCTTTTTGCCAATCATTGGCGCTATAATGAATCATTTCAGTTAGTGTAATAAACGCACACTTCGACCTATATTAACAGACAAGTACTGCTCTCTTTATTGCTCTTTCTTTCTAGTTTTCGCACAATATTTGAGAATTGCAGGCTACCTCTAGAAGTATAACCTCTAAGTATGATGCAGATCGGGATGTCTTCCGATATAACACTACCGAAGTCATTACAACACATCGGACATTACAAATATAGGTAGGACAATACAAAATGCATGAAAGCGATACCAGACAAATATAAATCTGCCTTTACTGACTCTTCAGATGGAGTTTATTGATCGTCTATGGAAGCTGTGACTTAACTCTTTATCGGTGTTCCAATTGTATCTTTCTTTTCCAAAATTTCAAATATTTAAGCTCTTAACTTAACAAAGACATGAGGGAACTTTATACTAAGATATGGTGAAAAATGTGTGCTTCAAGCACGTGAATTATATTATTATTATGAATTATATATATATATATATTATATATATATATATATATATATTGTTATTAGTATTTTGTCGAGAATTTAACTCATTACATCTGTTTTCCTTCTAGACCAAAAATCTGCCGACCGACCTGCACCCCGCTCCCTCAAATTCAGAATTTCTAGCGATGCTCTTGATAATCTTCAAGCAAAATACGGTAGAATATCGTTAAATTCTAGGCACTTGACAATAGTATAAACATTTTAATTTGGTATTACATAATACCTTGCCCATTTAAAAAAAACTGTGCAATTCTATAATCCCAACAAAATAATTAATAACAAACAAACTTTGTCGATTAGAATATTTATAGACAATCCAAAAAGTTTGATTTGTAATTTTCAAGAAGCTTATCAATTTATAAAAATGATTTCTTCCTCATATTTTCTGAAGATATAAGCAATTAAGTCTTTGGTTTAGGCACTCCATATATTATACACATACCAAGAATCAGTGTTGCAAGTTGTTTAACATTTTGATTACGATTTATCTTAATTAAAAAATAATAGTTTGTTACTTACACAAACATGAAAGTATATTTATTGATAATAAATATGAAAAAAATATATTTAAAATTGTCTAAAAGGCAATAGCTTTGAAAGCCACTTTTTAATAGTAAATAGAAACTGAAAAGAAGCCCAATTCCTATCATCAATGTTGGGGAAAAGGAAAGACAATTGACGACATCAATTATGCAATTAAAATCATAATATTGATATCAAGGATAATTGTACTAGGAAGTTGCGGAACTACCGGTTCATTTTGCACAAAGGCCTTGAAGTTTAAGAAATCAGCAAAATATCATATGCCGCTAGAATATAAAACTAAAAGGAGATACTGCGAATAATTGGCATCTAATTATATAGTGTTTCGAATTGTACAAAGACGAATTTTGAGATCAATACCTAAGATTAAATATTGACAAATTGGATATTCGAGGACAATTATTAGTTAAGTAGTTATGCTTCCGAGTAACGCAAATTTCGACTTGATAAATAAACACATTTTCTATCACATTACGCATTAAATTTTTCAAATTATTTCCTTATTGTTCAAATATGATTTGCTAGAAGACCGACACCCAGATAGGCAGATTTAACTTTGAAAATCATGTTTTAGCAATACCTAGATTAATTATTTGTATCGTTAAAAACCAGTAAGACTTGGTGAACTTGAAAAACCTTATAACAAACCTCTTAAAAAATAAAGTCGGGTTCTAACTTAAGGCAGATTTATATTGGTTTGGCGTTTGGTGTCGTGATGCTCTCTGACCATATTTTGAATCAAACGGCTCCCACCTTTAGAATAGTTTAGGTTAGGTCCTAATGTTTTTCCAAGGGTATCTGATTGTGGTTCAGAATATGATGTAGCTATTCAATTTATTGTATTGACTATTCTAAACTAATCATTCTTTATCCGTTGTTGTATTTTCCAGTTTTCGGAAAATAAGTAATTAATATTTATTACAGTTAACTATATATAGTTGTTGATTAAACATAAATTATTCAGATTTGAGAACCTCACAACCGTAGAGATAATAATAGACGGATCTAGGGGAGGGGGGCTAGCTGGGGCCCGGGCGGCAAGTTTAGAGGGCGGCAAAATTCCACTTTAGATATAGGTACTTGACTTTGCCCACGGATTATATAAATATGTTATATGATATTTTTATAATTAAAAACATGTTTTACTTCTTAAATTAATTTTTAGAATTTTATAATATATTTAAATCATTAAAATAATTAATATTAATGTTTAAGTATTGGTTGAGATTCAAAGTAAATGTGTACATTTTCTCATTCCTAAAAGACTGATCGCTCGTCTATTAAAAAATTGCATATTATGACGTTCATTATATAAAAATAAAATTAATTGGCGAATAGCCGAGCGGTTAAGGAAAAATGGAGACAGATCCTGCGTATTGTTATGGATGCTGTATTGTATCTATCTACAAACTGCTTTTCTTTTCGCGGGTCTCACGAAACTCCTAGCGATGTCATCACGCAATATCCTCAGCCTAGCCTCAAGGTAACTTCTTGTTCTTGACTTTAATTTCGCTGATCGCCAAACATAATTCAACTCTAAGTTTCAATTAGAACACTTAAAAAAGGGGCAAGTATCATATTTATCAAAGACAATACAGAATGAAATAATTGACATAATGTCTAAGTGCTTCTTGGGAAATAACACCACAGTTTAAAGAAAATTGATGTATATTCCAAAGGTTTCGAGGTCTATATCAGACCCAGTTGTCAATGGTTAAGAAACTACGGATTAAAAAGGCACAATTCTAAGATTTAAATTAAAATATTTGACAATGGATTGAATATTGGAACCATTATCATAAGATTGGCCACGAGATTGTCCAATATCTAAATCATCAACTGCCATTTTTTTAAAATTTGTTGACAAATGCCCTTTCCTATCTTTCCAGCAACTTCTATGAAATTAATGAAACTTTCTTTTATTTCACACACATAGCGAGTTCTTTTTACACATCGAATTCCCTGGTCATTTGTTCTGTATGGGATACATCTGGAGTGTAGTCGAACATTATTGTATAGTATTTAGCTTCTTTGATATCATTTAAAATACTATTTCTAACTGTTGTTGCTATTATGTCAATTATGTTTTCTGAATGATACTTGTGGCATATTTTTCAATGTCTAAGTGCTTCTTGGGAAATAACACCACAGTTTAAAGAAAAATTGCTGTACATTCCAAACGTTTCGGGGTCTAGGTCAGACCCCGTTGTCAATGGTTAAGAAACTATGGATAAAAAAGGCACAATTCTAAGATGTAAATTAATACAAATTAATACATTTGACAATGTGTATTATTTGATTTCTGACGTAACTAAGAGAATTTTATTATTAATATTTTTATATATACAGGGTAGCGCAGAAATTTCTAAAGATCATATAATCATAAAGTTCCTTTCAAATTGGAAGAATTTGAAAGGGAGATCTTCAGAATTTTATGTGGCGCTCCTAGGTGCGACTTTGTTATAAGATTCGTCAAAAATGCGACCAAAGAAGAAAGACCGATATTGGGTTGTTCACAAGGACATGACCATTAGCAATTTCTTCCTTAATCATCGGCAACCAGGAACGACTGAATTCTATGGAGGTAGTAGCAATACAATCGTTTTCATTTAACAAAATTAAAGCAGACTCGTTTAGTTTTCTTTTGGTGTTATGTTCTTCTTTGTGTAATATAACTGAATTTTGAAACTGTATTTCATGACCAAGGTCCCAAGCATGTTCCCAAATTTTGAATTTTTCAAATTGTCGTTTTCTTATGTAATTTTTGTGTTCGTTTATTCGAACATTCAGAGGTCTAGAGGTTTCTCCAATATAGAATTTATTACATTCACAAGGGATTTTATAAATGGAATTTTTTGTATTTTGAGTTGTGTTATTTGGTTTGGTATTTGATATAATTGATTTTAGTGTATTTCTTATTTTAAATGATGTTTTGTTATTATATCTGTTTCCCACTCTTTTTAGTCTTTCTGATAGACCCTGTATGTATGGTATAGTTATTGTATGAATGTGATTATCTTGGGAGTCAGTGTTGCTTAGTGAAGTTTGATGTTGTTTTTTAGGGATTGTTTGGTATTCCATTTTGTTTAACTCGTTATTATAAATTTATTTGGGTAATGATTGGCAGAAAGTACATTTTTTTTAACCTAAAAAAATTTGAAGATCCGGGGCTGATACATCCACTCGGTTTCCTTTCCCTTCTGCCTTACGATTCCACTCGTTCAGTTACCCATACCTCAGGCACTCTCTCTTTTGGTATTATCTCTATGCACACTACACTAGCGCTTGCAAATTTGTGTTAATTGTCATAGAGCACACTTCTGGGGGTAGCCTGAAATCCAAAGGCTATTAGCAACATACTGGACGTAGCTCATTGGAAGTCTCTCTCAATCAAGTGACATGGCCTCTTGCTCCCTTTGTTGCTCTTTCTTTCTATTTGTGAATTGCAGGTTACCTCCAGGAGTATAAGCTCTAAGTCTGACGCAGATCGGGATCTCTTCTGATATAACACGGCAAATGTTATATAACACTACTACTACTACTAATATAGCCAGGGCAATACAAAATGCATAAAAACGATACCATTTTGACGAGTCACACCACGACACGTCACGATTCTTCAGAGGGAATTTGTTGATCGTCTATGGAAGCTGAGGTTAAATCTTAACTCTTTATCGGTGTTCAAATTGTTCTTCCTTTTTCCAAAATTTCACGTAATATATATTGTTTGGCAGATTTTTTTTATTGGTATTTTGTCGAGAATTTAACACATTACTTCTATTTTGAAAGCGGAAAGTTCTATCGACATATTGGGCGAGTGGACTTGCTAATGTTAACGGTCTATCTGGAGATGTAAATATGACCCGTTGCTTTTGGTCAGCAGTGGAATATAGATATTTGAGAATAAAAAATAAAAATAAGTACTATATTTGACGACCTACTATTCTACAAATGGCCATGGCAGTGAAGATATCACATAACGCTGTATATTAGAAGAGATAGAGCGGGATTTTGCTTGTCATTCTGAAAATGAACAGAATGTATCTTATTAAGTTCAATTCCTGAACTACATCACGTTTCTATGCAGGCGCCAGTGGAAGTGATAACCAAGGATAGTTACAGGGTGTAAAAATGGAATTTTTTTTTGGTCATGCTCATTATCGAGTAAACGTTCCAAAATTGGCTACATACAAGATATATTTAAGCAAATTCCCGAGAGGCGTCTGCCTAGAGTGTTACCGTCAAGCTGGCGGACAGGGTTAAACTAATCAAAATAGGGGTGAACTTCTCCATTCAGTAAAAAGAACGCCATTTGAATCATTTTTTTTTGCTTAAACAAAATAAATCATAATCCAAAAGGTCGTACAGCTAAATGACATAAATATATTTTTCATGACGTCATTAAAGTGGTCTGTATGAAGTCATACACAATTTTTTTAAATGCGAGGCAAATTTTTCATTACTGATTTGGAAAGGGCTGACAATTTCATGTCCGAATATGACATTGACCATGACCTTGAACTTGATCTTCCGGGTGATTCCAAGATCAAAGTTTTTTTGAAAAATCAATCAATAATAGCTAAATTAGATATACGGGGGTTTTCGACATCGCTGATATCGAATCTGAAATCAGTTTTTCAAAATTCACAATCCAAGATGACGAACCAATTTTTTGAAAAAAGTCAACCAACTGATGCACAACTAATTAACGGTAATCGATGTTTTTAATCCTGATCCGGAAGATGACTGATTCAAAGAGGGTATTCCAAATTAAAAACAAATTTGACCTTGAACTTGGGCACTACTTGTTTTGAAAATTTTCAAAAATTGATTTCATATTCGTAATTATCGACGTCGAAAACTCTCCGTACACCTATATTTCGCTATAATAGATTGATTTTTCAAACAAACTTTGATCTTGGAATAACCTTAAAGGTCAAGTTCAAGGTCATGGTCATAGTCATATTTGGACCTGAAACTTTCCGCTCTTTCCAAATCAGTAATGAAAATAGTGTCTTCGCATTTAAAAAAAAAAATTATGACGTCATACAGACCACATTAGTGACGTCATGAAAAATATATTTATGCCATTTAGCTTTACGTCCTTTTGGATTATGATTTCTTTTGTGTAAGAAAAAAATGGTGCAAATGGCGTTCTTTTTACTTAATGACGAAGTTCAACCCTATTTTTGACAAGTTTACCCCTGTCCGCCAGCTTGATGGTAACGCTCTAGGCCTCTCGGGAATTTGCTTAAATGCATCACAATCTTGAATGCAGTCAATTTTGGAATATTTACTCGATGGACAGAATGTATCGTATTAAGATACATTCTGTCCATTTTCTCGCAGACGAGCAAAAAAAATGTTACTTATAAATTAAGAAACCTTGTATATTTCGAAAAAATATGCCTTATAGTTATGTGTCTCAGGCTTTAGTTCAAATTATATATTATGTATATTAAGTTCCTTTTTACCTAAAAATGATAAATTAAAACAACACTGGGTTCGAAATATCCCTACACAATTCTGTTTAATAAAAGATTCTGCATAAACATGTTGAAGAAAAATGCATCTTAAGGGTAATTTGACTTAATAAATCTGAAACTACAAGAAGATGCCGTACCAAGAACAATCGGCCATAACGAACAGTCTAGAATCATTTAATGATTATGAAAGTTCTCAACATATTAATAATGTAGGTGACATATTAAGGCTCTACAAAAATAGCAAGTGTATAAATAAACACTATATTTTGTATCAGACAGACGAACCTTAAAAATGGTCCTTCATATCGAAGTATGTTGCCACTGTATGGTATAATTTAATTTCAAAATCCTTGAATTCCTGGTTATTTGAGAATGACCTTTAGAGAAACAGTCCAACATTTTCTCTTCGAAAACATCGTTATCTATTGTTTAACTTTTCACTGAAACAGCATTGACATGTAAGCGTTGAAGTTACCTGTGAGAGGTCTTGTTGACGTTTTTATTTTGAAATTACGGAATTAAGAACTAATAACAATGAGGATAAATTAGCAAACATACAGTCAAAAAAATATGCTTATTTGCTAAATCCACTTCACAAAAATCTTATATTAACTAATCAACATTGACCGGACAATACCATCAAAAACAGATCAGGTTCAAGTGTCCTAAGAACTAAGAAAACAAACACAGGGAAAGACAACCAGGAAATCATCAGCAGAGAAAAATATTCATAGAAAGAAACCCAAAGAACTATAATTGAAAATAATAAAGATCTAGAGGTGAAGTGGTCGGAAATAGTTATTTAAATGAATTAATTTAAAAAAAGAATAGTGGTATGACTAGTTTAAAATGTCTTAAATACTTATTAACAGCTTTGCTAAATCGAAAAATAGGCAGGAATAGGGCTCAGATATAAGGAGAGAGGAGCAATATAATCCTCAACTCTTAAATCACGAAGATTGTGTATACAAACATCAAAAATGAAGTTACGTTAACTTATTGTAAGATAAAAGAAAATTGTATGGATTATGTTTTAATCATTTAAACTTTATACCTAACGTTATTTTAATTTTAATATTATTAATAATAAACTAGGTGTGTTTCCTGCAGACAGTTTTGACATAAACATTAAAATAAACCAAATGTGTTAGGTTTTTGCAAAAATATCGTAAAATATTACCTGTTGACATATTGAAATTCCTCCAGTAATGAAGATAAACGTATCGAAAAAGCACTTTCACTACTTTTAAAAACATATTCCTGAATTTTTGTTATTATCACCAAACTTGTACTGCATTCTTTTCTCAACTGAATTTCCGACATCCTCAAATTTTGGGGAAGTGACTTTTAAAACTATTAACTTTTTTTATTTCGGCATATCCAATCTTTAAATAACCTTAGAATTACGATTGTATCGAAATTTGGTATTCCCGATATGATTTTGGCGGCAATGCAAATAAACGGGTTCTTGTTTGAAAACATGTTAAAATATTTTTCAGCCATTACGTTTTTTCGAACCCGAGCTCACAAAAAGGCGATATTTGAACGAACAGGGGGATACGAATGGTTCAGATTACTTAAATTGATTGTGTTCTAAATTTATGAAATTTATTCTGCGTGCATTATATCGACAGTTGAATATTTAATATTTTAAAGGTCAGCATTATTTTTTTCCAAATTAGTGAAATATTATGAGTGAAGCAGAAAGTTTTGAGTATTATCAAGATCAATATATATATATATATATATATATATATATATATATATATATATATATATATATATATATATATATGTTTTGAGAGACTTTCACGGTCATTACTATGAACAAGTCTACGTTCCGGGTGGGAACCGCATCTGAATTTATTATATACTCGACGTTTCGACTCCTGCTTTGGAGCCATTATCAAGAGACAAAAGTGAAAAAGAGTTTCAGAGTCTAGATCGAACTCGAGGCCTCAATTTGCCTACTCCCCAAAAATCACTAGTTCAGTTACCTATATAATATAGAGGAGAAAATAAATAAGACCAAGAAAAGAGATTGCATCCCTGAACTGTCTACGGACAAATGTATCCATTGGGTCTCAAAAAGTCAATGAAACGCCTTAATATAAGATGAGAATCAGAAAATTAATTGGCATAACCTAGTTTCAAAAAGCATAGCTAAATAGTATGATGATGATATATGTTGTAGAATTTTATTTTGAAAAAGTCATGCTATCTGGAATATATTTTGGATATAGTTTTCGGTCAATGTCATTACTCACTGGCATTAAATATGTGATTATTATTGAATAAAAGTTTGTTCAGTGATTACTAGAAACCGGCTTGGGCAATTTTGAAGATTTAAACTGCACTGTATTAAGAAATATAACAGAAGCTTATAAATAGCAATCATGATTTAAAATCTCATAATTGACTGAATAAAAAATATTCAAGTCTGGGAAGGATGTTTTGTATTTGTGATTTTTTTGGGAATGACACCATACTTGAAGTAAAATCTGTGTATTTAAATTTCCCAAACGTTTCTGGGTCTAAATCGATCCTCGTTCTCAATAGCCATAGCACTATGAAATTTAAATATACAGACTTCCCTGTAAGTGTAGTGCCATTTCCAAAAAAAAAAAAAAAATACAAACACAAAGTAGAAACTCCACATTTAGAAATAGTAAATGCAACATACCGCAACTTGTTTTCAAATCAAAATAATCGGAAGTGGTAACAAACTAATATATTTTTTGCCAATGAATTGTTTTGATCTGTTAATATTATTTATATACAATAAAATTTATACCTCCGGTGGCTTATTGGAAAGTTACATAACTGTACAAAAATTGGAGCTTGATCAGAGGTCTTGATCCAGGATCGAATCCCAGCCAAGTCAATGTTTAAAAAAAACACAATTCCGAGGGTACAGTTGGCTCTGACGTCACTACCAAAATCAGAGAAATAGACATTTGCCCCTTACCAACTCGAACTGAGGCCGCGTGGTAAGGTATGACTCTTATCCCCCGTAAAATTTTAAAAATATTCTTGGTGTTCCCAATCCTTCAAGACAATTCTTCCGACAAATAGACCTTAAGCTCTTTAACTGTTCCATCAATACCTTAAGTGATTCCGATCAGCTCTTCAGCTTTTCTCTTCATTAATAAATTTCTTCAAGCGTTTAGTTATTCAAAGACCAATTCTTCAACCTCTAGCCTTGAGTTTCCGATAAAACTGCCAAAAATATGTTCTTCTTCTTAGTCTTTCGAGCCAGCTCTTCAATTCTTCAGTCCTAGACTTCTGCTTCTTCTTTTTCATTTCAGTAAATTGAAAAGATCATTTGTCCACCTATTTTCAATTGTCTTTAATACACTCGTTGAGTCCTTTTCACAGGTCTAAAGCCCTTCTTCTTTGTCTCTTCTCCAAGCTCTACAATTTCCGCTTCAATCTTTCAATTGTTCATAGAGGCTAGCTATACCATAAAAAATTGGTTGTATATAACTGCTAATGATGATGATGTTGATACAATATGACATGATTTAATGGCCTCATTTGAAGTACTGAAAACTTGCCTTTCATCCATTAATTAAAAAATAGATATAATTATTTAACAATATTCATAACCAAATTCTATTTATTATTCAGTTTTATAGATTGTTCCGTCATTATACGGAAACATATGAAATTACTATGCAAAACCAAATATCAAATATAATGCGTACGATATTTTGTTTCCTCCAATTAATTACATATAAAAGTAATAATAATAACGGGTATAACTCAAGCAAATTGATGTAAATTGTTACAAAATACCACAGCCGGTTGACTTTGCGGATTTGGTCTTTTATTTGTTTTGTTTTGCTTTCTTATTAGCTGGGTTTTCTTATCAATTTCATTAATGTGTTCATTATTTTGAATTAACACGTGGTAATTGGTTGTACAAACGGTAATATCGTTTAGCATCACCGCTGAATGCCTTGGAAAATGAAAGTGAATTATGTAATTACCAGAAAATTATTGCAAATTGAAGAGCTAAATAAACAGTACCAAGGTTAAGTTATTTATTACGACTACTAAATTAAAAATTTGGTGATTTGATGCATATATAACCACATGTTGTCGTGTAATTTAGACAGTTAGTTTTTATGGAAACATTTAATAAACTAGAGATTTTGTATCCTCTTTGTTTTTTTTCTAAATAGACAAATTTTTCTGTGAAGCTCGACGAAGTCTCAACTATATTTATTTATTTTGTAATAATTATAATAATACTCAACTCTTATGACTTGCACAAGAAAGTCAGACCATCAGTTGTCCTTGACTTAATTCAACTGTTCCCAAATAACAACAATGGGCAACATTTAAATCCTCGATTGTTTTTTCAACAAGATGGGATACCGCTGCATTATGGTGTGCAAGTAAGGTAACTGGACACCATCTTTCATGAAAGAAGGATTGGTACACATAGCCACTAGAATTTCCAGATTTGACCTAATGGATTTTTTCTTGTAGACCCGAGTTATGTCGATAGGCCACAAAATTTGCAGGACTGGGAAGTTTATTCTTATTCATTATTCATTCATTATTATAATTGTCTATGAGTTTTGGTGTCTATCAAAATTTAGTATCTAACCTCCTGATTTAAGTACCTTGCCATTTGCAGAAAATCTACTCTGTCTAATAATACAAAGGGCCTATTTGAAAAGAAATTCGATTACGTCAGCACTTTGACAAATATACTTTTTCCTTGAAGACGCGAGGTGTAAAAACAGACATCTAGGATTTTCTGGGAAACTAACACAGAGGTTTTGAATCTGGAGCCGTTCCATGTAATTGCTGTTACCCGTAACTCCTAGTTAGAATTTTCAGGTTAACTTCACCTGTCAGAGATATTGAATACTCTCTTGGATCTGTCATTCTTTTGTACGCAAGACAATATATATAATATATATTGTTTCTGGTTAGGCAACCCTCATAAGTTGAGCTTCCCACAATTGAATGTCCTCTCGAACACTTCTTTATGTATTTGATACATCTCGTTAAATTTGAAGACGCGAGATGATAGACCGACATCTAGGATTTTCGGGGAAACTGACACTAAGAACGTATAACACAGAAAAGCAAATATTCCACATAAACAATTAAATGCTAGAGAAATACACTAACTCTACTTACAGTGAAAAAGCAGAGATCATGAGTACCTGGTGGAATCTTGTGTAACTAAATAAATATGACTCCCCCCCCCCATCTCCCAAAGGAGTGGTCTGGTATCCACTTATTTACAATATTTAATAAAAGCAATAAGAAAAAATGCAGAAACTATAGAGGATTAGCATCAATCCACAGATTGTAAAACATATGCAATTTTATACCCTCAATATTTCGTCGTGTAGCTTCTATGAAGAATCGAAGGGCAGAAAAGAAATTTAAGGAGAGGAGGAACTGACAAACTTTAGGTCTTGGAATGGTTGAAGATTTAGAGCATAAAGTCCTGAAAAGAACTAAATAATTGTACTGCAGGAGTTGAAATGGAGTACAAGAAGACTTCACTGACGAAAGAATTGAGGTACTGGCTCGAAGGACTGTGAAGAAAAACCTATTCTCCATCAGAACTTAAGGCTTGGGATTGAGAAGTTGAAGAAGAAAAAGTAAAATTTTACAGAAGTTAAGGGGTAAACCTTGCCACGCTACTTCAGTGGGCTGCCTATCTATCTCTGTTATATTAGAGACGTACGATGACTGTCCACCCCGTTTGATGTTATATTTTTTACCAACAATATTAACGTGGCTACCTGGCTGGTATTTGATCCCGGGTGTAATATTTTTTTCTTCAAGCCCCAATTTTTAGACAATTGTGGAAACTGAAAAAAAGGTGAGGAAATAACTGGACCTCCAAAAAGCCTATGACTCATTTTCGATATCAAAACCTTCAGACGTTCGACAGTCAACCCACACTTTTTATATATTCAGACTTCAAGAATGAAAAATGCTAAAGAATGGGAATACCAGTAGCAATCGACTTCTACAAACTTTGGGCTTTGTAGATGTACAGTGCATCACATTTTGGTTGAAATTGCCAGGTTACTCGGTTGTTATTGAAGATAGAGTCTTGTGGTTTTCACATACCTGTTCTACTTTTTTGTGAAACTCAGGATGGTCATATCAGATTTTGCATAAGTGTTTCCATTTATAAGATACAGGGCGATTTTGATAATTTATACTTTTTGGACCCCTTCTATATCTACGAAATTATTAGAAATGCTCTTGCGCTAAGAACTACGTCTAATAGAAAATTTTGCTTAGAATCCAGTAGAGTACTCAATTTTTTTTTCCGAGTATGGTTTTGAAGATACTACACAACATTATATATTTTTAAATGGAACACCCTTTATTTTATTATTTCATTGAATTCGTTATTTTTTCCCTTTAAAATAATGAATAATACAATACACATGGTATTATTAGAAATGCTAAAAAAAACTAAAAATCTGAGTTTTTTTCTAGTAGGCCATATATTTTCCATTTAAAAGGAGAATCAAACAAATAATTCCATTTGAGATTTTTTATAGGAGTTTATCAGCAAAGAAAAATAATGTTAACAATAATTCAATAACATGAAACATGAAATTTAGGTACCTAAAAGCAACTAATAAATAGTTATACATCGTTCATTATGTATAACAAACAGAACAAGTATTACAAATCAAATATCTATCTTAAAATTAATTTTGGAAATTATTTATTACCTTATTACTGTTCAAATTGTTGTCGATTTTCCCTAACACATGATTGGCAAACTTTTTCAATACGCCTGAGTGCATTTAAAATTATAACAGGTCGCCTTTGTAAATCCCGAAAAGCTGCCTCCGTTGCGGCACGAAGTTCTTCGCGACTGTTGTGTCTGTTGGTATATATTTTATTTTTCAAATAACCCCACAAAAAAAGTCCACTATAGATAAATCGGGTGATCTTGGAGGCCATCTAATTGGTCCATGTGTTCCTATCCAACATCCTTGAAAATTATTTTCTAAAAAGCGCCCAATTAATCTAGAATTGTGGGCAGGGGCGCCATCTTGTTGAAAGTGTATAGAATTGCGAAAGGCGAGGGGACCATATTAAAATATTTCGGTTAATAAGTCTTCTAGGATTGTCAAGTACCTATTTGCGGTAAGGGTTCCTTCAAAAATGCGGTACTTTATTTTTGTCCCCAGTATGAAACAGGCTACATTAAAACCAAATCGACCCTGCTGTTGTCGCTCAAAAATTAAGTGCGGGTTCTCATCATACCAGTATCTTGTATTCTGCCTGTTAAATATACCGGCACTGCTTATATGAGATTCGTCTGACCAAATAACTTTCCTTACAAAATTCTTTGGACCCGTGATTGAGAAACTACAGTGTAATTTTCTAATTTCGCACAAGAAGTCTAGGGATAGGCATGAACGCTAGCTAACACATTTATTTCATTCATTTCTCGATTTTCTTTGTTATACACCTTTGATCGAGGTTTAGAATATGCACCAAAACTTAGTAAATTATTCTTTAGTCTAAATATAGTTGCTCGACTAGGTTGATGCCTCTCTGGATATCTGAAAGTTTTAAAAACGCGATTTCATGAAATATCTTATGGTAAAATACTCGCACTTTATACCTGTGGAAATATAGTTCTAAAGCTTCTTCAACATTCTCATAACATTGATTTAAACATTGTATCATATCGTATTTTTCGTTATTTTGAAAAACGAATTCTCTTCCAGCCATTATAAATTATCAACCAGCAAACTAAAAAACTAAATAATTATTTATATAATGATCTTGTAAACTCAAACATGATAAAACACAATAGTTACTAACAATGACAGCTTGATCAGATTTGCATTTTTATCTCCAGCGCTCACTAGAAAAAATTTGTTCCGAAAGGGGAATTCTATAATAATTTTAAATGGATTCATGCGAGATGGAAAGGTTTGCAAATTATGTGTTAGGGAAAATGGACAACAATTTGAACAGTTAAATCAATAAGGTAATAAATAATGTCCAAAATTAATTTTAAGATAGATATTTGATTTGTAATACTTGTTCTGTTTGTTATACATAATGAACGATGTATAACTATTTATTAGTTGCTTTTAGGTACCTAAATTTCGGGTTTCATGTTATTGAATTATTGTTAACATTATTTTTCTTTGCAGATAAACTCCTATAAAAAATCTCAAATGGAATTATTTGTTTGATTCTCCTTTTAAATGGAAAATACATGGCCTACTAGCAAAAAACTCAGCTTTTTAGTGTTTTTTAGCATTTATAATAATATCATGTGTATTGTATTATACATTATTTTAAAGGGAAAAAAATAACGAATTCAATGAAATAATAAAATACAGGGTGCTCCATTTAAAAATATATAATGTTGTGTAGTATCTTCAAAACCATACTCGGAAAAAAAATTGAGTACTCCACTGGATTCTATGCAAAATTTTCTATTAGACATAGTTCTTAGCGCAAGAGTATTTCTTATAACTTCGTAGATATAGAAGGTGTCCAAAAAGTATAAATTATCAAAATCGCCCTGTATCTTATAAATGGAAACACTTATGCAAAATCTGATATGGCCATCCTGAGTTTCACAAAAAAGTAGAACAGGTATGTGAAAACCACAAGACTCTATCTTCAATAACAACCGAGTAACCTGGCAATCTCAACCAAAATGGGATGCACTGTAAATCTGAGCTATATTGTTATGAAACTTGATGAAGAATTTAGGAAAAAATACAAAATAGGCTAGTACTAAAGAGGATAAGTATAAAAGAGTTATGTTTAGTCTTGAGGGATAGGCAAATTAATAAAACCAATAACAAAATATTATTAAAATCAACAGTGGCATAAATATGAGATATAAACGAACGAAATAAAGAAAAGATCATAGCAAAGGTTTGGAGAAGAATATGTACAGCCAGTAGGATAAATCGAGTCATAACATATAATCCACTCAGTGAAAAGAATGTGGCAATCACTGCAAGATGACTGAAATGTTGATTTTGAAAACAAGAGCAAACAGGAAGTTAGAGTCAGCAACTGAAGCCGAACAGAGTTCTGGTGGATGTAGGAATAGTTGAAAAATTTATAAAAGAATGTGCTGGACATAGTTGGTGCCCAAAGTGTTAACTGATGTGTTGTGGCTAGTGAGGTGTTGTGGCTAGTGATGAGTTATGAGTCTTCCAATATGATTCATAAATCAAACTATTTTTATTTTTTATATTACAATTATCAAGATGAGAGATCAGCACTTAATTATTCAAGAATATTTCACACTAAAAGATATTCCTACAGTGCCATATCCCCGTACATCGGGACTCCTGAGACTTTATTCTCTTCTCTAAGATAATGACCTCGTTTTGAAGACTTTTTCCGATTTAAGAATACTAAAACCAGAGTTTTGAAGTGAATAACTTCAAGAGAGTTTGAATGCTGGGGACTGAGCTGATGGCTGACGCTGCGTCATATACTTATTGGATATTGCCATATAGTCCGTGGGTTCAATTTAAAATTATAAAACTAATATTCACTTTCACTTTTCTAGAAACTTTTATTTACATGGAATATACAACAGCTGATTCAAATATCACAATAACAATTTTACATATAAGCTCTTCGCTCCATCAACTGAACTCGCGATCGTGGCCTGCTTCCTTTATAAAACCAACATAGAAAATTTTCGCACAAATCATCATCACTCCTACAGGTGCCTAGTCTTTTCGAGAACCATTTTTTATCTCAAAGCGATTGTTGTTCGTACTTTTCTACCAAATTGTCGTTTAAATCGTTATTTAATAGCCGAGGTTTGTATTTCTCTGTGATTTGTAAAGTCTTGTATAAAGTGTAAACAATATTTTTTCTCGGCCGTTGAACATGTTTACAAACTTCTACGATTTTCATTTATTTACCTATAATTTGCATTTGTGCCCAATCAGAATTGTGACTATTACTTCAACGCATCAACGTAACATAAGATAAAACTGCAATATTGGAATATCCAACAAACTTTCACCTCGCGTCTTATGCGGAGGCTATTACAAAATCGGTCATCGGACGTCCTTGCTGGGTCGGGTGTTACTTTTTCCGATATATTGACAGCGGTTTGCGTACTGACCCTGTGATTAATGGTGCGTACGTTCAAAAAATCATACGTATTGGTTATTTAGTAGTTAATAAAACAGAACACAATCCTAAATTATTCAATCGGCGGTTAATTTTGAAAATGCCATCGCTAATGGGTTAATACTAACCGCACGATATTGTGAATTAATTTTAAATACGCTAAGAGACTTAGAAAATGGAGCACCTAGTAAGTGTTATACACTTCTGTTCATTTTTTGTGGTCAGTCTTCCTGCATCATGTTTAAATGTTTTTCCAATTATTCCTTTGTTTCTTGATTTATTTGTTGAGATCGAGTATTTTCGATTCTTGTTTCTAATTATGTCAAGTTTCATACAAAAATTAACCGTTCATATTAACTACATTATTTGTGTCTGCAATTATTATTCTATTGTTTTTGTTGTTATCTATATATAAATAGGCAAAGACAAAACGATTAGGTACCATTTTCTCCTCTGTCTCTCAACCGATTTTCTTCATTTTTGTTTTGTTTAGTAGCTACTGACGACCTTTAGTGCAGAATGCTAATATTATTTTATAATATTTGTGCATTCATTAAAAAAATATATAATAAAAATTCATTATTTATCTTCATACTGTCAACGCCAAACAACCGACAGTGCCGCCGCCGAGCGACTAGACGGTCAAAACACAAAACATTGAGTAATTATATATGGAGCGATCGTTAGATATATCCTTAGAGTATGTACTTCTGGAAATGGCATGCAAGCGTTGTTATTCTTGAGTGGTAAAATAGGCAATGTAGTAGAAGAGTATTGATTTTTCGGACGCGTAGCAGTAACTTTCATATCAAATATTCTGTTTTTAATGTGATTTAATTATTTGATTAATATATTGTTCACAACCTTCCCGAAGGTGTTGTGTAAAAAAATGTCAGACAGCGAACAATAGAGAATGTATTAAATATTTAAGTTCTCCTAAGGTTGTTGGTACTCTCTTTTCTTTAATATTCCTGAACTTGATTGAAACCGCAAATGACGAAAACTTTTAGGTTGCAAAGAACAATGTTCCAATTATTGTATTGAATATTTTGCCAGGAGCGATTCCAGCCAAAAATTTGAGGGAAGGGAGTCATTTATTTGTCAAAAATATTCCGAATACCGATATTTGATTGCATTTTTATTTTCTTTTTATTTCAATAGATTTGTCAATATGAGTGAACAATTTTGGTACTTACATCTATTTCTCCGATTTATCCACAACTCTGTATCTTATAAAAATATACTTTTTACAATTTCATGAAATAGGGTCGAATTTCGACCACTGGGCGACCACTAGTTTATGTTATTGAATGTCTCGCTTCAGTAGCTAATTAATGGTTGTCCAATTTGAATTGTTTCCCGTTTTGTTTTTGGGTTTTAGTTATTGCTCCACAGATCTTGAACATTTTAATTGCTTTTAGATTCACATCAATTTTATGATTGTAAGATTATTGCATTCAACATAATTGAAATGTTTTCATGCTCTAATGTTGAACTGTGTAGAGCTACGGCCAGACTGGCGGGATTTCACGCAGCATTTCAGCAGGAAAAAACAATAGGCCGTACTATTGCAAATCGGCGAAGCCAGACGCGCCCTGAATTTCCACCCAACAGGTCGGTGTCGGGCGCATCTTCAAGGTCAGCCGCCGAAAGATAGAATCGGTTTTCTACGTTATTTCACGCTGTGTTGAGTGGCCACACTGGTAGAAAAGAGGGCTTAATTCATTTCGTTATGGAGCTCTGGCCATGTTAGAGCTGGATTTCAAGCGAGTGAAAAACCTGCTGGTGTGGCTTACTATGTGAGAACTCGTAAAAAAACGTAGAAAACCCAGTGTGAAATCCCACCAGTCTGGTCTTATCCTACGACAATGTTTATTCGATGGAGTATGTTCTAGGTAATAACATAAAACGATGTCGCCTTATCAAACCTCTTGGTTATATACTCACTGATAAAAAAATATCACAACACCCAGAAAGAGATCTTTGAATTTAATATTGTTTTGGTGAAACATAGAAGCTATATTAAGCAGTAAATGATTAAATTTTGAATAAAACATACCAAGGAGTTTATTTTTTTTAATGAAGATTGTTAATAATGGGTTTGTCCACCGTGGTTATCTATAAAACCCCAACACATCTTGGTATCGATTCTTGTTAAGAAGTACTATCCCAAGCTCTCCCTATATTTCATATCTTAGAACCTCCAAAGTCCGTAGAGAAGGGGTAAATTTTCGAGCCTGCTACCCATCATTTCCAAACATATTCTATGGGAGAAAGATCGGGGAATCTGGGCGGCCATGGTAACAGATTCAAATGGGTCTCTTCAAAAAAGTTTAAACTAACTCGAGCAACATGAGGCCTAGCATTGTCTTCATGAGTCGATTAAGATAAGATGGTATATACGGCTCCACTTGTTGCCTCGAACAAAGACTAAAGGTGACCTTTTCCATGTGCAATAGCACCCCATACCATAACGGCTACTGTTCGGTGTATATTTAGCTCAATATCAAATTGAGGTTGACGTCTTTCTCCTCGGCGTCGTCTAACCTATCTTTGACCATCACGTTCATTCAAGCTTAATTAAGATTCATCAGAGAAGACGACCTGACCTTATCCGGCGGTAAACCGTTCGGACACTTACAAGATGTCCTTGTTCTCCTAACGACTCATCAGCCAAATTTTGAGTTGTCGAAAATCGGTCTCTAAAGTCTTAGACACCATCGCTTAATAAATGAGGTGTATTATCCTCTTGATGAAAATAAACCCTGTATATGCGTATTCTTAGATTTTAACAAGGCATTTGACACAGTTATACATAAACAACTACTGGAGATTCCAGAAGAGGCAGAAATTACTTAAGTAACAGAAACAAGCAGTAAGATTACAAAATAGCACAAGAGATTGAGAAAAATTAAAATGGGAATACCCCAAGGCACAATACTAGAACCCCTTCTTTTTTCTTTGTACATAAATAATTTGTTCAGTATTAATACGTCGGGAAAGATCTTCAGTTTTTCTGATGATACAGCCATTGTATATACGGATGATTCATTGCTGGCGCTAAAAAACATGGCAGAACATGATTTTTTTAAAAATTCTGACTGCTTTCAATACAAACGCCTCACAACAATGTACCCTTCACTAGGCTATCAAAACAATTTTACAGATTTCCAAACTCTGCTTATCAATAATGGAGTATCTGCTCACTAAATAAACCAACAAAATAGTATTAAATATTCTTTAGGAGTAACGATCGATTCTCACCTACGTTGGAAAAAACATGTCAAAAATATCAGCAATACATTAAGAGCTCTAATATAGAAGTTTAGATTTAAAAAAAAAACATACTTACATACACTAAGCAAACTAAAAATTTTGTATTTTGCTCTAATCGAGAAGGTGGAATACTTGCTTGCGGTAGAACTACATAAAGATAATTAACAGAGTATATCACATGACACTAACCAACTATACCTAGAAGCGGGTCTCCTCGATCTTAGGCAATTATATACTTACAGTGTATTAACATTCACATATAGAAATAGAAACACATGCTTGAAAAAACAAAATCACAAGTACAATACAAGAGGTAAAGAAAAACTAATACAACATACACCATTTGCTTGAAAATCCATTTGTCAATGAGTCTACACATATTTCAGCAGTAAGAGCTACAACTTCTTCCCAGACATGTATATAACTTATATGCTAACGATTAATTCGCTCATTTTTATTTAAAAAAATAATAACGAATTATCTCAGACAAGTGGTCAGACTAATATTCATGATATTATTGATTGAATGATGAGAATGTATATCCTGGACACTAAATAATTAGTAAGTGAATAAAATATGGGTTCGTTGAATTTATTTATTTAATTTATAATAAAACTATATACTAAAATGTAGAAAATATATTCATTAACCCTACTGTATCACATTATATTGAAATAATTATGTTAATTAAACACTGACGAATACATACAATTATACAGTATGCGCAACCCCTTGAGGGTCTTAAATGGGAGGAATAATATCAATAATAACAGAATGAAAATTATTTAAGTAAGTCGTGTTTGACTTATCATAATTACATTTTGAAGCCTTCACATTTAGTTTGATAAAGATTATAAGATGATGATGATATTTAAAACATTGGAGAAGTGTATTAGTGCCACTAAAGAGTACTTTGAGGATGGTGACGATTTTTGTTTACCAATAAAATAGATTATTTACAAACAAATACGTTCGGTTTCGTTTTGAGTCACCTCAGAATTGTACAACATTTATAGACATTTGAAAGCGAATGTCATAAGTTGCTTTCATCTGCAATTAATCTAAATGCAAATCAATTTACATAAACGATATCGTGTATAATTTCAGTTAATCAGTGTAATCTAGGTATGTGGTTGTATATTGGAATACAAAATATACATTGATATCTTCAAAACGTGAAAAATTCAGTCAGCTGCTTGGCGTACTAAAATTGGAAAGTCGACATTTTTCTTAGTCGCACTATTAGACCAAAGTGGGTACGTTGAATACCGAACCTCGTTTTTCAGCATCTCTGAACTCAATCCGAAGCCAGTTCTCCGCATAGCTAACTTATACACTTAAATCGATTGTTGTGTAATCGATTATATAGTTTTCAATGTTAATGACATTTGCTTGTTGCGGTTGTACGTTATGGTATAACTTTTTACTGGTCAACTGGTCAATATGGTTAGTCTCCATTATACACAGCTTAGGTTTCAGTGAAAGCATTACCTGTTGACAGAGTGAACCGATGAAAACAAACATGTTTCAAATTTGAGATCCAATAATTGACGAACAAATAAAAGATTTTCAAACTTGCTCGTTGCTTGATTCGGTCGTGGCATACGTATTAAGAGTTTAGCCAGTATTATTGTCTAAGATCTAGTTATAAAATGGCCGGAAAGATACTGCTGGTACGTCCCATCTCCATCTTCCATCAGAAAATAATTTTTACTTAAAAAGGCAAAAAATCTGTATAACGTTCACTAGCCTTTAAATTAACTCTCTCATTTTAGCACAGGAAAAAATTGGGCATTCTGAAGCTCCGAGATTGCCGGCGCAGTGTCAAAATATTAAAAGTAGTCGACCCAAAATTTTCCCAAGTAAAGTTTTAAATGCAAGAAAAAAGAGTTTTTTTGAATGTGATAATGATCGTGTAACTTATAAACGACTTGCCCGATTGAGACCATATTTACACAAAATATATGGTGTATAGAAACAAAGAAAAGACCAGAAGCTTCCAAAGTGTGCGTCACAGCTCCCTGGAGAGCGAAGAGCAAATAAGGGAGCGGCAAGACGCTCTTGGTTTCTCTTTTACCAAATCGGTACTCTGATGGTATTTACTCCCTCCGTTAAATTAGTAAGTATTTTATATTATCACCCTTGTTCAATTCATATTTTTTGGATTTAATGGTTCCTCCTCCCCCCTCTAAATTAGTAATTAGCAAGTAAATTTAAGATTCTAGGTTATCACCCAGGCTAAATTCATCTTTTTCTAGATCTGCTGACAACATTGTTCTCATTTTAGATGAATACGGGTACAAAATTGGAATCAATGATATAGAAAAAGGTTTAGAGCTACGCTAAGAACCGATAGATGGAGCTGCACTGCTGTACCAATCTTAGTAATCATATTATTTTCAAAGAGCTGGACCAATTAAAAACATATTCCTCAATGTATTTATATCGTTCTAACGGTATGTTATGAGACACTTTCTAGAATATTCATACACATTTCATGATCTAGAAGATTATTCATATACATTTGATGATCAAGAAGAAACAGTAACTGACGAATGTCAAACTATCCTTCATACGAACCAATAACTGACGAACCAAGACACCAAAATTTTCACGAAATCACCAATACCACAAATGAAATCTGTTTCTATAAGACGCCTTCTTTCAGTTAATTCCAAAAAGTTATTCTAAGTTTTTACAAACTTTTGATAGTTACAGGTGCATGAGTTTCAACGAATTACTAATTAACAAATTTTAGTTAACGAATCAACTCTTGTACACTCTATTAATTATTAACCCACGTACTGAAAAAAAAAATGTAAATTCAATAGTAACCATAAAAATACTGATGCTATTGAGACCGAAAAAGACAAAGAATTCGTTCCTAAAAGTCGATAATAATGGTGAATTTTTAATCAGTTTTGAACACCAACGACGTTCCGAACACTTTCATTTTCGAAAAAATAGAATTGAACCTTACAAATAGTCCATTTTTACAGTTTGAACCAAAAACACTCTCAAAATATATTAACTTAATTATTAACATTTTGTCTGTTCATTGGGGTTTTCCCTCCTCAAAATTTTTTCTTGCAACAGATAAGTATTTAAAATTGTATTTGGAGAACAAAGTGTAGTAACGCAATTTCGTAAAATTGCCCGGATTACTGGCTGTCCCTACAGAAATTCTTCCTCACAGTTAATCTGAGAGAAAGAGATGTCTTAAAATGATCAACCAGTATTCCTGTATATAAATAGTGTATGGTATGGTATAGAGTTAAACTTATCTGTTTGGAGACGTTTCAGCTCCGACTCTGGATTATCTTTTTTCCGATTGTTAAGTTTCCATACACTACCCCTTTGGCCACATGCGACACTTATCCCTATAGTATTTTGATGCTTGGTTGTATCATAGACTTTATTTAGACAACATGGCAGACGCGTGAACATCGAACCAAAATATCTTTTTTTCGGAAAATGGAAATCGAGTATTTCCTATGTTAGCCAGGCCGTTCTCTTGTAAATTTCATCACATTGTAATCCGTTGATGCAGAAGAGAGAAAATGGTGGCCAAAATCTGTCACCAGTTGACGGTCTAATATTACTTTAATAAGGAGAAATTCAGACATAAGTACCTTTTCAAATTCAAGATTGCGGTAGAAACTTAGAAACTTGGAAATAATTTCCATGATTTCTTTTGGATATTTTTGTTATTTTTTATCACAAGTCTCTATCTGACTTACTATATACAGTATCTTTTATGCTTATTTGACCACCCTATATATACATTTCGTTATAAAAGCAAACTTTTTGTGTAATCAATTTGTTTTTAGATAAGTGTCGATGAACTTACTTTAAATGCCATACCCTAATATGAGACATTGTTGGTTACAATTAAGGAAACTACTGGAACCAGTAGCAAAATGTACAACAACTTACATAATTCGTTTGTTTCAAATGAAAGCAGATTTGCGTTACGAAGCACTTGATGTTGAAAGTAAGTGAACATAACAAGAATATCAAAAATATGCCCTTTCAAATTAGGTTGATGCGGAACTACAATATAAATAAGAATTAAATTAAATCCAAACCCATACAATGACTATAAAAATAGTTTAACACGATTTGAAAAGCAGTCTTTACAGTTCGCTAACTGCATACATTTATCGCCTTTTTGAACATTCACCTGCTAATCGTGGACTAAATTTTGCACCATTTTTACTATTTAGACGTAACAGAAATTAACCGAATAATTCTAATATGAGTAGCGATCTAATTATTAATGATAGATGGACTATCTGCAAGCTAAAACGAAGAAAGACATTTATTACATAACAAACACTAAATTTTCCACTGTGGTAGATACAGATATCAGCATAAAATTAATTTTTGATCGTTAACACTTATATAACCTCATTTTCTATTTTTATTTTGTTCTTTGGTGCCAGCTGAATGCTCCCGTATTTTATATTTTCCAAAGAGATCTAAAAATAACCACGTTTCTATATGAAAAGGTTTAAAAGGACCAGCTCAACTTACTATAGAAAATTAAAGAGGAACCTAAGCTATCTAGCACCCCCATATCTGCCTTTTAAAAAAAATATATATATATTTTTTAAAAATTATTCTGTGCGATTTCTCTTTCACCTTTTTTTAATGTTCATTGTTATTAGGTAGTCTTAGAAAAGAGTAACGACGATAACAATTAATAGTAAAGTTCCTTAATATCAAATTAGCTCTTTGGTTACTTCGCCAAACTGAAGAGACCCTGAAATGTCGAACGCTGACCGTAACGAAATGGGATCGACTCGTAACGCAAGGTTATGGTGAAACCTTAGGATTGGACATAGTTTCTCAAGGCATAGATCAAAAGTCAAATGCAGAAGCATGGGTAACGGATTCATGAACATCAAATTTCAATGGTGGTAAGTGGTAACCGATACTTTATGCAAAAACAAAAGACAAGAGATCAAACAATACGAAAAGTGTCCATGACTAAAAGACCTGTCAAGTTTGTTTTCGGAGATTCTTCAGTCAGGGAAAGTATCCTGAGACAAGTTGGAATTTCTTTTCGCAGAAGTGAATCTACAGAGCATTTTGGAAGAGAACAAACATCAAAACTCAAATTCGAGTCGATGCATTCCTCTAATTTGTAGAACTCGGCAGATGACGGTGCGGACAAAATTCGTCTTTGAGCTTTGACATTTTGAGCACACTTTGCTCTTTACTTTGAGAACTACTTCATGAACCAACAAGATAAATTAATATCACATTAGCTCCTTGGCTACTTCGCTAAACTGATGAGACCCTGAAAGGTCGAATGCTGACCGTAACGAAATAGCATTTTATTAATTTATCATGTTGGTTCAAGAAGTAGTTCTCAAAGCAAAGAGCAAAGTTTGCCTAAATTGTCAAAGTGCAAAGACGAATTTGGTCCACACAAACATCTGCCGAGTTCTACAAATTGGAGGAGAAACGCATCGACTCGAATTTGAGTTTTGTTGTTTATTCTTTTCCAAAATATTCAGTACCCAAAGGTCCTGTTCAACTTCTTTTAGAAGCCTTGTGACCTCAGCCTATATTTTAGGTTTTAGATAATGTAAATATCAAATTAGCCCTTTGGGTGCTTTGCCAAACTGATGAAACTCTGAAAGGTCGAATGCTGACTATAACGAAATAGCATTTTATTAATTTATCTTGTTGGTTGTTCAAATTGTCAAAGTTCAAAGACGAATTTTGTCCGCATTGACATCTTCCGAGTTATACAAATTGGAGGAACGTATCTACTCCAATTTGAGTTTTGATCTTTGTTCTTTTCAAAAATGTTCAGTACTTAAAGTTCCTGTTCAACTTCTGTTAGAAGCCTTGTTACCTGAGCCTCTTGAAATATATTTTGGGTTTTAGACAATGTAAATATCCAGTTCTGATTTAATGTCTTTTGCCATCTTAAACAGCAAACTTTTTTGGCTGATTTTACCAGGGTTACTATTAAAAATTCAACATTCTCGAAAACCCTTGAGTTTTTCATCCATCGTAATAAACTACCCTAGAAAGTATATTACTTTAAATTCAAAATTGGGACAATTTTTACGAATTGCAACCGGTTTATCTGTAATTTGTCGGTCATATCGAATGTTATAATTATCAAGAAGGAAATCAACATAAATAGCTTCTCATGTAATTCATTATCCAAAAATTCTTTGACATCAACGAAATAGATTAAACTTATGTATATATGACAAAATTCCTTATTTCATAGTAGATTTGGTAGCCCTAATTTGCTCAATGTACGTTGCTATACCATCCATCATAAGATAAACAAATATCTTATCATACATCTCCAGTTTTTGATTTTGGACCTAGAAGAATGTTTGATAATGTATTCTTTTTCATTAACCAGATTGTCATATTGACCATATTGATAAGCCATTTCTGAAAAAAATGATGTATGTTGAATATCGTCACATCCCTTTTCAGTATCGTCAGAATCATATGAATTTCCTGTTCTATAACACAGGTCAACATTTGATCTAAGCCGGAACACGGCATGCCTTATAGTGTACTAGGGGTTTGTCGGGTCGCTGATTACGATGAGAGGGTCGGTTTGCCCTCATCACGTCAGGTTAAAGCGCATTTGAAGGTCAAATGGAGAGAGTTTTTGTAGAATTCTCTCGATTTGACCTTCAAATGACCTCTGGGAAAAAGCGCAAGGTCAAACAAACTATGGATTTGAACTCAGAGACCTCAAAAACATAAGCAAGATTTTTTAGATTTTTTGGTAGACCTCTCTAGATTTGACCTTCAAATGACCTTGAAATAACCTCTGGGAAAAGCCCAAGGTCAAACAAACTACGGATTCGAACTCAGAGATCTCAAAAACATTAGCATGAATTTTTTCACATTTTTTGGTAGAACTCTCGACTTGACCTTCAAATGACCTTCAAGTGACCTCTGACAAAAAGCGCAGTCAAACAAACTACGGATTCGGACTCAGAGACCTCAAAAATATAAGCAACATTTTTTTCAGATTTTTTGGTTGAATTCTCTCGATTTGACCTTGAATCTGACGTGATGAAGTCAACCTATCCTTTATCTTATTCAGCTACCCAAAAAACCCCTAGTACCCTATAAGGCATGCCGTGTTCCGGCTTAGATCAAATGTTGACCTGTGTAATCAAAACCAATATGATTATATTCTTTCCAAAAATTGAAATGATGTGTATCAATTGCAGTACATTCATCAGACAATTTTTTGTGCTTAGGGTCAGTTGGTTACGCCTCTGCACACACGGAGTATCGAATTTCCTCAGACTACGATAAGCTAAACACCAACAGTAACTAATAGCGCCTTTACCAATGTTATTAACCAAATTGTGTTTGTTTTACACATTCGATGAATCTGTCTGTCATTTCTAGTTATCATCGAACAGCAATCAAGGAGATTGTGATCGAAAATACTGGCTCAAATTATCGTATGATGAGTTTCTTCATGATGCTCTGCGATTGACAACATTCTAATTTTGGTCCTTCATGAGTTTCAGCAGTCTTAGAAAATCATATTTTGTTGATTTAGCCAAGTGTGCTTTCTTGAAGCTGTGATTGTTTTCGAAACGGACTGTATGCGAATTAAGTCTGTTTTTGCCACCTATGACTGTAACTCTTAATTCCGTTCAGACAAGCATATACCCCCCACAACAAGATCTAGGATTTTTGATCACGCTGGATGCTTATAGTTTCTTCTACTACTACTACTCAGTTTTTAGCATGACGGAAACAGAAACGTTAATCAACCTTGACTTATATAAATTAGTTTTTCTAGATCAGAAACTTTCTCTGGCTTTGTAGTTCAGACCACCGAGTTTGGTTCTTCTTCTCAATGAGATTTCGCCTTGAGAAGACAGTTATTACTTCTGATGCAGAAATTGTGATATCCTCACTTTCAGCTGTTCTTTCGAATCCCGAAGGTTTCTCGTTACCAATTTCGGTATTCTGCTTTTCGTTTCTAATATTGTAATTCACCTTCAGTTGAAACCTTTTGTGAACTACAAGGTGCACTTCCGATAAACACAAACTAGAACTAAAAATGTAATATTCACGAATATAGTCAAACAATACCTAAAGCGAAAATAGCGAAAGGGTTTATATGCCAGTCTAGCAAGAAGAAACAAACTCAAGAAGATAGAGGGTAGACGTGATAAAGTTTCACCTATACAAGGAGTATCAAGCTCCAACACATTCCATCAAGGGCATTGACTTAGTCACATCTAAGTCACCTTTAGCTGGTATACAAAGTGTGTAGGTATAATCCTCTGAGTCTATGAGCAGCTTTGTATTTGATTAATTCAAAAATAACATATCTGAATGATACCATTTATTTAACTGATTTAAATGTGTTTGTAAAAAGTGGCAATCATCGACTGAATCTATAATCTATTGTTAAATATAACTTTAGGAGATTTACGAAAACAAATTTCGTAACTTCCAGTTCAAAAAAAAAATTTTTACTAATTACAGAAACAACAGCAGTCCTAGGTTAGACCCTTGTATGACACCTGATGTTACAAAAACACTGTTTAGTTTAACCGTAATATTCGCCACTAAGCGATAAATATGATGTTAGGAAATCATATAGTCTATTTCTAAAACAAAATTTCTTAGTTTTTATTTCAACACCGAATGATCCCCTATGACGTCCATTTCTTCAGTAAAGATTTGTATGAAGTTCAACATTCGTACAAATTTGACTTAATAAGAAGCAAGAATATAAAAAATACCCTTTAAAAAATTAATAACAGAAACATCTACTTACTGTGACTGAACTGTTGTGATATGAGCATCTGCAACGGGATGTCATCGCTATTGCCATTTTTCGTTTCGATTTTAAATATTTGATTTTTCGCATACTGAGATATTTTAAAATACTGTTTATACAGTCCCATCGTATAATACCCTGACTGGGTAACCTGGAAAAAAACAAAAACAATAATTAAATTTTATAGAAATTTCATTAAAATATATAAAAGGTTAAAGTATTTTCTTAGTTGATATACCTTGTTAGGAGTTTTATTAGTTTCGACAATTTTTAGCGCATTAAGAATGAAATGCAGCACATAACACAGCAATCTACATATTCTTAATGAAGGGGATTCCACAAACTAGTTTCGTCGGAAAAACTCCAGAGATTTGTTATCACAGGAAAGTTTTGTTAAATTGCTAGAACTACATTATATCAACATTAGAGGATTTTAGTTACTCATATATTCATTATAAGACCTAGTCCTTCAGGCGGTATAATGTATAATATGTTTCCGAAAAATGCAAACAAATGTTGCAAAATCGTTTCATTTCATTGTACCAATGTCCGTCAGCTTTTGAATTAAATTTAATAAAAACTACTAGATGCAGATTAAGCAAAGATATCTCGACGTTTTTGGGAACCGAACTATTTGAGACTTGCTTACAAAACAGACGTTTGAACAGAATATGATAAATCGTTTCTAGGTGAAACCCGTCGTTACTGTGCCACCATTAAAAGACCGAAATATTGAAGATCCATTTATATACTTAAAACGCAGGATTACAAACTTAAAAGCGATTTGAATAACGACATCTAGGCTTTTCAAGGTAACGAAAGACTAGAGACTTCCAAAATTGGAGTTGAGCCAGGTGTTTCCTTGAAATTGTAGACGTCGTGCTTTCACGGGTTAACAGAGAATCGAAAGGCTAGTAACTTAATTGTTTTTAAAGGTTCTGTTAGCTTTTGAATTTGGTTTTACCCTCTGAATCAAAGGGTAACGATTTTACACATATCTCATCTCATCTGGGTCTGATCTGAAAACCATGTAGTCTTGCTTTCTGGGTGGACTGAGAGATTTCGAAGGCTAGAAATTAAACCAAAGTTTTTTTACCATTGTTATTATTTCGACTAATTGTCATCAGTATTTTTTGGAGGTGTGGGTAGCAATATTATCATCAAATTGTTGAAATTCTCTAATTCTTAGGTAATGGTTACTTTGTAAAAAAATGCTACAACAACTTTCAGATGACATTCGCGACAGAAAACTGGAATGGGGTGAAATTATGGCAACACAACACAAAATCCATTTGTGATGAAAATACTTTTTTCCTCAATGGAAATGTAAACACACAAACTGGTCGGTATTGGAGTGACAAACAATCGCACATCTTTCGTGAGAAATATACTCAATTTCCAGAAAAAGTGAATGTTGCAGACATTTTTGGAAACAACATATTTGAACCTGCCTTCTTTAATATAAACTAGCGGACCCGACAGACGTTGTCCTGTCCCATGTAAACTTTTAAAAATTAGCTGTAACAATATAATCTGAACGCCATCTATCAGACGTAACTGAAACTAAAGCAAACTCTTAAATATTTGACACAGCGACTACAGCGCAGTCTGCCGGATCCTATATAAGTTGTGCTAACATCAAAAACAATTTTTAAATAAATAATTTAACTAAAAAAACAATATCTAGTTGACCGTATTGTGACTCTAAACCATCTTCAAACCCCCTGGAATACACACAAAAAATTTCATCAAAATCGTTCCAGCCGTTTAGGAGGAGTTCAATGACTAACACACCTACAGAAGATTTATATATATAAAGATTTAAACGGTGAGGTGTATCTGGAGATGTTGCAAAATGAAATTAAGGCCCCATTTCTTGAAATTCAGATGAAATCGGCAATTTGGAAATAAAATTTGAACAAGATGGTGTTTCTGCGCATTATTGTGGTACAATAAGACGTTACCTAGTTGAAGAATATCAGTGGATGGCGAGGTTTTTTTCTGAGTCAAAATCAGACCACGTTTTCAATGATAATAAAAAGACATTTCTTTACTCAGTTGTGTTATTTTTTTATTGTCAATAAAAACTAGGTCTGATTTGTACTCTGAAAGTTTTGGAGTATTTGAAATATACAGACTTTCCAACAACGGTGATGCTATTCCCGAGAAATAATAAAAATACAATCTAGAGTTGCCACCGCTATCGTTCAGAAAACAACTACCCTCTAGAATGTAAACAAAACTATGATTAGGGACGTTAGTTAGTTGATAAGGAACAAACACTGCAATTATCCTAATGTATTTCAAAGTTGTTTTTAATTATCAAAAAAGTGGTTTGCCATTCTAAAAGTGGCTGGTAAAGCGACATAATTTCTTTGGTGTCTACAACTGAAGCTGCACAACTTTTTTAATTTCAAAAATGTATGTTTCTAACTGTAAAAAGGGTGCTAAATTCGTAAAATTTTCTTTTTTGACAGAACTGTAGATCTTTTTATAAAACGTTTTAAGGGTAATTGATTTATTTCCACTTTAACTATTAAGGCGGGACACATTATAGAAACGAGACGCCAGTAGTCGCTCTGTGACGCGTGCTACGTCAAATCAAATCCTTAGGCATCTTTTTTGTTACCCATATTCGCTTAAGAAGCCCTTGTACCCATTGGCTCACTTGCTCGTACCTACCCTTTAACAATTCTACTGCTTCCGGGCTTTGGTTGTTTTTTAACTTCCTAATCTTTTGCTCTATTTCCTCTTTCGTGGGATGATCCGTCTCTTGTCCACTTTCCTCCTTTTGTTGTTCTGACATCTCTTGATGGTTCCTTCACTGTTTAATAATTTATTAAAGTAGTTCTTTCATCTTTCCATTATTTGTCCCAGATCGATAATTAGTTCTCCTTTCTCATACTTTATGTGCTTAGATTGGTTTTGGTATCCTTTCCCATTTTTTTTTAGCTTCATGGTAGAAAGCTCTAATTTTTTTCTACTGACACTTTTCTTCTATCTCCCTATTTTGTTTTTTTTTTCATTAAATTCCTTTTTATTTTTCCTAGAGGTTTTCTTCATCTCTCTTCTTATTTTTTGTAACTTTCTAAATTGACTTCGTTTTTTGCGGCTAGTTGTATCTGTCTAGCTTTGCTTAGCGTTTCAATTAGTTCTTCACATTCTGCATCATACCAATACTTAATTTTCTGTTGTTTAGTTTCATCTGTTATCATTTCCTCATTTGCCTTATTGACTGTAGTTTTTATATCTTCCCACATTTCCTCCACATCCTCAGTTGGTGGATGTTTAGTTTCTTCATTTAATTTTTGTTTATACTTTTCCTGAATTTCTTCCCTTTGTAGAAGGGCTGAATTGATTTTTTTCTTTTGATCCATTGCTATTCCTTTCTTTTTTTTTTGGCTAGTTCATTCATTTTTACATATTAACTCAACCATAAAATGGTCCGAATTAGGGTTTGCTCCTCTCATAGTTTTTATTTTCATTATGAACTCTAATTTTTCTTTTGTATTTTTACATAAACTATTTGGTTTATTGTTTTATTATCTAGAGACACCCATGTACCTTTGTGTACATGGGTGTCTCTGGTAACTGGTAACTGGTAACTGTGTCCTTCTTATTACCATTTGTCTTTCCAAAGCAAAGATTGATAACCTTTCTCCGTTATTGTTCGCTCTCTCACACGTACTGTGTTTCCCCCTAAACGTTACCTATGCCTCTTTTTTCCCGACCTTTCATTCAAGTCTCAAAGTATCATCTTTATAACTCTTTTTGGTATCCTCTCGTACTCATATTCTAATCTTTCGTAGAATTTATTTTTCTCTTCTCCTCTATCGGTGCATGTACGTTAATAATACTAATGTTGCTCTGTTGTTTTTTGATTCTTATCGTGCATAGTCGGTCTGATGTCGGCTTGAAGGATAATATGTTTTTAGGGTTCCGTATACAGAAAATAAGGATACCCTTATAATATCACTACGGATTTCTGCCTCTGTCACATCACAGCAATTTTCTCCTAAACTACTGGACGGAAGAGGTTGAAGTTTGGTATCAATGTATAGTTTATTTTTATGTTTCTTTGGAGAATAACACCACATAGAAACAATTATTATATTATTATAAATATAAAGCCATTGACAACGAAGTCAGAATAGACTTTGAAACGTTTGGTATTCCTGCAATATACGTAGTTTTATTTCTATGTGGTGTTATTCCCCAAAGAAACATAAAAATAATCAAAAACATGCCACAATCAACGTTTAGAAGACAATGTATAGTTTGGTGACCCGATAAGGAGTACATATCGTAAAAGAAAAAAAAGATTTTAGGGGTACTTCTGGGGGGAAAAACTAAAAAAATCGACCGTCCCCCCCCTGATCTCCGAAACTACTGAGCCTAAAATTTTGAAAAAAATATGAAATATAGAACGTTGCCCGAACTTTACAGGAAAAATAAGAATAAACCATTAATATTAATTTTGGGGCAAATTATAGAATTAAATAAAAATTTAAAAATAAAAAAAATTCAAATGCATCATTTAAAATATCAAATGAAAGGTCTCATCCTGAGGAACACAAATAGATTTTTTTCATATTTAAAAAAATATATATTTGAAAAGATATTAACGAAAATATACCAAAATTTCCCATTCCCCCCCCCCCTTATCTCCAAAACTATTAAACGTAAAGTTTTGAAAAAAATTAGAGGTATAGGTTCTGACCTGAAGTTTACTGGAAAAATAAGGATAAACTTCTACTATTAATTTTGGGAGGCAAATTACAGAATTAAATGGAAAGTATAAAATTAAAATTGTTTTATTGTTTCTAACCCACCATGTTATATATGAAATGAAAGGGCTCATTATGAGGACACAAATATATTTTTTTCATATTTTTAAAATATATTAATTAAAAGATATTAACAAAAATATAAAAAAAATTTACCCATCCCCCTGTCTTTGAAACCATAAGCTTGAAAATTTAAAAAAATGGAGGTATAGCCCCTCACCTCAACTTTCCTGGAAAAATAAGGAAAAACTCCTAATATTCATTTTGGGGGGCAAATTATAGAATTAAATGGAAAATATAAAATTAAAATTGTTTCTAACCCATCATGTTATATATCAAATGAAAGGGCCCATAATGAAGAAAACAATTATATTTTTTCATATTTTTAAAATAAATAAATTAAAAGATATTAACAAAAATATAAAAAAATTTACCCATTCCCCCCTTATCTCCGAAACCAGAAGCTGAAAAATTTTGAAAAAAATGGGAGTATAGCCCCTCACCTGAACTTTACTGGAAAAATAAGGAGAAACCCCTAATATTCATTTTGGGGGGCAAATTATAGAATTAAATGGAAAATAAAAAATTATAATTGTTTCTAACGGGTCATATAATATAACACAGGGCTCAGTATGACGAATACAAATATGCTTTTTTAATTTTTTTTAAATGAATATTTTAAAATATATTAAAAAAATATTTTTAAAAAATTACCCATTCCCCCCGTTATTCCCTAAACTATAAGACCTAAATTTTTTTGTTTATTGGAAAAATATGAAAAAATCCTTAATTCTATTATTTGGCCCCGAAATAATAGAATTAATCGGAAAATAAATTATTAGAAAACCCCCATAGTAATTTTAGGGACAAATTATACAATTAAATGGAAAATAAAGATTCAATTTTCAAAAGCATCATGTAATATATCAGATAAAAGGCTCATTATGTGAATTACAAATATATCATATTTTTAAATCATTTGTTTAAAGATATTAACAAAAATATTAAACATCGACTTAATTCCCACTTTAGAAACTACACTATTTAAATTTTGAAAAACATATTTGATTTCTATTTTTTAATAATTTGAATAACAGATTTAATAATTTATAATTTAAAACTTGACCTATTTTGCCCTTTATCTTCCAATCTATAGAGCCTCAAAACTCAGACAGTAGATTATAAAAGACTTCTCTGAAAGTTTATTAGTAAAACAAAACTCTAATGTTAATTTTTGGGGGCCAAATTAGAAAATTAAATACATATGTATTCTGATAAAAATCAAGCGATTCCTGAATCAGATAAAATAAAAAGTCTATGTGTGGAAATCAAAGTGTGTATTTGTTATAAATTTAAAACGCTTCCTTTAAAATATATAAGGGCAAATAAATATAAGAAAATGCACTCATTCCCTGCTCGTCTGAAACTGGAATATTATAATCTTGAAGGTGGTACGGAACCCTAAGTATGCGAGTCCAACTCGCACTTGACCAAATTAATTTCTTTCTGGATCATAAAACCCACACCTCTTCTTCTGTTGTCTCTTCCACTTTTATACAATCTTGTGCAAAAAAATTGTGAATATAAAAAATTAATAAACTTCTATACTAGAGAATGTCCAAGAACCTTGACACCATGCAAATATAACACTGAAATGTAGCGATTTCGTGAGAGAACATATAAGAACGATATTCCCAAGCTATCATGATTAGAATCGTATAAGACAATTTCATTTATTAGAATAACTTGTCACGAAACATTTTTAAATTAGTATAGTCTAAGGCCTACGATTAATAGAATAATAAGACTTTCTACTTCTCGAAAGTATTTTTTCCTGTCCATCACGCTGAGTAACCACGCGACGTCAAATCCCTAATAACAATCGGAAGGTTGTTTACTGACCGATTGCATACTATTAGCATCGGTAATTCCAGTTGGGGTTTTGAGGTCGAAATGATATCTGGACCGCTTGAATCGAGGAACGAAAAAAAAATAGGTAAGCCTAAGAAACGTTTATGAATAATTTCTTTTTGAAAGTAAAGAGAACTGCTGTTTATGATTGCTGGCAATTAATGTTATTAATAATAAAACGTTTAAATTAGAATTGCTGATTAAATGAACGTGTCAGATATCCTTTCGAATTACTATGTTGAATTTACACGCGCCATTGATCAAGTTTTGAAAAAAAAATTCATTATGTAAATAGTTTAGGAAGTATTTAGTCCGTGTATGGAATTATGTATATGCAATTTATATGTCGGACAATTTTCTCATTTTCGACAAATGCCGAAACAAGTCACTCATTAAATTTCTTAGGCTACTGTTGACATATGCCAAAAAAAGGAAAAAGTTCATTCGTCAAAGTGATGACAGAGGGTTTCATAATAATTTTTGATAGAAACTAATAAGGAAAGACAATAATATATATACAGTGATGGGCAAATGTGTGGAACCAAGCAAATATCTCTGGAATTATTAGACATATCAAAATGAAATTTGGAAGGTGGATACTGCAGGAGATTGCCTATTTGTCTCCAATTTTTTTTATAATTTTGAACCTGTTTTACCGGAAGTAATGTCGATTTTAAAATTTGCAATGAAACACCCTGTATAGTATTTTAGTTTCTGATGAAACATATTATTGCGAATACAAAAATATCGGGTTTGATATTGTTTACTTCAATACCTACCGAGATATTAACAGAAAAGTAATTAAGGAAAGAAAAAATCTAATACCCATTAAAGAAATACAAAATCATAATTATTAACTAAATCTAAGTGATTTTCAAAACATTGAAACTTAACTTATCTAAACTTAATGTATTAGATGTTCAAACTGAGCACCGTTTACTTCTTGACAATAAGCAAGTCGGTTTTTAAATTCCCTAGTAACATTAGCTATTACTTCTGGTGTAATTCTCTGGATGTCTTGAGTTATTCTTGCAGCTAATTCTAGCAAATTATTTGGTCTATCAATATAAACCTTAGACTTTAAGTAACCCCACAGAAAATAGTCTAGTGGATTAAGGTCGGGGCATCGTGCAGGCCATTCTAATCCCTCGGTGATGAAATGTCCTATCTAAATGATCTCGAACAATGCGAGCGTAATGGGGTGGTACTCCATCCTGCTGAAATCAGATATTATTTGGTAATTGTCCATTTACCTCCAATGCCGGAATAATTTGTGTCTTCAAGAGCTGTAAATACCTATCTCCGTTTAAAGTTTCTTGTAGGGAAAAGGGTCTCACGATTCTGTTGTAATAAATGCCGGCCCAAACGTTCAATTTTTGGGGATGTTGTGTATGAGCCTCTTGTACCCAATTAGGATTACTTTGCGACCAGTAGCGGCAGTTATGTCGATTAACCGTACCATTTAAACAAAATGTAGCCTCGTCTGAAAAAAATTGCAAACGTCTGTCGAAATCGTCTTCGGAGAGTTCTTGAACGATGATGGATGGTATTTTTCTCGCCTTAATATCCTTCCTACTGAACGACGGCTAATTCCTTGCATATTGGCGAGGTCGGTAGTGGATAAGTGAGGATTTTCTTCCAAAGATATAGCAACATTTTGAGCTACACCTTCATTATTTGCACTTTTTAACCGTCCACTTTTTGGTAAATTGCTAACTGTTCCACTTGTGTCGTACCTTCGCAAAGTTTTCGTCACTACTGAACGGGATGTTTGTGTATTCATATGAACAATGTTAAAAAGGTCACAAACTTCTTGATGCGTCCTTTTCCTCTCCCCATACCCATCATCATTAATATTTCTATTCTTTCTCTTTCACTTAATTCGGTCATTTTATGATCAAATTAAAACAATACAATCTTTTTACGTTCAAATAAAAAAACTAATAACTTATTTTGACAACTACTGTCACTTCTGCAATGAATTTCATGGACTACTAAACTTGATTCAGATTTAATTTGCGCCTGATTTAAACAAATGCACGTGTATGCGACTATGGAACAAGCAGTACTGTTGGCTGTGACGGTATAATGCCACCGATTGGTCAATAGAAATACAAATCCTTACCGAGCGGTTTGTTTATATCGGGCGTAAATGAAATCTGAACCGAGTTTAGCTACCATCGAATTTTTCCTTTCCTTAGTTACTTTTCTGTTAATATCTCGGTAGGTATTGAAGTAAACAATATCAAACCCGATATTTTTGTATTCGCAATAAAGTGTTTCATCAGAAACTAAAATACTATACAGGATGTTTCATTGCAAATTTTAAAATCGACATTACTTCGGGTAAAACAGGAAGTTAAAAATTGTAATTTGGAAATAAATAGGCAATCTACTGCAGTATCCACCTCCCAAATTTTATTTTGATATCTCTAATAATTTCAGAGATATTTACTTGGTTCCACACATTTGTCCATCACTGTATGTACTCCTGCTGGAAGATCTGGTAAAATTATTCACCGTTTGCAATTTGACTTTATTTAATGAATTTTGAATCATTTGGAAGTCATGGCATTCACCACTTTTTTAATGCGTTCCATCCAATCCTGATTTTGTGGACTCTTGATATATAATCAGTTTTTAAGTGGTTCCACAAGATGAAATCCATTGGAACAATTCTGGAGATCTCGGAGGCCACTCTATTGGTATACCTCTACTAATCTATCTTACATTAAAGCTTCTTACTTATGCACCATAAACAGGTATTTCATCTTGTCAGAAACATAATCGAGGTTTTAACTGTTGCTCATTGTTGGAATCTGGGAACGTTTGAATTAAGTCAGGGACATTTTATGTCCTCGCAAAAGATATAAATTTCGCTTGGGTGTTAAATTGCCATCAAAACAGTAAGGTTCTGTCAATCTGTTGCTTTCGATGCCAAATATAAAGTTTTTGCGGATTCTCGTTGTGTAATGGTTGTAGCTATTGAGGATTTTCCAGAGTCCAATATGGGCAAGAAAGGGAGAGCTGCCCCCCCCCCTGCACCGGAAAAACCTGCCGTGAGCCTTAACAGCTTTCCGTAAATTTGCTGACTTGATATTGATACTGAATATTTTTTAAATTTGTACCCTCTATATGACAATTTTTTTCTGATTTGCCCCTGTTCTAGGACTTTATTCTGATTTCCTGTTGCAAACCCAAAAGCTGGGTACGCGACAATTGTGATGATTTACTGCAGCATTTAAACAAAATAACAAAGAGTGGCAGTCTTTGAGACGAGACGATGGAAGCGAAAGCTTCTTACCAATTATACTTCCCGTCTCTTGTTATCTCCTGTGTCTGTTTCTATTTCCTTGTTTTATCATTAGTAATGGTTATACGGTATAGCTTTCCACTTCCCCATAGCAAACGTCTCTGTCGTAGACTTGAGAGTCTGTTTGGATAAACCGGCCACCTACGCCGACATCAAAGCTAAGATCAAAATCCAATGAAGGGCATTTTGGGATATATCGAAGAGGCTGTCGTATCTTCGGACATTATCGGTGACACACATTCCCCAATCTTCGAAGCCGAAGCCGGCATTCAGCTAAACAATCAGTTCGTCAAACTCATCTCATGGTATGACAACAAGTACGGCCACTTTAACAGGGTTGTCGATTGGATTAAGTATGCCATTTCCAAAGATGCTTAAGGCAACATGTTAGATGTTTCAATTTTTTTGAACAATACAACCAAAAAAATACAAAAAATACCTAAAAAGATCTTGTAGAGTTTCAAAATTAGAACGGTTGCTAAGCTATCATGAGAATGGAAGTGAAGGATGGCGAAGAAAGGTTTTAGATTATGTAGCTTATGGCAGAAGAAGAAGACAAAAGACAAACCACCAGATGGAGACAAGGAATAGAAGGAAGCATAATTTCCAGGGATATAGAAAATACGGTTGGATACATAAGAGCTGGAGAATAAATAGCGGGAAGCAGCCATAATTATAGGACCCTCTTACAAAATAAATTATCCACCACCAATGTTTCCAGAGATGTTGTTTCATGTCATGCTGCAATTAATGAAACTCTGCCATCCAAAAATAAGTATTTTTAAATGAATTTTGATCGCTTTATATAAATATCGGTAATTTTTGCAAAATAATTTGTTACGATTTCAAAGCAAATAATAATATTGCAAAATACAATGTAAAAAATTATGCACAATTGTTTGCATTGACTGTTGATTTAAAAAAAATACAATAAAAGTTACCCTGGGTTACTGTTAAAAAAATGGCATAAAAAATTGTTTTAAAAAGTATTAAATTCGTAGGCCAAAATCTGTTAGATGACGAGCTACTTCAACTTAAATAAATGAAAGATTATCAGACGAGAATGAGCTCTCTATACCCAGACCACTTGGTCAGCTTCCTTGTAAGAAGAAAACTTAACATAAATAAAAATCAATAAAATTATGATATTAATGTAAAATAATTTATTTTTATGTTTGAAAACAAAGGTAGAAGTTTCGTTGTGACCATTTTTGTTTCAAAAGTGGTCAAAGGGCCATTTTCACGATAAAACAAAAACAATTAAAGAGCATCAAGCTTATGACAATGAATATATGAAAACAAACATCAATGAATTTACTATCCATAGATATGATTTCAAATAGTACAACTTATGCCTTTGAAAAATGTTTAAGAAAATTACACTCAACACCCACTAATTCACTTTAACGACAGTTCTTGTGATGGCTGACAGATAACAGAAACTGGAGATAAATGGGTTTTTTAATTAAACTTTAGAAAAAACTACGCGCCGAATTGATAACCTGCTACTTTTTGGAAGTCGGTTAAAAACAATAGATGAAGGGCGATTAATTTTTTGTACAACACTGTAGTATATTCTAATAACATTTTTTCTCATTACCTCTTGTTGTACACCTCTAGGAAAAAGATTTGTCTTATGACTGGGGAAAATTTAACAATGATAAAATGGATAGATAAATAAATTATTTAAGAATCAATCCTGTTGGAAAAATAGACACAATAAGAGCGAAAAAAACTTAATATGTGTTTACATAGGGCAACACTCTGGTACTGGAATTTTTAGGTAGCTAATTAATCTGCTGAAAAATTCTTGGCGTCACTATAAAAATACCAAACGTTTGTATGAAAAATAAATGTTTCAAATGTTTCTTGATAAATTGATATTTAAAATTTTAATTCAAATTTCAAGTTCAGGAAGTGCAGACGATCTTATGAGAACCAATTCTGTTGGGCACTGGCCTGTCACTCTCTAAGGAACATGTCCGTTTGTTATCTTGGGAGGTGTTTGACAGCAGAAAAACGTTTTTATCTTTACCATAAAAAACATATTTATTTTTTAAATGAACTTTGTTATCTCTGTTCCTCGAACAAGATTCTAAATTATCGTTGTAAATTATTTATGTGCTAATATGACTCATCTAGGAGGCGAATATATTCATTTGTTTGGAAATATTTTGGCAGTTAATTAATTTTAATGACGTATACTTTCTATAGCCCTTTATGATATTCAAAAATTCCTTACATAAATCAAGAATTATATTTTTCCTGAGTTCTTTGGGAGTAAAACAACATAAACTTGAAAGTCTGTATATTTCAAAAGTTCAAACGTTTCAAAGTCCTGATTTTAAATAATTGGTTTTTATTCCTTGTTTTCTCTAATTAAAAGAAATATGTCATCACTAAGACAGGGAAGCTAAAGCAGCACAAATTGTACCTTTATATGAGAAAGGATATAGAAAAAAAGAAATCGTTCGGCGTCTTAGACGAGGTCAATCTGCAATCTACGAGGGTGAATCAAATATGAACCGGACTTTTCTGTTTCTCGCCCTGTAGGTAATTCGAGTGGCGTGACGTCTCGATATATGTTAGGTAGTGATGTTAAGAAGAGGGGAGTTCGTCGGTTTGGCGAGGCGTAGTCGATGCGCTGTTAGTAGCATCATGTCAGAGTAAGAGGTGCATACGTCTGTTGCGCAACGTGTTGTTATCAAATATTTGGCGCGGGAGGGCGTTAGACCGTCTGAAATTTTGCGTCGACTATCTGCATAGTTCGGCAATAAAACACTTTCAAGGACCCAAGTGTACGACTGGCACAAAAAGTTTTCAGATGGCCGAGAGACAGTGGAAAATGAGCCTCATGCACGCCGTCCCACGACAAGCATCAATGAGGCGAATATCTACGCAATTCGTGTGCTGATTGAAGGCGTACTGCTCCCTCTCCTTAACATCCCTACCTAACATATATCGAGACGTCACGCCACTCGAATTACCTACAGGGCGAGAAACAGAAAAGTCCGGTTCATATTTGATTCACCCTCGTAGGAAAGATATCAAGAGACTGGGGATTTTGTACGAAAACGCGGCCAAGGACGCAAAAGGTCCACATCAGCAATTGACCGTATTGTGGTACTCAATTCTACTCAAAATCGCATTTTGACATCCACATATCTCAAAAATGAGTTATTAAATATATGACAAGTTAATGTTAGCTCGAGAGCAGTTAAAAGGGGAATAAAAGAAGTGGGTTTAAGGCCAAGACGACTCGCTAACGTTCCACATCTTCTCGAAACTCACAAAATTCGCGATTGCAATTTATCAGAAAACTTACCCAGTGGAATATTGGGGACTGGAAATAAGTTCTGTTCACTGCTGAGAGTAAAATACAAATTTGGAAAACAGGTGGGCTTAATCATGCCTATGGAAGAGTTGGGGAACGATACAGCAGCTGCAATCTCAGGCAGACTGTTAGTTTTGGAACTGGCAGTATAATGGTATATTAGGAGGATGCACCGAACTCGTGGAAGATATTGAACTAATGACAAGTGACTGGTATATTGAAAATATGTTGCCACATGTGAGCCACATTGGATACGGCAGGTTCATACTTTTGCAGAATAACGCTTGACCCAACGCCACTGGCATAGTGACTAATTATCTTGATGAAGTCCAGATTTAAAAATTAGATTGTCAACTATATAAAGCCCATACTTAAGTCCCATTGAGCATGTGTGAGATGAGCTAAAACGTCGTATACGAAGACGAAATCCTGTTCCAAATACACTAGAAGTACTTCGATTTGCAATACAACACGAATGGAATGCAATTACTCAAGAATATATTCAAACTTTAATTTTCCTTATGGTAAATCAGAAACTCTTACTTATATGGTCACTTTTAAAGACACTATTTAGTATTTCTCGACTACTTTCTGTACTAAAATGTTTACAGTGGATTTTTATTACCGCACATTAATTCTTAAATATTTTTTTGAAGAAAAATAAAAGGTTTTACTTGTAAGTAAAGTGAACTCACAGGATCTAAGTATCCGCCAGCACGGTACTATTTCTAATAACTGTTAATTATTAAAAAGTGTTTAACTACTACTTACATTTTCGTCACTTAAAAGTGGAGTTTTTTCAGAAGATTCCTGATGGACAGGATTCGCATTCGAATTACCTTGAAACATTCCTTAAAAACGTTTAATGAACCTGATAATTGGCTACTTCAAGGCGACGGTAATTTTTCTATTAACAACAACTCTTGTCACAAATTGCTTAAGTCATCTTTCGTATCTAACAATTTGCACAACATTTAATGATTATTGTCGTTACGGCCATCTTCTCTAATATATTTTTAATGAAAGGAATTTTGAGAGAAGATACCGTTGCATTTGTTTGTTGATAGCAGTTATCATTAAGACATTCTTTGAGACAAATGCGATGGAGGATTTGTAAATAAAGTTGCGGTAAGCAATGTCTGGTTATTGAAACGTTTTTAATGTATATGTATTTTTTCATTTCACGAAAAATAATAAATCAATTTGTTAATAATCCTGCATATTGTTTGGGTCTATATATATATATATATATATATATATATATATATATATATATATATATATATATTAGTATTAGATGGTTTCCGGGAATTCATCCGCCTAGTTGATAACTGATCCCTGCCGGGATCAATGGTAAAATGACGACGTTTCGGCAGAGTCACATCTGCCCTCTTCAGGTCGGTTCGCATAATTCTCGTAGCCTTCTGCTTTCGTTTCTTGTTACTCGAATACTTTAGTGCCCTTAACTTAAAAACAAATATATATATATATATATATATATATATATATATATATATATATTGCAATTTGCTTGAAAAAACAAAATTTTAAAATCTTCTCACTCTAATTCTAATCTTGCTTAATTCATTTTCGCTAACTTTATGGTATTAAACTTTTTTTGTCCAACAATTTGCAGCTTTATTTTTCAATAATTTCTATATTAATCAACTTCTCTGTCAAATTAAATTTGACATTGTCATTTTCCCATACATTTCAAATGTAAAAATATTATCTTTTACTGGATAACCTATCCAATTTTCAATTTGTGCTGTACAGTTAATTTTAAATTCAATCTCAACTAACGTATGTTTTTATTACATATTAACTTAATAATAAGTTAACTTTTGTGTTAATTGTAGTTTTTGACTGATGAAGAAATAAACGATTTCGAAAGCTCTTAAAATATAGTTAAAAGAGTATACTTTTATATATTGGCTGCTTCCCGATAGCATTCTAGAATTTTGTCGCGTGCCGTGACTTCCTTTATACAGGGTGAGTTTTTTTTTCTGATCAGTATGGGGATCAGTATCGGAATCTCGAAAACTAGCGGACATAGAGCAATGGTTAAATTGGGAACGATTTGCAGTTTTACTGGCCCAATTTAATGACACTTTCGGATTTTTGTAAAAAGTCATGGCTTACTAGATATTTTGAAAAAACGAAATTCTGTCGATTTAGTCAAATCCCTCTAGCTCCTTTGTTTTTGATTTTATAAAAAAAAGTGTAAATATGATAATTGAAGTGAATTGTATCCCGAATATGATTGTCATGTCCTCGTTTGCGTGACAGTTCTCGTTTTCGAGATATGACACAAACTTATCTTTTTTTGAATGGAAATCATAGTTGGATATGACCTCAAAAAATTGGACATTTTTAAAGCTTTTCAACGATATAATACTCAATATAGTTATTCATAAAAATAACGGAGTTATGGATGCTTTTCTCTCTTATTTTCACTTTTAAGGTAGTTAGCCATGAAATAGATTGATTTATTAATAACTAATCCAAAAAACATTGAACGATTTTTTTATTAGGTATATCAGATATAACGAAAAAACTAAATAAGTAGGTACTTACTAAAAACTTAAGAAATTAAAGTACATAATAATTATTACAATTTATGTTCGAAAAGTCCACCATTGTTATTTAGACAAAAATTGCATTTTTTTAAGATTGACATTACCGCTTTCCTCACAGACCGCCTATCAATTTCTTCAATTACCTGTAATACCGCCTCCCTTAGGTGACCAACTGTCCCATATGTTCTTTTGTATACTTTGTTTTTAGCGCATCCCATACATAGAAGTCTATAACTGCCAAATCGGGAGACCGGGGTGGCCATTCGCGTGAACCATTTCTTCCTATCCAAGAGTTTGGATACATATTATCTAAGTGTTGTCTTACTAATACCGAGTTATGAGCAGGTGCTCCATCATGTTGGAACCACTCAATTTCTAAACGAGTTCTCAAATTCAAATTATGCAACATGTCTTGAAAAGTGTATTGCAAGAAATGCAAGTAGCGCTCCCCAGTAAGTGATTCGTCATAGATAAAAGGCCCCAGAATAGTAGACCATATGATACCACAACAAACATTAAAACCAAATTTTATCTGGGATCGCCTTTGTTCTACATGGAAAGGGTTTTCTTTAGCCCAGATATGCTCATTGTGTCTATTGAACATACCGCAGTTAGTAAATCTAGTTTCATCTAACCATAACACCTTTAATGGAAACTGTGGATTGTCAAGGCACATGTCTCTAAAACATGTACAAAACAAAATAGGTCGATGTTCTTCACCAGCATGCAAAGTTTGAGAAACTGAAAGTTTGTGCGGGTTGAACTTGTGCGCTTTCAGTACCTTAACTACAGTTCGTTGAGATGTGCCAGCATCTGTCGCAATCTCACGAGTTGATGTAGATGGATTTTGATTTACCATTGCCAAAGCATTTATTTGTGCTGCTTCGTTAATTTGATGGTGGTTGTTTAGTAAAAGATCCATATCTGCGTAAACCATCGTAAAGCCTCTTATATGTACATAGAGCAGGTTGACGACGATTAAAATATCTATAAAAGAATTCCTGAGCTGCACGAACTGAATTTTTATGGCATATGATATAACATTCCACCATATTCAGTTTTTCTTCGTTAGAATATTCCATTTTATCAGGAAAACTTGTCAATATCGACTGTCAGTTCAGCACTACTAATGGAATTACTCTCTCAAATGAGGAAACGTCAAAGTGAAAACAATCTTTTTCATGGTTAAAAGTAAAAATAAGAAAGAAAAGCATCCATAACTCCGCTATTTTTATGAATAACTATATCGAGTATTATATCGTTGAAAAGCTCTCAAAATGTCCGATTTTTTGAGGTCATCGCCAACTATGGTTTCCATTCAAAAAAAAAGATAAGTTTCTGTCATATCTCGAAAACGAGAGCTGTCACGCAAACGAGGACATGACAATCATATTTGGGATACAATTCCTTCAATTTTGATATTTACACTTTTTTATAAAATCAAAAACAACGGAGCTAGAGGGATTTCACTAAATCGACGGAATTTGGTTTTTTCAAAATATCTAGTAAGCCATGACTTTTTACAAAAATCCGAAAGTGTCATTAAATTGGGCCAGTAAAACTGTAAATCTTTCCCAATTTAACCATTGCTCTATCTCCGCTCGTTTCCGAGATCCCTATACTGATCATAAAAAAAACTCACATATTAATATGTTGAACATCACTTTAAAGTAAACCAAAAAATAGCACTGGCAGACGAACGTAAAAAAGGTGACTCACCTCCTATACAATATAAAAATCTTCTTAGACGTGATTAAAACTAATGAATTAATTTATAAACAGCAAAATAGTAGCTAGAATAGACAGAAGACCATCAGACTCAATAGAGATGGGAATGAGAATCGGACAATGAGGCTCGGTACGTTCCTTATTATTCAATCTAATGGTGGATAAAGTAACATGAAATGTCAACGAAGAAGAAGATATAGAATGGGGATCAAAGAAGTCAAAATAATATGCTACCCATATGACGCAGTTCGGATAGCTCAAAAAGAAGGTTGGTACACAGATTCAACCAAAAAAGTTTAACATTATTAGCTCAACAACAATAACAAAAACAGATCAATGGTAATTAGCTAAGATCATACCAGCTGTGAGATAGAACAAGCATAGTGGAAACTATCGAATTCAATTACTGGGGATTGCACTATCCACCTACAGAGAAACTGAAAAACAAATCAAAACTCATATTCAAAAAGTAAAGAATGTAGCAAGATGTTTGAACAATAGACAGCAGAGCAGTTAGAATACCAATAGACAAATCACCACTAGGAAGAAGAAGACTAAGTTGATAATGCAAGCGGTGGAATGGCATCGCATCATAACAGCCGAACTCATTATAAAACTGACAGAACTTTCTAAGAAAATGAGGAAAAAAGAAGACGTAGAAGAAGAAGAAAGAGCGAATAGAGTGTTTAAATGTGCTAGTTATTCCTAGACAATCGATGGATATAAACTAAAGATACCAGTTCATATTGCAGCTATTCAAGCAATAAATAAATGAAAAGAAATTTAATGACATTCGTTTATGATCATCATTAACTATGCTAACATTGTCATAATTACATGTTTTCACACCATCGCTAAATAAACTGAAAGTATCGCTTTACTTTCGACGTGTGTTCGCAATTTTTCACTTCTCCATAAATCCTAAAATACACCTGCAGACTGTAATTATTTCCACTAGAAATACATATTATAATTCGCCAGATATGGGGCTGACCATTCATAACACAATCTTTCCTCACTACTGAATGAAAGACCGTTTCAATTAAATTTTTTAATAGATAATAATTATATAATCTTTGATGATGAATTCTATGCGATTTCATAAATGAAATACGTTACCATACGATTAGGAATTAAGGTTTATAAAAACAGAAATTATATTTCGTAATATGCCTACTTAAGAAATTGCAAGAATACTTGGAATTACGCGATAATGGAAAAATACTGGCTGAAAACAACATATGAGAATTTACAAATTATTAGCAAATGATGACCTTGATATTGTCGTTATATCTGATGAAAGTAAAGTAAGAAGTTTTTATGTAGATGCGAAAGAATATACTTAGTTACGGAGAAGATTTTGCATTTTTTGTCTCTTTGATCCATCACACTATTTTTTGACTAGGTGAAATCCAGTTACCAAGCTGGTACGAACTCTGTTTCAATCGCTTCATGCTTTATATAAAACTTCCAATTGCCCTCTATACACCATCTACGCAAAAATTATAACAATCTACATCATCCAGTCAGTCATATACGACACCCCACACGTGTACCAATTACCTTCCTTCTCTCTCTTTTTTCATTTCACAACATCCAGTACAATTTCACTTATCTTTCTCCAATTTCCATTCTATCCTTCATGATCCCTATTTTTGCTTTACCTACTCTCTTTATACACTCTCGTACTGTGTCCACTTAGTACTGCGTGACTTACCATAGATTAGGTTCCTATGCCTCAGCCAAGATCTGATGTCTGGAATAATTATCTTTGTCCCAAGTGCCTTCTCTTTCTAGGCATCCCCATCTTCCTGTCACTTCTCTACCTTTTCTCTCTCACTCCTTACGCTTCTCCTTCCTCTATTTGTCCATAGCCTCTTTGTTATAGAGTCTTCCTCTTTCTATCAGTTAGAGTCATATAGGTGGGTTTCTGAGTCACTCTCCTACCCACGCTATTCCAAAAATACAATCGACCTCATTATCCCTGTAAGCACTATTCCCCGATTTTTCGCCTTCTCCGTTACTTTTCGGATATGCTTATTGAAAATAATTTCGTCATTTACAACCACCCCCACATATCCTATGACCTTGTCTCCCCATTTAAAGTTAAGACCATCCCACTTACGTGGTCCCTTCAATATGACAAGCATCGTTTTTTTCCTCGCCACAACCTGCCCATTTGTATCCAACCATTCTTTTATAATCTGCCCTCGTAAAGGTATTGAAGGTATTGAGCCATTCTGCTCTGTCTGGACCACATTGACTGTTAGAGGCAGTCCTTTACCGATCAGGTCTACAGTTTAGTCTACTTATCTCTTGGGTAACTTTTCTTGGGACGCTTCCCCTCTACCTGTCTTTCAACTACTAACAATTGCAGTAAATCTGTTCTTCTTGCAGTGTAATCAATATAAGTTAAAAAGTATCATTTTACCTTTTGGACAGTTTTAAATTAATGTGTAGATGTCTTTTGTTCGATGAGCTGTGCAAGATTTTTGTATTAAGTGACTGTAATGTGGACATTTCGAAAAACGTTTGATGTTACTTTCCTACGAAGTCCAGATTGTGGAACCGTAAGGGACTATTAGGAATACTAGTAAGTTGAATAACCTTAATTTGACATTTTTGTAATTGCTGTTGTTGTTTCTTTAGGAAGATACCAAAAACAAACAAACAAAAACTGTATATTTTTAAAAAATCCAAATGTTTCAGGGTTCTAATCTGACCTCGTTTTCAATGTTATTATAAACTAAGTTAATAAAATATTAATATGAAATTGAAAGTTTGTCTGTTCTAAAAATTTTACTATGACATTACTAAGAAGATCTGTTTGTAGATATATAGGGTATCAGAAAAAATTCCAAAAATCGTATATAATATTTAACACGAAATTAATATCGATATCTGGCAGTTTCAGGAAAAGCCCACAGACACCAAATCGGAGAAATATACACTTGGGGTTTTTGGGACAGAAGTATTTTAGGTTATTATTGTTAGTCTGATTTAAGAAATATTAACATTAACATAGATTACCCTCTTCAAGGTGTCATTCTTTTCTAGATGCCGGCCTTTACATCTCGCTTCTTCAAATGAAGAGATCTCAAAGAAGAGTTTAATTAATTATTTAATAATTGTTTTGTTACATTATTTTTTATATATTTAATAATTATTTAATTAGACGTGAGAGAATATTTTCAATGATTTTAACATGCGCTATATACAGGGCTTTCATTTCAAAATTAGCCACCCAAAATATATTTTAAAATATCTTCAACAGAAAAAGACAAAAAACACTTTCCTGCAGTTTCAGCCCCTAAGTTAGGGTGAATATCGCTTTAAATACAAGTTGAGGTCACATGACACTTGTTTTAATATAAGAAAAAAATACTGTTAATTAACAATAATTTACAGGAGCGATTATTTACATTAATAAATAAAAATGTTGAAAGTGGCCATTTTCACTTGAAAGGCATGTTTCCGCCCGTTTGCGCATGGAACTGAGCACTTGTTTAAATATTCCGGCGTAAACTGTATATTTTCACAAGAGGCAACTCTTTGTCCTCTTAAATTTTAAAAGTGTTAAAATGAGTTTTAGACACTAGAGTTTTTAGGTGCTCCCATAAAGAGAAATCCAAACTATTGAGATGGGTGAAATCTTGCTGGCTACAAGTGTCGGACGAAAAAATTCAAAAGATCAAATTGCGAAATGAATTTAGATTTCAATTTTTTTTTATTTTAAGACAAAGGAGTGGCGTGCCATTTTTTTCTTCAAAATTATTCAAATCAAAACCCGTACACCACTGGCTGTACTATTTTGTGCACAACAGAGACAGCATCTGGATGCCTAAAAAATAATGTAATACAATAGTGTCATAGTTATTATAGAAAAAGGTTTTTCTGAAAACTGTATCACCATGTACCTCAAAGGTTAAGATCTTCAGAACATATATTCTTATGGAGTTTTGATATTAAAATGATTTTAGGGTTCCTATATATAGAATATACGGACACCCTTATAATATCACTCCGGATTTCTGCCTCTGTCACATCACAGCAATTTTCTCCTAAACTACTGGACGGAAGAGGTTGAAATTTGGTATCAATGTATTGTGTGGTGACCCGATTAGGAGTACATATCGTAAAAGAAAAAATTTTGATTTTAGGGGTACTTCTGGGGGGAAAACTAAAAAAAATTAGAGGTATAGGGTCTTACCTGAAGTTTACTGGAAAAATAAGGAGAAACCTCTACTTTTAATTTTGGAGGGCAAATTACAGAATTAAATGGAAAATATAAAATTAAAATTGTTTCTAGCCCACCATGTTATATATCAAATGAAAGGGCTCATTACGAAGAAAACAAATATATTTTCTTCATATTTAAAAAAAAATAATTAAAAGATATTAACAAAAACATAGAAAATGTGACCCATTCCCCTCCCCATTATCTCCTATCCCATAACCTGGAAAATTTTGAAAAAAACTGGAGGTATAGCCTCTCACCTGAACTTTACTGAAAAAATTAGGAGAAACCCCTAATATTCATTTTGGAGAGCAAATTATAGGAAAATATAAAATTAAAATTGTTTCTAACCCATCATGTTATATATCAAATGAAAGGGCTCATTGTGACGAAAACAAATATATTTTTATTCATATTTTAAAATAAATTAATTAATAGATATTAACAACAATATAAAAAAATTTACCCATTCCACTCATTTCCTGCTTGTCTGAAAGTGGAATATTAGAATCTTGAAGGTGGTACGGAACTCTTAGTATGCTAGTTCAACTCGCACTTGACCAAATTATTTCATTATAATCTCTAATTCATATAGAAATCCACTTTTGAGTTAATAGTTTTTTTCCCGTTTATCAATTAACTAATCGTTATACTAGTGCATGTAAAACTTATTAATCTAAAGTTTTTACTGAACCATAATAATATGAAACATGAGATGGCGCAACGGTTTTGCGCCAAAAACACTTTACTTTCTTGTATAAAAAAGCTTTATTTGTTAGTTCAGTGTTATTTTTGCATTTATTGTAGTTTTTCATGTTTATGTTTATTATCACTCAACAGTTTTTATGCATATTATCGAAAAGTAACTTTTCATGTATTGGTGCCTCTTCTTTCTTAGAAACTGTTCTTCGGTCAAAGTTTGAAAAATCCGACTTAATAAAATAATTTTGTTTATATTCTAAGTTACAGTCGATTTATTATATTTGTTAGTTCAAAGGTTCTCATACTATGGAAATTAACTCGACCAGACTTTTCCGCGATGGCACATTGTTAACAACTTTGTTGTTTCTGTTATTATGCAAATCTGTCGCCATAACTTTTACCGAGACATTCAAAGAACCATTTTACAACTAAGTCGATTTCTTAATTAGGCACTTCCAAGTAATTGCATTATAATGAACACTCTCACCAAAACCGTTCATCAAGGTTCCATCAAACCACAATCCTCTTGCTTGGTTACAATTATGTCATAGAAAAAGTGATGAGACGTATACTTTGTGAGAATAATTCATTGCCTTGAATTATTTGACTTTCATGATTTCATTAAAAGATGAATCTTCACATCTTCAAAGCATTTCACAATATCGTCAATTTGTAATTTTTCAAATTAAACAATTAAGTGTGTTGCTTTTAGAAACAGCTGCAATTCGCAAATTACAAAATCCAAATGGCCAATAAATTATGCAGCAGCTGGCAAGAGAAATGATTTTCTCAATATTGAGTTGAAAAAAATTCTATAACATCCAATACTTATTTCATCATGTTACAATGTTTAACAATATTCATCAAAGTGAAGCGTTACTGAATATATATCTCGTTAAAACTACTTAAATTTTGAAATATGTTTCAGAAACGATATACTAACAAATGTTGCCTTTTTTTAATTTTTGTATTTATTAAATACTATCTTTTACCCTCTGCTTCGTTTGTGTTAATATTGATTTTGTCAGCCAATTCTGTAGAGGTCAAATAATTGTAAAAAGAAATAATTTGGTCAAGTGCGAGTTGGACTCGCATACTAAGGGTTCCGTACCACCTTCAAGATTATAATATTCCAGTTTCAGGGAAGCCGGGAATGAGTGTATTTTCTTATATTAACCCTAATGTGTTTTACAGGAAGCGTTTTAAACTTATAAAAAATATACACTTTCATTTTCCACACATAGAATTTTTATTTTATCTGCTTTAGGATTCGCTTGATTTTTATAAGAATACATATGTATTTAGTTCTCTAATTTGGCCCCCAAAAATTAATATTAGAGTTTAATTTTACTAATAAACTTTCAGGGAAGCCTTTTATAATTTACTATCTGAATTTTGTAGTTTCTAAAGTGGGAATTAAGTCGATGTTTAATATTTTTGTTAATATCTTTTAAACTAATGATCTAAAAATATGATATATTTGTAATTCACATAATGAGCCTTTTATCTAATATATTACATATGCGTTTGACAATTCATTTTTTTCCATTTAATTGTATAATTTGTCCCTAATATTACTATCGGGGTTTTCTAATAATTTTTCTTATACATTTCAAGTGAGCCCTAGTACCCCTATTTATTTTCAAAATTTTAGGTAGTATGGTTTCGGAAATAAACCGAGAAATGGGAATTTTTTATATCTTTATGTTAATATCTTGTAAACAATTAATTTTAAAAATATGAAAAATATGTAATTGTATTCCTCATAATGAGCCCCTTTATTTGATATATTGCATGATGCCTTAAAAAAAATGTTTATTTTCCGTTTAATTCTATAGTTTGGCCCCAATATTAATGTTACGGATTTCTTCGTATTTTTCCAGTAAACAAAAAAATTTAGGTCTTATAGTTTGGGGAATAAAGGGGGAATAGGTAATTTTTTTAAATATTTTTTAATATATTTTAAAATATTCATTTTAAAAAAATTAAAAAAATATATTTGTATTGGTCATAATGAGCCCTGTGATTTTATATATTATATTATCCGTTAGAAGCAAAGTTAATTTTTTATTATCTATTTAAGTATATAATTTGCCCCCAAACTGAATATTAGGGGTTTCTCCTTATTTTTTAAAATTTTACAGCTTATGGTTTCGGAGATAGGGGGGGATGGTTAATTTTTTAAATATTTTTATTAATATCTTTTAATTAATTTATTTTAAAAATATGAAAAAATATATTTGTTTTCGTCATAATGAGCCCTTTCATTTTATACATAACATGATGCGTTAGAAATAATTTTAATTTTATATTTTCCATTAAATTCTATAATTTACCCCCCAAAATTAAAAGTAGAAGTTTCCCCTCATTTTTCTAGTAAACTTCAAGTCAGACTCTATACCTCTATTTTTTCAAAACTTTACGTTTAATAGTTTCGCAGATAAGGGGGGGGAATGGGTAAATTTTGGGATATTTTTGTTAATATTTTTTAATTTTTTTTTATATGAAAAAAATATATTTGTGTTCCTCAGAATGGGACCTTTCATTTGATGTATTACATGTTGCGTTTGAAGAATTTTTAATTTTTTAATTGTCATTTAATTCTAAATTGTTTTAATAATTTTTTTATTTTTGAGCTGTTTTAAATAATTTTATATCCTTTATCAGTTAATTGCATTTGTAATTTAAATAACAAAGAAACCGATTCTTCATTTTTTTTCTAAGTATGAAAAGATTATGGCACATATGACATTTTATTTAGATTGCGACCAAGGCGTCATCTTCGGAGTCCACGGTTTATTTATCTAATTATATTTATTTACATAGTGTTTTAAGTTTTTAAGTGAGGCTAAAAATTGCTAACTGCTTATATTAGAAGTTAATATAGATACTTTAATATTTGAATTTTCAAGCATTTAAACTTGTTACAAATAATTATATAACTTGTAACAAATGCATTAAAATTAAATATTTCAAGGTAGCTCCGTCTCCAGGGAAATCGTTTGTAAGAAGTCATGTTTGTATTGCATAACGGAAAATGTCTATGAAATTTTATAAACCAAACAATTACAATGCCGTAAAACATCATAGTTTCTCCAAGTAAAAAAAAACACCAATCATAGCAACAAATCTTGTCGAATGAACATAAAAAAAGTTTAGCGAACTAAATTCAAAATTCAAATTGCTTAGGAAAATATATTATTCCTGAGAGGAAATGAAAATGCCACATTAAAAAGATGAGTATCTAGCAAAATACATTCACACATCTTTCTCTCAGTTAATTCTGCAAAATCTTTATCGTTTTATATAAGAAAGGAACTACAATTCCGAGTTTGTATATAGCTGCAGATTTCTTCCTAGGGGAACAGCAGACTGTTGGTTGTGTTAATAATGTGATGTTTACCAGAATTTAAGAGGGGGCAACATGTTTTATAAGAGGGCCGGTCCTTAATTTCCCCTCTCCCTAGCTACGCAATTCTCACAAATTGCCCTTACCACACTTTGATTTTCAATTATTTGACAATATTTTCGGGTCAAAGGTTTCGAAGGTAAATAGTTTTTGTTAAAATCATTAATGTGATATAGATTATTTGTACTGGGGAAAAATTCATATTTTTCTTTAAACTATGAATTTCTTCTAAAGTAAGTATCGCAATAAAGTTCTTACAGTAATATAAAATCTTCATAAATATGCTTAGAACTGATAACAGAAATATAAAATTAACGTACATACGCTTTTCCTTAATAAAATTGCCAATCTGGTAAGTTTTCATCTATGATTTTTAAACCGACTTCCAAAAAGGAGGAGGTTATCATTCGTCGTGTATTTTTTTAATTTTTTTTTTTTTTGTTTGTATGTTACCTGATTTCTTCTCCTGTGGTAAACCGTTTTGTATGAATATCGTTTTGTTTAATAGAGTATATATCCGGATTGGTGAAACCTCAAATTTGGGGAAAGAATTCTATTGGTAAAGTGATAAAATTTGTGAATGAACACATGCGTGCATGAAAATCGACCAATATCCCTAACATATTGGTTGGTTTTTCGAAAACACCTTATGGATGTGTATCTTTTTTTAACGTTTAATCTATTAAGGAAGATCTCTAGGTGATCTCATATACTTTTCTGCGACGTGCAACTTGCAGTTTTGCAGAAAATCGCCGAAAATTCCAAGTTTCTTATCAAAAATTTCATCTAAATGACATAACGGGCATTTCCTCATAAATATTTTAATTCCAACGTAATAGTGTGGGAATTTTAGGCACTGGAAGTTTTAATTGCGAATTTGAAAATTTTCTATGTACATCTCAAGCACATAGGTAGTAAAGCATAGTATTTTCGGCTCCTTAAATAAATGAGTACCAAGTTCGTTTTGTATGTATACCAGCCAAATACCTATTTAAATGAAAATTTTTCCATTTTGCGAAGACGGTGCTTTTGGTTGTCACATTCTCCCGACCTAATAGACAACACATGCCAAATTTTAAACTGCTATTTGGTGCGTTTATAAACAGGATGTTTAGTTATAGCAAGCAAAATCACAAAGTAAAGTGATAGAAGAAGTTGCATTTAAATGATGATTGAAATATAGGTAAGGCCGTTTAGCCGTATACACAGGATGGTTGGAATATAGGGTGGAGTTGACGTTTGGTGGTATAAACATGTTGGAAAATACGTGAAATTAAAATTATATGATTAAAAAACTGTTATATGATATGGACGTAAACAAATCATATACAGGATGGTTGAAATATATGCTGAAGTTGAATTATATTTATACAGTGTTATAACAACATTATTTATTTTATAGCCCATAAGAAGTTGCATAAAGTGTAGAGAGGAATTAATGTTACACAGGACGAGAATATAAAATGTTAAAAATGAAATAATTTATGGGGTAGTCCACAAGGAGTTATATACTATGATTGAAATATAAGACGGATTTAACTTCGTAAATATGGGATGGGTTCTACCCCGTCCTATAGTTTACAGTAGGCAGCAAACAAATTTATGCTTGTCCGTGGGCAGTCGTATGTACAGGATGTTTGGTACATAGGGTGGAGTGGAATTATCTATAGTTATACAAAATTGTCAAAAAAGTTGAAAAAAGGTTACATGGCGTGGTCCATAAGACATAAATATATTTTGGGCGTACGCGTACTAGTACATTTTGTTCGTAAACATTTACCAGCCAATTTAAATGAAAATGTATCAATGAGTAATGTTGAAGCTTTCGATGTTACCTGGTCCTGTCTATTACGGTTATACATACAAAATAAAAAATAAACTGGGTTAAAATAAACTAAAAATTTGAAAATAAAACATTTTTTAAAAAATATAACCGAAATATAACACATTCAGTGTTTAAGTGCTTCTTGGGAAATAACACCACAGTTTAAAGAAAATTGCTGTATATTCCAAACGTTTCGGGGTCTAGATAAGACCCCGTTGTCAATGGTTAAGAAACTACGGATTAAAAAGGCACAATTCTAAGATTTAAATTAAAATATTTGACAATGTGTATTATTTGATTTTTGACGTAACTAAGAGAATTTTATTTGTAATATACAGGGTAGCACAGAAATTTCTAAAGATCATGTAATCATAAAGTTCCTTTCAAATTGGAAGAATTTGAAAGGGAGATCTTCAGAATTTTATGTGGCGCTTCTAGGTGCGACTTTGTTATAAGATAGTGCATTCGCCAAAAAATGCGACCAAAGAATTTTGTTGATTTAGTGATCCCATTAAAATCATAAGGGAAAACCTAGGAAAAACCTTATGAACTATCCCGATATTGGGTTGTTCACAAGGACATGACCATTAGCAATTTCTTCCTTAATCATCGGCAACCAGGAACGACTGAATTCTACGGCGGTAGTAGCGATAGAATCGTTTTCATTTAACAAAATCAAAGCAGACTCTTTTAGTTTTCTTTTGGTGTTGTGTTCTCCTTTGTGTAATATAACTGAATTTTGAAACTGTATTTTATGGCCAAGGTCCCAAGCATGTTCACTAATTTTGGATTTTTCAAATTGTCGTTTATTTATGTAATTTTTGTGTTCATTTATTCGAACATTCAAAGGTCTAGAGGTTAGTTACCTACGCAGGAAGTAAAAAATGTAACCATTAAAAGGTGCTCATTCTGTACAAGTTAATTACCTACCAATCTAGTATATTTCGGTGCCAAGCAACAATCAAGTTGGTTGATCTACTACATAAGTACGCAATGAAGGATTTTAGATTTGCTTGGTACCGACTTCAAAAATATACTAGATTAGTAGGTAATTAATTTGTACAGAATGAGCACCTTATAATGTTTACATTTTTTACTTCTTGGGTAGGTACCTAACAACATTGAATGTGTTATTTATTTGCTAGAGTTGTTTTATTTATTTGCTAGAGTTGTTATAAGTATTTTTAGCTTTTTAGTTATAGGTGGAAGTCGGTTATATATTTTTTAATGTTTTATATAAATGTGTGTTTGTATCAAAGGTATAAAGTTTGAAGCCGTTTTTTGATCAGAACTTCACACCGTTTATATAATTAAATTCTGATTAAGAATTGATCATTTACTTCTATTAATATATAATAAAAACTTGTAAACAACAAACGGCTTTTAAGATAAACAAAGCTATGTTGCCATAACAATAAATTAGGTCTCAACCTATAATTATGTTTGTATGTTTTTGATAGCAATCATTTTTGCGTTTTCCCACAAAGCGTTTGTCATCAACTGCACGTACAGTAAATGTTAGTAGGATATTTTAGAAATTTCTGAGTCATGAACTCTCTTTAGTTATACCATTAGGAAATTGCGAGACAGCTTCAGTAAGGTGTACTCGATTTTTTTTATTATAGCACGATAACCATCTGAAAATTTTACTTTCGGTAAATATGTGATACTTTCTCTTGAGATAAAAATACCCGTAATGTGTAATTTAAAGGAGATTACCCAAATCTGTACCGAAATTATATTATTTCCCGTAAGACATTAAAAATGATTTAGTTTCAAAATTACTACTAATTCACTGAACTAGCTCAACATAAAATGGCCTGGCTTTCCTGTGATATACAATACTTTTTTTTCAAACAAGGAAATAATTCAACTCCATGTGAAAACCAATGTTTACATCAATAAAAGTAAAGAAAAACAAGGATTAAGGCATTAATTGGCATATCATAATCGTCACCCCTATGATATTATCTTTTAAAAAATATCTTTGATAAAACATCTATTTCAAAGATATTGGATAGTTTAATACCTAATATTTTATAAAAATAATTTGGAGTTGGACTCGCCTACTAAGGGTTACGTAGCTTCTTCATGATTCTAATCTTACAGTTTCAGACAAGCAGGGAATGAATGCATTTTCTTATATTTACCCTAATATCTTTTAAATGAACTGTTTTAAATTTATAAAAAATAGGTATACACTTTTATTTTCATATATAGACTTTTTATTTTATCTGCTAAAATTTGACCTATTTTCCCCTTTATATTCCAATCTACAGAGCCTAAAATTCAGACTGTAGATTATAAAAGGCTTCCCTCAAAGTTTATTAGTAAAACAAAACCTTACTGTTAATTTTGGGGGCCAAATTAGAAAATTAAATACATATTTTTATAAAAATTAAACGGATAATGGATTTTTATAATATGTATTTAATTCTCTAATTAACAGTAGAGTTTTATTTTACTAATAAACTTTCAGGGAAGCCTTTTATAATCTACAGTCTGAATTTTAGGCTCTATAGATTGGAAGATAAAGGGGAAAGTGGGTCAAGTTTTAAATAATAAATTATTAAATCTTTTAGACAAATTATTTAAAAATACAAATAAAATATATTTGTCAAAATTTTAGATAGTGTAGTTTCTAAAATGGGAATTAAGTCGATGTTTAATATTTTTGTTAATATCTTTTAAACAAATGATTTAAAAATATAATATATTTGTAATTCACATAATGAGCCTTTTATTTATTATTTATTAACATGATGCACTTGAAATTTTTTTTTATTTTCCATTTAATTCTATAATTTGTCCCAATTTTTGGAGTTTCTACTAATTTTTCTTATAAATTGCAAATGAGCCCCAGTACCCCTAGTTTTTTTAAATTTTAGGTAGTATGGTTTCGGAAATCAAGCGGGAAATGAGAATTTTCTATATTTATTTTGTTAATATTTTGTTGACAATTAATTTTAAAAATTTAAGAAAATATACATTGGTATTCCTCATAATGAGCCTTTTCATTGGATGAATTGCATGATGCGTTGAAAAATATTTTTTTATTTTCCGTTTAATTCTATAATTTGCCGCCAAAATTAATATTAGGAATTTCTTCGAATTTTTCCTGTCTTATAGTTTGGGGAGTAAAGGGGGAACGGGTAATTTTTTAAATATTTTTATTAATATATTTTAAAATATTAATTATAAAAATTTGAAAAAAATGTTTTTGTATTCATCATAATGAGCCCTTTGATTACGTGATGCGTTAGAAACAATTTTGATTTTATATTTTTCATTTAATTCTGTAATCTGTCCTCCATAAAATATTACTCTAATTTGCCCCCCAAAATTAATAGAGATTTCTCCTTATTTTTCAGGTAAAATTCAGGTAAGGCCTTATATCTCTAAGTTTTTTCTAAATTTTACGGCTTTTACTTTCGGAGATTATGTAGCGGGAGTGGATAAAATTGTTTATAATTTTGTTAATATATTTAAAACAATTTATTTTAAAAATATGAAAAAAATATATTTGTTTTCGCCATAATGAACCCTTTCATTGGATATATTACATGATGTGCTCGAAACAGTTTTAATTTTGTATTTTCCTTTTAATTCTGTAATTTGCCTCCCAAAATTATTAGTAGAGATTTCTCCTTATTTTTCAGGTAAAATTCAGGTGACACCCTATATCTCTATTTTTTTTTCAAAAGTTTACTTCTTATAGTTTTGGTGATGAGGGGGAGACGGTCGATCGATTTTTTAGTTTTTTCTCCCAGAAGTACCCCTAAAATCAAAATTTCTTCTTTTAAGGTATGTACTCATGATCGAGTCACCAAACTATACATTGATACCAAACTTCAACCTTTTCGGTCAAGTAGTTTAGGAGAAAATTGCTTTGATGTGAAAGAGGGACAAATTCTGAGTGATATTATAATGGTATCCGTATATTGTATATACGGAACCCTGAAAATATCTTTGACAAAAATAAAAAAAAACATTTCTTTGACAGAGATCTTTTAGCATATGGTACACATCAGCTAGTGTATTATTTGGGAAATAATTAAGGATATATGGCGATTTGGCTGTTGGTAGACATAAACGACCTTCTAGGAATATTCACGACAGGAGGACAACCCAGTACGAATTAAACACGAATTCTGCTAGCTTTCATCAAGTAGGATAAAGTTTGATCATATAACCTCCAAGGAAGCATAAAAGGTTGTCTAGCTGTATCAACTAGCTCCATACCAAAGGAGCAGATGATTCCGATCGGGAGGATAAAACTTATAAGAGAAGTAGTCTTGCAGAGTGCGATCTGATTACGCCAGTGGCCGTAACAAATTCGAAAATCTCCAACCGTTAATATACTAATTACCAAGGAGAAATTAGATTGGTTGTCTCTAGAAGCTTATGTTTTCTATAAATACGAGTAATATTACAGATAGGTTTTTAATAACTTGTTAGGGGCGTATTTAGACAAGAGCCTCCGAGGGGTTGGCAGATATCTCTCACTAAATAATTGAAAATACAAGGGGAATATTTTAAAAATATGGTGACATATTTTGATTAAAATTCGAATGTGTTTCAATAAATATCTGAGCAATGTAAGAGACAAACAACAATCTTGTTAACATTGTATGTAACCATTTCACTATTTCTATACTTATCTTTCAATTTACCGCCACTATACTTGGGCAGACGTATAATTTTGTACTTTGGATCCCATAACAGATCATAATTTATGCTGTCAAAGCCTTTTCGTAATAAATAAAGCTTCTAAATACTTGCCGTACTGACAATTGCTCGTATCCGCGATTGACCTTTTACCAGCTGGGTTCGCTTTTCTGAAATTCATCACGGCGAAAGTAAGAATTTCAGCCATAAGCGAAAAAAATAATGGCATATTACTTAAACAACTTTTGAAATACTCTTTACAGGTAAATCTGAACTGAAATATGTGTCTGACATTATACAGGGTTGGGTAACTATATCGAAACAACTTAATTCTGGTGAAGATATACAAGTGCAATTGAAAAATGACCCTACCATTTTTTAGTTTTTTCATTTTAGTCTGTGGTACACTTTAATTTCGAACCACTTTCATATGTTTTGAGAAACAGATGACTCTATATATTCTTGCATATTTGAAAACGTATTTTTTTTCAATCAATTACATGATGTGAGGACGTGGCGGATCCAGCATTGTCATTGGAGCGGGGTGGATTTGATCTCGTTTGGGGAGAGCTGGACTCCGTATACAGATCAGATGATCTTGGTGGAGGGGGGGGAGGGTGAGGCCTCTTAGCCCCTCCTTGGATCCGCCAGTGATATGAGGTGTGGTAGATTATCAACTCTAAATTGATTTAGTATTGGATACAATATTTAACACAGTTATCATAGCATGTGTGTTTACACAAGCGGATATCTGTACAAGATGCGTGCAATTTTCTTAATGCAACATTCCCTCGTAGACCAATTTCAAAATCAACTGCCTCAATGATTTTACAACATTTCAATGAATCGGGTAGCTACAAATGAAGATATTGCTCTGGATCTTCTTATTTATCTACAGAAGAACCAAAAACGTCATTATATGATAATATTTGCGACAGAACTGTAGGGAGGATAATGTTGAAAAATAACTATCATCCGTTCAAGAATTACATGAATATAATCCTGATAGAACTATGCGCAAATTATGTTTACAGTTCAGCGTGGAACTTCTGTCCGATCTCTGGTCATATGTTTCCTGAAACGGAAGGCTCTACATTAGCAATACAAGATTAAGTAATTCCAACAAAGAACTATCTAACGTACATTGTTAAAGACCATTCTATCCACAACGACAAATGCAGATATGGCTGCCAAACATCTGAAACTATCACAAGAGGTTGTCAAGCATGACACGATGTTGTGGTAAAAATACTGCTCCAGGAACTAGCACTGAAACTTGCACAGTCTGTAAGAATATCCTACTATATATACAAACCAGAATCTGTTTTAGAAAATGACAGCTACGAGCTGTACTGGAACCGCACAATACTGACTTTTCAGACTGTTGCTCACAAAAAAAACAGAGATACTTTTAACAGATAGTCTATAGAAAAACAACAATAAAGATATTAAGCAGGCTGACAAAATAACCAAATACAGGGATTTGGAATTTCAAATGTTGAGACAGTGGGACATGAACAATACACAAACTGTATCAATTATTGTGTCAACAACAGGAGTAGTTCCAAAACATCTATTAAACTATTTAAAATACCTTGGTCTGGACGAACCTCTTTACCAACTAAAGCAACAAGTCCTCAAGTTAGTAACAGCTCGGACGGTCAGAAAATTCATTGAAAACTGCAGCCACGACGTTGTGGTCATTGTACGAGAAACTTTATGACTAATGTAGTTTCAAGTAAATTTTTGGCCGCAGTTGAAGAATAAAGCTATAATGATTTATAGTGATAATCAGAGTTCTATGAAACTTTCGGGTTCTGATGATTATCATTGAAGGACAAAGGACATTGGCATAAGATATCATTTTATCCGCCTTAAAGTTTTTGGAGGAACCATTGAAGTTCGGTATGTCCAGACTGATAATGAGGATTGTAGATGCGTTGCCCATAGCAAAGGTGCACTTAAAACTAGGACATTATTCGTTCAGGAGGGGCGTAGGTTTAAGAGAGGTTGTTGGAAGAATGTAAATAACACCCTTTTTAAACTGATAATACTGTTGGTTTGTATATTTTGGGCCATATATGGTGTTACTTATTGTTTGACTTAGCTTTTTGCATCGCCGTAATTACTTGTCAATAGAAGTTTTAAACTGTTTTAACTATTTAACCCTAATAATCGTGTTATTTTTTCAATATCTTTATGAAATTGTAAAAATATATAGGGCTGTCCATTATGTTAAGACAACTTTTGTCTTAATTTCATAGGGTATATTTTAATTTAGGATTTACCATTTAAAATATTAATTGTTTCCGTTATTATTGTACGTCAAGAGAACTTTTTCCCTACATTGTCATTTTGTTACTTTATTTATGACACTGTAAATGACATGTAGTTTCCTTAGTATTCAAAAAATATATTTCACAATAGAAAACCTTCCTCGGACAGTAATTGTTCAACCAAAGGGTGCTAAATTAGATATATATTTCAAGATCCTTTATCTTTATATTTTGTGAAGAATGAAAAGTAACAATGAGGCTATTCATCCCAAAAAATACCCTAATAAATCAGCTTATAGACAATCTCAATAAGTTGTCACTGGTTTTCAGGGAAACGAAAAGGGTACGGAAACGCCAAGTAGGGGGTCAAAAATGCAAGGTATATTGCTTAATGCTTAATGCTTAATGTTGTTACTTTAGTCAACTGAAATTACGCCCCTTGAATGCTTCCACCAATAGAATTTAAATTTTGTTAAAGGTATAGGCTGGCCGAGGAAGGGATCTCAAAAACATTATTTTCAGATATCTCTGTAAAAATGAGTCTTGTGACAATCTTCAACATTACAAGTTGTAAGTAATTGTCAAACGGTACGTTGTAAATACGCTTGTTCACATATTGTAAATAAAGTTGTTTTCCGTGTAAATAATACAACTAAAGTTTGTTTTATTTATCAAAAAATAGTTAGATCAAGTTAAGTCAGGGTCTAACAGATATTTGCCCGGAATAAGCATATATCTTTCCACATTAAACAATATGCAGATGTAGTAATACCTCGAATTAGTTGTTCGAAATTAAAGTGTCCAAAATGCCTGAATTAAATCCATACAAATACTTTTGTATAGTCATTTTCCAATAGAACCATAACTAAGATGTACGATACATTTGTCTAACCCTGTATGTTCCTACATTTCGCAACAGATCCGAATTGCAAGATTTATTACATCAACACCAGTTATAATTATAGTACTCTTGTTATTTAATGATTAATCTGCCCGGTACTTGCCATTTATTTCCTTTAAGAAATGTCGAATCGATAATTAGTGAAAGTATGTTGAACAATTTTATAAGCTTAAAATAATATTTCATGGGAGAGCGAAACATGCAATTTCTTCGCGTATTTGGAACATTTTCCCACTTACCAGGCGCGTATGATTCTGAATTTCCTATTTCATAACATTCGGCAGAATCCGTAGTGCAAGATTATAATAATTTCGAGACCTTGAGAGGCAAAAAAATATCACCAGTAGGTATTCATAAACGTGATTTATGGAATTTCGTTCACCTCCTTAAATCCGCGGCTTTGCAATGAATCTAAATGACATATTCAGTTTACGTAATTCCATAGAAGAATTCGACTTATACTTCTTTTAAGAGATACACACAGACTACGGATTGCATAATCGAGCGAGTGACTTTCTTTAAACTTGCCAGAGTGGGTTAATCTCTTGTGGAAATACACTGCTTGTGATATGAAATGTTTTAGTAGAAAAAAAATTGCTCAACTTGTGGTTCTGCGACTTTGACATATACATTTTTTTGCTGAATAGTGTTGATTTTGTAATATTTTGCAATAATTATTTATATACTAGTCTCACGTAGATCGGAAATTATATGTACTAGTTTAAGATTCGCGTTTATTTCATTTAAATAATTTCAAGTTTTACGCTAGTCATTAGTATAGGGTGGCATATTTTCCGGAAGGCCAGTCGGGACCCTGGAGTGTAAGGAGATATTTAAAAGTGTATTATTAATCAAAAGCTAATGATTTATTTTATTCAAGGCCGTTGACAGACTTTTTTTTTGGGGGTTGGCGACTCTTTTTTAACCGACTTTCAAAAAGGAGGAGGTTATCAATTCGTCTTCAACTTTTTTCTTTTATATATGACGACCGATTATAAAAACGGCTTGGGCAATTTTGATGAATTAAACTGCATTGTATTAAGGAACATTACAGAAACGTATCCTGTAATTGTCTTTACCATGAGATTTATGGTTTCCCAGAAAATCAGAAAACTGCTCCAGCAAATTGAATATTACAAATTGTATCCTACAAAGATTGTTCCAGCTTGATTCCTTATATTTGTCTATAACGCAAAACTTAACGTTTTTCTGAAAATCGGAAAATATATGCAAAAAAACATCATGGTAAATGTCAAATTTTCATAAATATCTAGTTTACATGTCAAGATATGGCATGAAAGTGTACAGGGTGTTTGTAATCGTTTTCATTTTGATTCATTTGAAGAAGTCAGTTTCTTTTAGAGACGAAGTTAAATTAAGGGGCTTATAGTCGCGTGAAATGGCAGAAAATATTCCATTAGTTTATTGAAACGAAAATTTATTATGTGGGATCTCTTCGGTAGATAGGGTATATGGTTTTAGGTGTGTGCGTGCGTGCATGTGATATTAGTTGGTACATCTTCTGTAGATAGGGTATATGGTTTTTAGTTGTGTGCGTGCGTTATGCTCCTAAAATGTGTCCAATACACAGGATGTGGTAGAAATTAAATTCGTTGGTACACCTGAAATTTTTATCGTGCAGTTGCATACACGGAACGGATCCAATTCGGATGATAGTTTCCTGAAATCCTAGATAATCTCGCTTCTTAAGTAACGAAATTCAATTGAAGGACTTTATTTGTGTTCAAATTCGTACAGAGCTAATGGTTCAAAAAATATTGCACTCAATTCTCTAACATTTATTATTCACCCGGGTGGCAGCCAAAGTAGTTGCGTATACAAGGTGGTGGGTAACGAAATTTAACCCTGTATAGCATCTCTGGAGCAAGACCTTCTATCCAAGAACCCTTTCAATACAGAGTGGATATTTGCGTTATGTAGGACGCCCTGAGATTATACCATTAACAACGCTTGCAGCCACTTCCAGAATGCATGCTCAGTATAACAAGGCTTTTAAAAGTCTGGCTTGTAGTTCAATATACAATATTATAAATTAATATTAGGATGTTGTCAGTGCTACTAAACAAAACAAAATATAAAGTGGAGTAAAATTATACTTATAAAGGGCGGTTTAAATAATTATAAAGTGTGAAACGTAAGTAGTTTCTTATACAAGGTATTTGAAGTAATGATGGAGAAAATTTGTTATTATTCAGGGTGTATCAAAAATTTGTTATATAAGCTTAAGCAGTTAGGGTATTTGAGTTATAGGAGGAAGTATAATATAATTATAAACATGGGTTCAGAAAAATTACAGTTGCTTATACCAATTAGTTGAAATAAATAGTAGAGTAAAATTATAGTCATAAAATGTGAATTTTGTTATATAGAGTAGACCATGAGCAGTTGCATAAATAGAATACTAGACATATGGGACGAAGTAAAATCATAGGTATACAGGAACAATAGAAAAATAGAAAGAGTCAATAGTGTGGAGGGGATTTATACTTATACAGGGTGGATTTAAAGATATTAGGCCCATTGCAATATTGTGTGGAGTTAAATTATTGTTGTACAGGGTGGTTCAGCAAATAAGTTATATAGGGTCACCAATACACAGAAGCATATACAGTATGGATGCTGTGGCCGCGCAAGACATAAACTTAATGTGGGCAAGTAAATTTCGCAAAAAGAAGAAGGGAATATAACATAAAAAACGTTTGAAATTAAGGCGCGAGGCCCTTTGCCCAGCGAGGCTCTTTGTACCGCGAAGCCGTGGGCGGTGGCCCACACCATGATAACCACATTACTACAACAACCATACCATACATATAGGGTCTTTCAGAAAGACTAAAAAGAATGGAAAACAGGTTTAATATTAAAACAACATTTAAAACAAGAAAACACTGAAATCAATTATATCAAAAACTAAACCAAATAACGTAACAAAAAACTTAAAAAATTGCATTTATAAGATTCCTGACGAATGTAACAAATTTTATATTGGAGAAACCTCTAGGTCTATAAATGTTCGAATAAAGGAACACAAAAATTATATAAAGAACCGACCATTTGAACAGTCAAAAGTTTGTGAACATGCCCGGAATCTTGGTCATAACATACAATTACAAAATTCAACCATATTATACAAAGAAAAACACAATATAAAACGAAAACTTAAAGAGTCTGCTTTAATTTTCTTAAATTAAATCGATTGTATAATAATGGTAATAACCTTTTGAACAACCCTGTATCGGGATAGTTCATAATGTTTTTCCTTTAATGAGATCTCTGGAAAATCAGAATTTCTTTGGTATCATTTTTCTTAAAACAAAGTCGTACCTAGGAACTCCACATGAACTTGTGGAGATAAGATAATAAATTCTTCCAATTATAATTTATTGATATTGACGTTGAAACGTTTGGACTATTTGAAATTCACAGACTGTGTGAGTGTTCAACTCAGAAAATATAAAAAGCATGTGTTTGTAAAAAAAATTCAGATGTAACCTATTCGTGGTACTTATGGTGAGTGCACTGGTGCCATAGTTTTACATAACAAAGAGAAATTAATTATATCTTAAATGAAAAAGGATCATTTATCGCTCTTCATTAAACATTTGTTGGATTATCTTTTTGTTTTCTCTTTTTTTTTCTTATCAGTCACGGGCAAACTAAAGTCTAAACATAAACACTGTGTTATATTGGTGATTTAGTGCCAATTGCTAACCGACAAGTATTTTTTAATAGTTCAAGTCCGGTATTGCGAGGTTTCAGAATCACTACATCCCGGAGTATTACTTTATTATTATTACTACTAACTACTTTAACTTGATCATCGAAATTCCATTTTGCGGTATGCTTAGAGTTGTTTTTAATACGTTTCCCGACCTTTATAAGGCTATTGAACAAATAGACCGCAAATTGTTTATGTAGTGATTATGCAAAAACTGCTCATCTGACAGCTTCCATCTTTAGCGGGTATAAAGAACATATGTTAAACTATTATTTCATTTGAGAGCTGAATTTCAGCTTCAAAATTGTCAAAGTTATGAATCATTCAAAAATGGCGAATTTTAGCAGTTTTTCCAAAATTTTCTCGGTGGGAAATACTGCAACAGACCTTCACCAAAATTCATTTTGCAGGTTTTTTAGTTCCTCACATATATCTTCTTTGGAGTATTGTGATATAGATAATAATTTTCAAGTTTATAACTTTATAACCATCACAAGTAACGCCTAACATTCAAGGCGACCAATGTGGTCATCAAGCAAAATCGCAAATTCATTGAAAAAAATAAATGGAAGGATACTGAACCATCATAGAACGAATGTTCGTGAAGTGCTTGAGACTGTAGCCATTTCAACGAGGGGGCACATCACATTTCAATTAAATATTTAAAAGTGTAGTTTCATCAAGACCATGCACATGTGCACAAATGTGGAGTCATCATGGCAAAAAATACATATATTGGGCTACAAACTGCACCCCCATCCAGCATATTGTCAAGATTTAGCCCGCTGCGACTATTTCCTGAAGAATGAAGAAACCAATTAGTTGGAACAAATAAAAAAGTTTGAAAAACACTGGACTAAATGTATCGAGTTAAAAGGAGACTATCTTGTGAAATAAATGCGGATTTGCCGAAAAAATATATTTTAATTAAAACCGCATGGATTATCAAACTGTCCTCGTAGTTAATATGTAATTTAACAGTAATTTTAAATTATTTCACTTCTCTACAATTACTATGCGATATTATATATATACCATATCACAAGAGTTTCAAATTGTCTTCGATAAACATATGTATTCAGTGTGATTTTAAAATATATTTAAAATTTAAGCCTAATTTAAAACTATCATTTATCTCATTTTTCCTACAAATTTACATGAAACCACAACTACAGGTGTATTCCATCGCAAAAAAGGAGATATTCTTCTGTTCAAAACTACGTTATCTCGTCCAAATCATTAACTGCTTCTAAGATTGGCTTTGGCACTCAAACTTCAGGATGAATACTCAAAAAAATGGAGAAGGTGTTGTTGAAGAGTCTATACCTCAAGGGTCATCATGTAGAATAAGTTGCAACAGTAAGAGTGGGGCTATGTAACCATCCCTGACGATAGAAATATGGCTTAATATATCAGTATGGGCTTTATTTCCGGCTGGTTTTCTTTTCCGGCTGGTTTTCTACCGAGCTTACTTGGAGTTCGTTTGAGGTCGGTTAATTTTTTTTATTGTCTGTTAACTTAATGGATTTCCCTGTTTTCTCAAGAAGCTTTTCCTTGCTCTTATAAGTCCCAGGAAGTCTTAATCCACGCTGATCATGTTCATCATTTTAGTCTTAAGTCTATATAAATGAATTGTAAATCCCTGAGATTCATGGGCCGATCCAAGGGGCGGCGATCCAAGGAGGTAATCTTAACTCCAACAGTCTAGAATAAGGTAACTTCTGTGGGTTTAAACCTCAGAATGACCATTTTAAATTTAATAGCCCAAGAAATTTGGGCTTAAATTTATATTTAGATAAATTTAGTACAGGATCGCACCCCTGAAGCATGAAATCGCCCCCTCTCCATGGAAGCACGTGTCTGGATCCGCCCCTGCTGAGATTATGCTAAGCAATAATTCTGAAGCTAGTCTGAAACTGGTTGACTATGTAACTCTTTCCTCGAAGTTTCTCTTTGGGTTTTCATCGTCTTGAAAAGGTTGATCTCACGTTTCAATAGCTTTGAATTAGCTATCATTATCAGGTGAATGATATGAAATTAAATTTATCGGTCATATTTTTTCCATTAACCGGTCGCTGCTTATTGAGTCCCTTAATGATGAACCGGTCCTCCTCTTGAGGCAACATTGTAGTATGCAGCTCAGTTCTCTTCATCAGGGTTTTGTCCTCTGTAAGTTTCTTTCTCACTATACCAAGAGATTCGTCTTTCGTGAAGAGGTCCTCAACGTCGAAACTTACTAAGCGATGTTCTAGACCAAGCATGGACTCGATGATTTAGACAAAATGGTCTGAAACCTTGATGTGTGATAATCTTTAGCCCTCCAAAGGTTGGATAATTTGTAAGCCTAATTTTAATAGGTGGGCTGTTGGTGAATTACGTGAGCTTGTAATCGGTCTAAGAGGTACTTCAGACTTATGTATCTTGGGTAGTCCATAAAAATGTAGGGGTTTGTTGTGATATGGATTCAATTTTCTTCCTGTCTCTGGTGGAATGTATTCAGCATGATCTCTGGGAGTGTTCTAAGTGTTCCATTCTATTTTGGAAGTTGGATCAGTTGACAATGCCATGTATTTTCCCTTCGAGAGTACATCCACGATTTCTTCATGCAAGAAAATGGATTGCATTTGATCTCCCAGCTATCACTATCGTTAACATTTACATGTAATGGTTTGAAGAACATACACTGAAGGGGTATGAGAAGCAACTAAGCTCTGGTTGAGGCATGTCGACGACATTATTATTTTGGCAACACGGAGAAAGAGAACTACAGACATTCCTGGAGCACCTAAACTGATCCCATTAGCTTCACCATGCAGAGTAGGTGCCTACCATTCCTTGATGTGAAGTGCCAAAGGACTAGGACCGGAATTAAAACAATAGACTACAGGAAGGCTACACATACAGGGTTATACCTAGACTACAATTCTAACTTCTAACAGCAACGAAAACTGTCACCATCAAAACACTAACCCATAGAGGCCAAAATATGTGCAGCACATCAGAGGTCCTTAAAGAAAAACAAGTGAAACTTAGAAAATACCTTTTGATGAATGGATATCTAAAAACCATTACTAACAAGATATTAGAAGAACTGAATAAACCACCTATACGGGAAGAGGAAATTACGACAGCAACTCTACTTTTATCAAAGGTAAAAACTTGTCCGAAAAACTTACACGAATTAGAATTAAAATGATTTTCAAGAGCAAAGCCGGATAATTGTTTTCTGAAGGATAGTTGTTGCTATCTGGTTTTTATTTTTTTCTCAGTTCTTTGGGGAATAACACCCCATCAACTTAAAAGTCTGTACATGTCAAATAGTCCAAACGTTTAAAGGTCTAAATCAGACCCCGTTTTCAATGGTGTAACTTAACAGAAATGAACAAGAGATTATTAATTAAAGGGATTCGTAATGACAAATTTAGTGAATCACAAATTGACATTAATGTTTGAAAATTAAACAGATGTAACTAAGGGAATTTACTCCAAATTTGATATATATCAAATTAATGGCAAATTGTGATTTATTAAATTTGTCATTAAGAATCCTCTTTATTTTTAATTACTTGTTCATTTGTAATACGCTATACCATTGAAAAGGGGACTGATTTAGACCTTGAAACTGGTTTAATATAGCACTGCTAACAAAGAAAATTTATAGAGACGGGCTACATAATTTCGAACGGGAATATGATTAGCGAGCCCTGCGTCCTGATCAAAAAAAAAACGATTGGAGACATCTCCTTCAGCCACTGCGACTACGCAGCACCGACAACCAACCGCCAGCGATGAAGGGAGACGATGAGGAAGACCAGCGACGCATCATTCACCTGATGACGATTGCAAATTCAAAGCTATTGAAACCATCTCAAGACGATGAGAGTCCAGGGAAGAATAATTCTGAAATTTATCTGAACTCTTAGGCATTCTGCACACGGAGCTTCTCGTCATAGACACATATTAGATGCAACGCACGGAATGTATACGCTTTTGTGTTGCTCACCTCTATTTATATAGGGTGCGTTCCACTTAGCGATCAGAACGCTCAAAATACTCCTTGAGCCGTTCCACATGACGACTGCGGTCGTTGTGAGCGCAGCGAAAACGTCAGGAATGACGTCAGTATTTTCGCTCACACCACGCTCACAGCGACCCATCTGTAGATATGGGTCGATGTGGACGTTGAGAAGTTTGGCGCAATTTTTAAACTTTTAAAGAGGGCGACAACTAAAATAGTATTATATGATTCGGAAAGAGATACTGCTGTGAAAGCTTATGTTTCTCATGCTGATGCAGAACGTGTGAAGACAGATAAATGTAATTATGTTAGGTTTAATAAAATTAATTTTAGTTCATATTCAACATTCATTTATACATTTGTCCACAATAACATAACCTAACTTGGTAAATAAACAATGTTCATTATCGTTGCGAAAATATTTCTGTCATGAAACATTTTTTTTTGTTTATAGATATGTTATTTGCTAAATGACTTTTGAATTCTTCATCTGAATAAAGATTAATTACATTCTCGTAATCAATAATACGTGGTCTAAATTTTCGCTTTTCACGATTATAATTTTGTAAAATTGCATTTCCCTTTTCATCTGAACTAGATGAAGTAGTTTCTGGAGCATTATTGCGACGCATCAATTGTTTGAATTGTTTAAAAGTTCCACTAAAATCAAATATAAAAAAATAAATGGTATATTTTTTAATATAAATCAAGTTAACCTATTTACATGAATGCTCAAAAGTTTCATACTCCGTTCCACTTGATTTTATGATTTAACCACTCGGAAGCAATTGGAATGGGAAAAACCTCTTCCGTGAGCATGGTCGTTGTGATCGCTAAGTAGGACGCACCCATAGAGAACCTTACATAAGGCGTCAGCAGTAGGGTTACGTCAAAGCAGAGAAGCTGTAAATCGCCAGGCGTGCAGCGATGTCAGTCGCTTAGCTGCATTTGCAGGTTGCAAGGTCGTATTTTTAGGTAAAATGACTGCTGAAACCGGGAAATGTGTACAATAATACCTTACAGAGCTATCCAAAAAAAAATAAATTTTTTAATTAAATTATAATTTATTTCTTATTGTACATTTTATTCACAACGGTGATGAGACATTAAAAAGAATTAGCCACGTAGTTGCATAATTCTTGAGATGATATGTTTTATCTAGGTGTAAATCTTCAATTTTTCAATTTGTTTGACAGCCATTGAATTAGAATTTCATCAACACCCATACGTTTGTTATACACTCCGTTTGCAGTCTTTAAGGCGTATTGGAATCATCGCTGCAGGACGAATCTTGTACGCGTCTATGCCGATAAGCTCCGTGTACAGTGAGCCTTACATTTTCAAATGATCAAAAGTTGGGTTTACAGAACAGAAACAGGTGATTGATGCCTCGGTGTTGTCTAGACTATCACTTTTTCAACTATTTGCTTCAAATTATCGAAAACATATTTAAAAACTCCAAAAAATAATGATTAACATCTACAAACGGTAACTATCGAACCAGAAAGTGTACACAATGTGACCACAATATAATCGTGATTTTTCAACGCTCTAATAGTCAAATGAAGATAAAATCACCAAGTGGATAAAAACACACCACACCATCTGAGAGAATTAACGAAAGTAACTGGGAAAGTACAAGCTGAGGGAAGCTGGCCGTAACCCAAATTCCTTCGAAGGCTACCGAATATACATTTTTAATCTTCGCTGTAAATACGGAAAATACACCAACAAGAAGTTTTGAAACAATGTAGAAATGATTACACTATCTTAATAAATCGTAACGTAAATTGCATAATGTATAACGCATTTAGAGTTCCTGAATATATATATATATATATATATATATATATATATATATATATATATATATATATATCGTGACTAACTAGTTATTTGTTTTAGTTACGTAGATTTCATTTGAAACAAAACTAATTACTTATGAAGAAATCTAACGTCCAACATTTTATGGAATTCCTAAAACTTAGTTCATTAAAACTGTTTTGAACATTAATAATTAGTTGGCGCATTATTGAATTAATAGTGAAAGTTCTAACTTTCATGAAACATAACCTTAAATCATTTCGGACCTTCAGAAAAAAAACTAGTCTAGTAGGCCGAGTATTGCGAAATATTGCCTCGGGACAAAACCGGTATAATTCGTTGATTTTATCACTGAGGATTCTTTTAGTTAATGAATTCTAATACAGCAAAAGTTATTTTTTACTTTTCTACTTGTTATGGGAATTATACGACCTGATAAGCTACATATACTTTCTCTGTAAAAAACACTGTTTTGCACCCTAAACCTTTATTTAAACACTCTACGCCGTTTCAAAAACTCTAAGTTGTCATCACCAAGGAGTAAACCAATCGAAGGTCTTGTGTAAAAAATTGTCAGTCTGGGGACCGTAGAGAATATATTAAAGAGTGTTCTCATACGGTTGTCATCCCTTTTCTTTAATATCCATGAACTCGATTGCAACTACAAGTGACGAAAACTTTTAAGTTGCAAAGAATAATCTTTCAATTATTATATCGAACATTTTACCAGGGGAGGTTCCAGCCAAAAATTTGGGGTGTCACGCATTTGTCAAAATTATTTCGAAAAGCTATATTTGATTAAATTTGTATATTCTTTCAATTGAATTTTGGTCATTACACTTACTTCTTCGATTTCTCCTCAACCTTATTATAAAAATATACTTTTGACAAAAAAAAAAACGATAATGTTTACAATTTGATGAAATAGGCTCGAATTTCGACCAGTGGGCGAAGAAATTGGTCTAGACCACGCCAAAGAGCTCGAAAAACTACAGAGAATCCAAAATCACTATCGTAAACTAATCAAACTAAAACTATGCAGGAGTATCAAAAGATTGTATACGAATAGGTCGTCCCTTAGAACTGTACAATCGTTAAATTTTTCGATAATTCTGCGAAAATATTAATAAAGAAATTAGATTAACATATAATTTGGACTCTATGTTTGTAGTGGGATTAATAAGTCAACAACGGGAGCAAGTGTAAATTTGATAAAAAAAGTTGTTAACATTTACACAAGAATATTTGGCAATTTAATAGTTATACCTGCTTCTCACTTTTCAAGTTTAATAGATCTGAAAATATATTAAATTGGTTTGTTTGATATACGAATTATCAACAATTTGTTATTTCGTTTACGAGGTCATTATGATAAGTCCCAGACTTTTTGAATTCCCCGAGCACTAACTTCAAATGTAGGACTGTTACTATCAAAGGTCATCTATAGATGGACTGTTGTCACAGTTTGAGCATGCTGCATCGTTTAGATTGGGTCTGACTGCCATTGAAAGCAGACATTTGACTAAACATAATTTTTTGCCTAAAAAACTACCACTGAAACCAATGAAAAGCTTGATAAATACCATGGGGACTCTGCAGCACCAATTTCAATGGTCATGAAGTTGTTTACTGAGTTCCTTTGTGGTGAAGTAGCGCCCAAGATTCAAGTCGATCAAAAGTGGTTATCACGCAACATCGCTTATTCGTCGATCAGAGAATGAGTGTTCGTGAGCTGGCTGAGACTGTAGCAATTTCAACGACGAGGGCACATCACATTTTAATTCAATATTTAAAAGTGTTGTTTCATCAAGACCATACACAGGTGCACAAGTGTGTAGTCATTATGGCAAAAATCCATAAATTGCGCTACAAACTGTTCCCCCATCCATCGTTAGTTTGGTTTACTCCAAAGGTTCCACAGCATTTCCATTATACTTTCTTTATAGAAAAGCGCAAGAATTTTCTACTGTATCTCAAGGTTTCGTATGCAAACTGGGTTTCGGCCAGTGTATATGAAACTTTGCAAAATGATTTTTTGATTAATTTTTCAATACGTCAATCACAAGTGGCCGTGGCCACGAAACTCCCCCATCCCCCCAAACGCCGGAGAAGCACGCAATGTGTTATATTGTTGGAACGTCCAAACGCAACATTTTACTACAATAGTAACTTATTACTTCTTGGTTGGTTGAGAACCCATTTGATCCTGCATTTTAGCGTACAGTCACTTACACCATCACCTAACACGATTCTTTAAAACCCCGATAATTATACCTCCACTCCCACGCTCTATAAAAATACCCGGCTATCAAAACGGTATGGTTTCACCACGCATTTAGGAGTTACGAAAGCTTTAGTTGATGTATTTTATCTCACAGTGATCTAAACCAGCGACCTTTGAATTATATCCCAAACCAACTCCTCAAAGATAAAACCTTCTAAATTTGCAAAATCACTGTCCACCTTTTATGGGTTCGAAAACTATATTTTATCTAGTGTTCATTAGGCATGAATATTCGACATTTGTATGATATGTCCTTCAAAAAATGTCATCCCCCGAAACCCTTTTTGCTGATTACTGGTTGTAAAACCATATAATTATATATTTTTTAAACTTTCTCTAAAAACTTTGTTTCGTAGCTTTGCAGCTTCCTTTATGTTCACTTTCGGGTTTTTTTGCAGGCTCCGTTAGTATAAGGTTCTTAATGAGTGGTCCCATAAATATTCTATATTTAGTTATTGCTCCACTATGTTTGATTTATTGTTTTTTTTTTGAAAGATAATATTAATTCTATTTTTCCTAGCAGTAGGCTATGGTAACTGCCGACATTTGCCGAGCTTAATATTATGAAGTCTTGTATTTGTGTTTGGTGTATGCGTCTACTGTTTAAAAAACTCTGATTGATCTATTTCCTATTGTGTTTTCAAATATCTATTTATATATTCGGGAGAATCCATGTCAACTGTATAACTGCTGTGACCAAAATTTGAAGCATTAGCGAAATTCAAACAAAGGCTCATTTTAGAGCTTGTAGTGTCTACTTTCGAATGCCTTGTGGGCCTTTCAAAAATTCAATATACCGGCTCCAATATGGCCGCCAGAATTATAAAAAAATCGATGACATCACAAAAAAAGGTTGTAGAAAAAAAATTCTAAAGCAACCGGACCGTATTGGCTCAAATTCCAGCTGATGGACGTCTTTTAAATGCAGCTGCAGCTAAACGTGGGAATCCAACATGGCGGATCCAATATGGCGCTCCGAAGTCGTACATGATCAAATCTATACAACAAATTCGGGATACACGAATTCGATGTCAGATGTGAAAAATTCAAACTGGGAGATCTAATATAACTTTTTGGAAAAGCAATAGATTGTGTTCAACTTGGTTAACGGGGTTTTCTGGGGTTGCTTATTGCAGATTTGAAGTCACATATGCAAATTTAAAGATGTCTAAAGATGCCTAATCTAATACATCAAATACTTTTATTCAGCAAAGGCACCTATTGGAGCCATATTCTGTACAGGGGAAAAATAGACACTCTACATTATTTTTAATGTTGAACTGGGCGCTGACGCCAGCTGCTGGATCAAACGTGTGACTTCAGCCCAAGAAAACGCATAAATCGTAATTTAACCACGGGAGTAAACAACAAATGGTTCAAAATTCATTCTTTATCAATCATATTTGCCTGTTATTTAAGTAATTATTTATTTCTAATCCCTTGGTTGTGTACAGCTCCAACTCTTTAATACTTTGCCACAGAAAATCGTTTTTGTAAAAATATAGATTATTTTTATGCGAATTCTGTGTTGGTATACCAAAATACTTACATGTTCTGAGCTAAAAGGTCACCTCCAAGTTCTAGCATAAGAAATTGAAAATATGAATTCTAAAGTCAGATTTGTGATTAGTAATTGTTAATTCTCCTCTGTACAAGATATTGCTCAAGCTGGTTACTTTGCTGAACCTCAGAAACCCCCGTACACCAAATTTAACATAAATCTATTGCCTAATGCCTTTCTAAAAAGTTATCTGCCATCTTGGATCTGCTATCTTGAATTTTACAAATCTATTTTAGATTCGTGTTCAGCGATAACGAAAACCCCAGTATTTCGAATTTGGTGCAGTTTTCAAAAATTCGGCCAACACATAGGACTTCAGACCGCCATATTGGATCAGCAATGTTGAATATTCACGTCTACTGCACCGGCTTTTAAGAGACATTTAAATCGAGCGCTTGTTTGATTATCTTCTATACTTCATAATTTGGTCGCAGCAGTGATACAGTTGTTATAGATTGTCCCATAGATATTATCAGCCGTTTTTCAACATGACAATAAGTTGTCATAGATTGTCCAATGGATATTATCAGTTACAAACAATAACAACAGCCGTTTTTCAACTTGACAATAGGCCACAAAATGGACATTAATACATGAAAACAAATGACCAATGTAGACACCCAGAAAGAGACCCGAATACTAAAAAACAATTAAGCAGTACTAAAATTACTGAAAATTCTATAAACTACTGTTAATGCTAGTGACAATGTCCGGTTGAGGTACCGGACAAAAATTGTACACCTTTTTACGAATTCCTAATGTTAGTCTGTTTTATTCTCCCAATTTTTGTGTAACATTTTTCTCAGTATTTGAGTTTTCTTTGATTCATTGTTTCAACTTTAATGAATTAATTCTGAATAAATATTAATCAAATACGAGAAACTCGTGACGAGTATAAAAACAAAAAATAATTTTCGTACTTTTCAATTCCTTGACCGAACTTCTTCGACAAAACAAAACTGTTGAATCACACGAACCAATTTTTCAACAAACATGAGAAGGTTAACACGTTTCGGTAAATACTTTACATTATTAATTTATAAAAGAATTAATGATTGAAATACATTATGGATGGATATACAATTACCGAGACTAAAAAGATCCACTAGCTTCATTTAGTATATCTTAAAATGTTCAAACATGACGAAGACACACAGATTATAAATAATATAAATAAATTAAAAAAGAAAAAATATCCTTATCTTAGGTAAATATTATTTTGAATCATTTATTTTTTAAATAAACTATGAATGATAATGTGCTTAAAACACCACGAATGCTTAGATTTTACCTCACAGAAACTCAAATTGTCAGAAATACTAAATATATTTATTGAATTGTTAGAAGACAATCTCAGCGACGTAATCGAAGGGCAAATACAATCACCGAAATTTGTAGAAATTTAAAGAACAACTCTATAAATTAAATTATCAGTGGCAACGGCGACAAAACATGTTAATTTGACCATAGAACCAGGGAGCAACATGATTTTTACTGACTAGCCAGATTGCTGTTAAAGATGTGATTGACGACACACTTTTTTATGGGCTTATCCATCACCAAGAGCCTTCAATTCTTTCCCGTCTCTACCTCGTATCACTGACTACTAGAGTCACAAAATTCCCAATAACTCGCCAATTCTTATTCTCAGTTATTAATTCTGCGACATTGCACAGACCAATGATGCATCTCATGCTTTCAACGCCTGTATCAATTATCACGATGACAGAATGTATAATCCGGATAATTTTCCTATCCACAGTATAGATGTACATCTTCCTGGTCCAACAGAAATCTAGATATTGTTAAACACTGCTGCTTGTACAGGATTTGAATTACAGAGTAATTCCACTGAATGCGATAGGAGCTGAATTACACCTTAACATCAGCTACAAGTCTCCTAGTCCATTATTCCACTTTTTTCTGACCGACATGCACGGATCTCTACCTGTCCTCCCTTTCCATAACCTTACGCTTCTCCTCTCTATCTGTTCTTCACCGTAGTTCCATTCTCCCACATTCAACTCTATAGGAAGCACCTTCTGCCACATTAGTGGATCTTTCAACACTCTGACAAAACCATACTGCACAGGACCCTTTATTTTAGCTTCTTATCCCCTAACCCGGTTGGAAGTATTCTACCTAATACCTCTAGCTAAATTTGGTAGATGTGATTACCATTCCACTGCAAGAACTTCATTCCCCATTCTCGTCGTCGTTTCCTGAGTTTTACACACTTTGTTTTTGAGGAGCCAAGATGAGATGGTGGTGCTAAAATCACATCCACATCAGTTCCAGTGCCGCATTCGCATTTTCCATTTTATTCAATCTGCTCATACAGTGGGTCCAATACAGATCCTTGTAGGACACCCTGAAATAACCCTATTTCGATGAGGTTCCAGGATCTGAAGACGACCAGAAGACCGCTTTTGGGATTATACATACAATACCTTAACAGGTATGAGTTGACATAACTTTAAATGGTCGTAAAGATCTTACAGTCGTTCATCAAGGATTAATAACGGCAGATTGGTATACCAGCCAAGTTATTGATCCAGAACTTATACTTCAGCCAGCTAATACAAAACTACACAGGCCAGCGAGGAGTCCTGATTTAAATCATGCCGAAGTTATAGGAGATGCAATAACATTTTATCAATTGTGAGGTCCCAAGAACTACGAGTATTGTCTCGTTATGTATAACCAAAAAAATATTAGATATTTTGACAAATAAGCCGCGTATAACGGCGATGATTGATCTATATTAGGTATTCTCTGGTGACTGACACTGTTTCAGGGCTTCTAAAATATTGAGACAAAGTAAATTCAGAATGGTGGAAGACTAAGAAACCTCGATCACCATTATCTTGTATATTGTTTTCTGAATGATCATTGTGGCATCCCTACTTTGTTTTTATGGATTTTTGGGAATAACACCACACTTTCGGTAATATCTGCATGTTTTCAAACGTTTGAGGTTTTAAATCAGACCCCATTCTCAATAGCATAGTGATAATAAAGAAAAAATTCAAATATTCGTAATAGCATCTTCCAAAACCTTTAATTTTTATTAGTCTCTAGGTTTTATTCAATATTTTATTTTACCCAACACTGAAACAATCTGGAGTCGTACTTCTACTAAACATTATAACATTGCAATTGTTGAAAAAAATATTACTGAAAATGGAATACTATATATAGTGACAATTGGTGGTAAAAGACTAACAGACTTACGATACGCAGACGATACAACTTCTCTGGCACGAGAAAAGGCAGAATTGAAGATAATGTTAGATAGGGAGACGAGAAAAAGTGCTAAGCTGGGCTAATAAATCTCAGCAAAACTAAACATATGGTAATAGACAGAGGTTAAATCCTCCCACAGCCAAACATCCCAAATAATAAAAATGTAGATGAATTTGTATACCTGGGATCCCTACTAAGTACCCAAGGATGGTGCGAACAATAAATGAAAAGGCGAATGGCATTGGACATTTAGTCATAATAAGCAAACTTGTAGGAATACGGAAAGATCATTAAGTCAAATCTCTCGTATTCTCAATCTTCTTGTACGGAGCCTAAGAATACATGCGTTTGAAATGTGATGCTGCAGACGTATGTAACGGCATATATGGTCAGAGAAACGCACCAATGCATCTATATAAGGTCACAGATTGTCTCGCTCGTATTGGACTCTAATGACTTACTTACTACGGATTGACCGGAATGTTGACATAATTTGGGAACATAATCTTGAGGATTTACATGCATTACTTAACGACATAAACAGCACAGTCAGACTAGAGCTTGAACAGCTTAGATCCTGAAACAGAATACAGTAACGGATCATTTCAGTGGTATCATTAAATCTCTATATGACAGAGAAACTGCTCTAATATCAATAAATTCCATGTACTTTCTGCCAATCATCTATAACGAGTTAAACAAAAGGAGATAATCACATTAATACTATAACTATACCATACATAAGGTCTATCTAAAAAGAGTTGGAAACCGATATAATATCAAAACATCATTTAAAACAAGATTGTCCCCACCTCTAGATGAATGTTCGAATAAACGAACACAAAAATTACATAAAAAAACACTGATCCAAAATTTGTGAAACCTTGGTCCAGTTTATTCAGTTAATTAGTCTGGTTTAATTTTGTTAAATGAAAACGATTGTATCGCTACTACCTCCGTAGAATTCATTCTGGTTGCCGATGATTAAGGAAGAAATTGCTAATGGTGATGTCCTTGTGAACAACCCAATATCGGGATAGTTCGGTGGGATCAGAATCAACAAAGTTCTTTGGTCGCATTTTTGGCGAATGCACTATCTTATAACAAAGTCGCACCTAGGAGCGCCACATAAAATTCCGAAGTGAAAGGAACTTTATGATTATATGATCTTTAGAAATTTCTGAGCTACCCTGAATTCTCTTAGTTACGTCAAAAATCAAATAATACACATTGCTTAGAATTGTGCCTTTTTAATCCGTAGTTTCTTAACCATTGACAAATCTAGACTCCGAAACGTTTGAAATATACAGCAATTTTTCTTTAAACTGTGGTGTTATTTCCCAAGAAGCACTTAGACATTAAAAAAACACAAATACAACACTACACACCTGAAACAATGGACCGCCAAGCATGGAAAAGTAAGATGTAGATTTCATGACATCACGATTTCTCAGATATGAGAACACGACTAAGCAGAAGAAGAATACTATTTAGGATGATCCATTTAAAAAGTTTAGCATGACGAAATATCTCACAACTTAAAATCAAAGTGTAATAAAAATACCACAAACACTGTTTTTGGAGACATTTTTCAATAGAACGTGTAGTTGAACCAGAATTAAGGAGTTTTGATACGTTTGCCAATTCCAGTATAATCCACGACATTAAGTAAGCAGCCTGCATTCCTTCAAACTGCCTCTTATATCAAAATTATCGATATATATTATATTTCAAAATTCGCACAGGTGTTAAAAAGAGATATGTATTATAATTCTAACGTATTATAAATATACCTGACTGGTTTCAATAACCTCTCTTAACTTATTATACTTTGCCGATATGTTAATTTTGTATCTGCCAATGTGAAAAATACAGAACCAATTTGAATAAGTAATTGTTAGAATCTAAAAATAAAACATGAAAAAAATTATTTAATCACATTTTTATACAAAATACTGGAAACGATATCAAACTGATTTTCATTTCTCGAAAACGATTTTTTTTTCATTTTGATTATGAACATCTGGTTAAAATATACAGTCTTAAGAACAGTCATAAATAATTGAAAACATATTGAAATTATTTCACAACGCTGTATATTTGGAATTACAAAATTAATAACCTTTAGAAGTATTCTGCAACGAAACTTTAATTTCTATGATACATCCTAACAATATTCGTTTAGCAATAATAAAAGACCATTACAAAACGTTGTTGTTTTTAACACATTTCTGATGATGCCACCGTGATTTCTATCAATAATTGCAAGTAGTTATGTTGATTAATAAATCGCTAACTAGCTGGATCTGATGTTTACACGTATAAACATTAAAAATCACGCTCAACCATTAAGTGATTGTTATATAGCAGGCATACTATACCTTCTGTCTCGCACGAAAAATGACCCGAGTACTTACGGAAAATCTGAAACAAAAGAAGTTGTTAGATGCCATTTTATAAGGCTTTGTAACATAATATATAAATGATTGTTAAATATCTACCTGTAACAATAAATACTTTTAAAAACAATAAAAACCGACTTCAAAAGAAAACTTAACTAAAACGCATGGAGCAATTTTTTGCTATAACAATTAAATATTTTTTATGAAGTCGGGGCCAAGCTAAAGTGAAAATATTTTGGTAAGTACATTTGTAAGTTGTACTTCGCAACTTCGCAATTCAAATTGGCATGGATTTCAAAAAAAGTTTTTAATTGTTATAGCAAAAAATTATTGCATGCTTTTTAGTTGGGTTTTTTTTAAGTCGGTTTTTGTTTAAAGGGTTCGGAATATACAATATACGGTTACCCTTATAACATCACTCTTCATTTCTCCCTCTTTCACATCACAGCAATTTTCTCCTAGTATTTAGCGTATGGCAATAGTATATATGAGTTGATCTTATAGTATAAAAATAGGAAATTACATTTAAACACTAACAATACACAAGAACAAGACATATTTTGAAGAAAGATTCATAGGCAAATATAAAAATAAACCAAAAGTGTGGTGGAGATACGTTGATGACATTTTTGTGGTTTGGGAGTATGGTGCTGAAGAACTGCACTCATTCCTAGATTACATCAATAGTCAAGAACCCACAATAAAATTTACAATGGAGATGGAAAATTTGCATAAACTTGCTTATCTTGATGTACTTATAGATAGAACAAACAACACAATAAGTACAAGTACTTATCGAAAACCTACAAATACTAATAGATATTTGAATTTTTACTCCAACCATCCTTTAAATGTAAAGAAAGGTGTTCTAAAGTGCTTATATGATAGAGCAAAAAACATATCTTCATCCATCCAAATCTTCAACAAAGAAGTCAATATTATCAAAGAACATCTACTTCAAAACGAATATCCCCAAGACTTTATAAATAAAACTATAAATCAGTTAGAAAGAAAATCGCAACAACAAACCAGCACAAATAACCATCACACTAATACCAACCAAACACAAACAGACAACCAAATTATGAACATAATTCCATATATCCCAGGTGTATCGGAAAAAATTAAGCGGTTAGGAAATAAATACTGCTTTGTTTAATCTGGCAATTACGGAGGTCCAATTGCTGTGGGTACAGTACTGGTCATACCGCGTCTATTTAGACAGTAAGAGGTCTTTTTGTCTCAAATTTGGATAGCTTCGCACCGGCAATAGTGGATGCCCTAAGAGCAGAAGCCCACCATGATACCCAACCAATCACATCGGACACAGACCTTCATTTGGACATCTTACTGCTAACAGAACAAATAAAAGAAGCAGAGCCAGACAAATTGTCAGTGTCAGTGACAAACAACAAAAACCTACCGATTGACAACGTGACTCGGGGAAAGTCCCCATACAGGCAGTATTACACAATTGACCCTTATATACGAATACTGGTTGATCGACATCTGTGAGGAAGAATCTCTACAGACAGCCAGTAACTACGAAATTTTCCTACACTTTTTCTACATATACAATTTTTAAATCTACCTGTTGAATAATTTGAGCCCGATAGCAAGAGAAATTACTTAAGAAGCGTACAAAGTAAAAATATATATCAGAGCATTTATAAATAACAAGTCCACACATAGTAATCACAAACTAACAGATAGGTTCTTTATCCATTCAGTCGCTGCAGGAGGGAGAGTATATATATATATATATATATATATATATATATATATATATATATATATATATATATCCGTTATTGTCCCTCGTAGGCCGTAAGTTTGGTATATATGTTTGACTGTTTGATAGGCTACCCCGCATTCACAATTGTGCATGGGTTGTTTATTCCATTTATACAGCAGATCCGCACAGACGCCGTGTCCCGTTCTAAATCGAAACCCACAGGTTCCTCATGGATGCTCACATAGTCCAGTACCTCTGGAGGGGCATCCCCCCTCCAACCAGTCCCTGAGACCCCTGAAATCACTTTCATGCAACGTTTTCACAGTCCTGATTGGTGGATGTCTGGATTTCAGTCTGGTGAGGCAAGCAGTTGGTATATACTCATGGATAGGCAACTCCGGAATATACATTATTTTCTCGTATTCTCATAGGAGAGCTTCTTTCCGTCGGATATTTGGCGGCATAATTTGGCTGAGAGTTGGGAGCCAGTAGTTGGTGTAGATTTTATGCATCCCGTTACGATACGCATGCTCCTGCGGAGCTGAACATCAACTTTTGAGACATGGTGAATGTTCATCCATACTCAGCCGCGCTGAAGACGAGACCCATTGCCGAACATCGTAAGGTATCGACAGTTGCTCCCCATTAGGTTCCACAGAGCTTTTCCAGAATGTTATTCCTCGTTTGAATTTTTGCAGCCGTGTTCTCTATATATTTCCTAAAAAAGAGCGTTCTGCCCTGTGTAATACCCAGGTATTTTGGGTTCGGATTGTACCTAAGGCGTTCACCATTCCAGAATATTTCAGGCTCTTGATTAACCTGTTTATTATTTAGCTGAAAAAAGGAACACTCTGTTTTGCTAGTCTCCATTTTTTATAATAAACATCCAAAGTTTGGAGTGATCTTTTTTTTAAGTCAATTAACGCAATATTTAGCCAATGATGATATTCTCAGGCGTAAATTATAAACTTTGTATGCTGAAAGGTTTTCCACCTAAAACTATTAAAGATGCTAATCCCTCACACTGGTTAAAGCAACATCTGTTTTGCTTTTATTTGGAAGACCTTGAACCTCAGTGAAACTCTTAGCTGACGATCATTTTTGGGGTAAAATGATAACAAAGTTAACTCTGCTGTTTTCTACTAATATTTTTATTAATATTTTACAAACCATATCCAGGGTTTCGAGCAATGAATACTCTACACACTCCCTGCCGACAAATTTCTACTTATAAAATACCTGCACTTGTTGGTAAGGCATATACAAGGTGTCCCATAACTAATAGACAATATGATAACTGCAGTTAGAGGCGGTGCAAACACAAACATGCCATAATAAGACGTTTGTAGTAAACGACTTACAGGGTCCTCAAGTGGGTATTTAGTTTTTGAAAATTTGTGATATTTGAAAAACGGCTCCATATTTATTGAATATGGTACAGTATTGTTTTCAAGGGCGACAAACAAGAATTTGTTACTATTTTTCATGGTGCTCTTACAGGGTGTTTGTTACGAAGGTCGAATTAGGCAAATTCATGTTAATTTTTTTAACGCCCCGTATAATTTGCGTTTCGACGATAAATAACGAAACTGTCAGTTCAATACAAAAAACGCATAAAAAACAAAACAAAAACAAATAGATTCACTTTATCACATGTTGAAATTGACCACCATTAGCATCAATGCATTTTATTATACTTTTTATGAAATGTCGTCTTATCTAGAAAAACGTTGCAATATTATTTTTAAGAATATTTGCGGCTTCCAGAATTTTCATTGCTGTATACCAAAGATTTCATGTATCCCCAAACGTGAAAGTCCATAGGATTGAGTTCTGGAGGCCAAGGGAATTTTTATTAAATATTTCTGGACTACAAGTGGATAATGTGGCAGCACGCCATTGTCCATAAACCACATATGATGCCTTGCAATGAGAGGAACTTCTTCGAGTAAATTACCAAAATTATTTTACAAAAATTGTAAATACTGTAATGCATTTAATCTCGTCGGAAGTTCAAACGGACCAATGAAGTGATCGCCAATAATTCCACAACAGATATTAATGGAAAATTCATGCTGTAAATGAGCCTCACGATACTTATGAGGATTATCAAAATCATAATAATGGTTATTCCTCCAATTGAATGTAGAAAATAGGATGTTTTCAGGAAACGTTTGATCTTGAATGATTTTATGTTGCATCCACTGACAGAACTGTAGTCTACATGGTAAGTCATTGGGCAATAAATTTTGTACAGGCGTAAAGTAAGACGGATACCATTTTTCTGTACGTAAAATTCGTCATATAAAAGATTTACTTACACCAGTTGCTGCTTCGAACTAAAATATCATCTTCATGATCAGTTGAAAGTGAAACTCTTTTAGGTCGTGCACCAGAATTTTTGGTGTGAAACGAACCTATTTCACCTAAATTTGTGTATAATCGTTGGAGTATTTTACAATTAGACATATTTCGATAACTGTGCATATCGTCTAACTGCAGCACTTGAGTTATAATGTACTTGTGCATAAACATAAATCATATCCTTTAGTTCACCATTTGCAAATTCTTTAATTCTAGGCATATTTAATGAAGGCTTTATTCCAATTACTCACTTTACAAACACAGTAACTAAATCGACAGTATGCAAAGATCAAATCAACTGTTCATGTCAAATTCGGTGATATGCAGTACCATATTTGAATTGCAACATCTCAGTTTCATTATTTATCACCGAAACGCAAATTATAGGGGGTGTTAAAAAAATCAAGGTGGATTTGCCTAATTCGACCTTCGTAACAAACACCCTGTAAAAGTTCCATTAAAAATTATAACAAATTCTTGTTTTTCGCCCTTGAAAAGAATGCTGTAACAAATTTGGCTTAAATAAATGGAGCCGTTTTTCAAATATCACAAATTTTCATAAACCAAATACTCACTTTAGGACCCTGTATATTGTTTACTACAAATATTTTATTAAGGCATGTTTGTGTTAATCGGTATATTTGCACCGCCTCTAACTGCAGTTATCGTATTGTCCATTAGTTATAAGACGCACCCCGTATATTGTGGATTTATACAAAACCACCCGCTAGTAAAATTAATACACGAAGACCCAGAGAAAAGTCACTCTTACCGATAATACGGAAAAACAAGAAGTAACATTTCTTAAAATGGTATATTGTACAAGGAATCATCACATGACAAATGCAAGCAGTTTAAAAGGAATTCTAAAAAGAAAGTTGATGTAGATTTAGTTTTACTGGCAGAGAGATTTGAGAACATCGTCACCAAATAACAAGATTTACTTAATGACTATTCACCTGAAACCGATAATATCAACAAAGGCGAGTTTGTTTTAGTTTTAGTGAAATCCGCGGTTGAAAAAATGTTTAATTACTTTGTTGCAGAAATAATAAACGGTGCTGAATACAATTCTCTTGAATATATTGACTTTGACAACTTTTGCACTCCCTATATATAAGACATATCGTTAATGTGTTAAACAATATTAAATCTCAGTATTCAGTCGTAATGAAAAAGCAATAAAAATGTTTTAAATGAAATTTGTAACAGGCATAATAAATGTATAATTAATTAAATTAAAATAATTCTGCAAAATAATTTTAATTTTTTTTAATAACTAAATAAAGCAAATTTATATTGGTTATTGAAACCTCTGCTTCTTATAACAGCATCCACACTTGTGGTCATCCCTTGAATCAAGTTATTAATCATCTTCTGAGATAAATTTTGCCATTGCTCTGTATTAGCAATAATCAGTTCTTTTGTCGTTCTAGGTAGGTTAATTCTCTTAAAAATGACCTGTCAACTAGCCTTATACATTGTACCTGGTATATGAATCAGTGAAGTTCTTTTGGTGAACATTATAACCATCCAAATCATGTCTGTCCCATCAGGGTAAGGGGCAACTCTGATCGTTGTTTCCAGTCTGTGTGCATTTCAGGGTTCTCTCCGAACTCTTACTCGATATTCTTCAATCCCTAAACCAAACCGAGACTTATCAGTAAAAGCACGTTTCTCCCATGAACCAAACGTCAGTTTGGGTGAGCTCTGGCCCATTATAGACAGACAGTTCAATGACGAGTAGGTAGTATGAGGACATTTAAAGGTCTCCTGGATCCCAAACTTGAGCCCAAAACTCTCCTTGAAACTGTTGTATTCGAAAGTACCCTATGATGAGAGTTCTGGAACTCCAACGAGCTGATAGGACAAGATTCCAAACTTCACGTTGTGTGGTAATACGGCGTCGGCCACTCCGAGGTCGGGTTTGCACTTCACTCGTTTCTTCGTACCGACTTATGGTTCTGGTCACTGTGCTTCTATTCGCTATTTATTGACGAAATAAACCTTCTTGTCGCAAAACAATAATTCTGCTTCGAATGGATATTAAATAAGTTATTTAAATTGTATCCATTAATGTTTAATAATAAATATATTATTTTAAATTCATGAAGAGGTGCAAGGTTTTTGAAAATGAGTATATTTACGAAAAATTCCCGATTATACGACAAAACATTATGAGTGATGAAATGGTAAGAAAGTGGATGAGAGAATTTAAAGATGGCCGCAGAAATGTGCATGATGAACCAGGCAGTGGGCGTCCTTGGGTCATTAATGAAAGTTTGGTGCAGCAAGTGGACAATAATGTGAGAGAACACCGACACTTTAAGATTTCCGGCTTGTTTGATGACTTTCCTAATGTTTCTCGTTTCTCTCTTGAATTGCCGAAAAATTGTACTCACGGTGGGTACCGAAAATATTGTACAAAACCAAACGTGTCAGCAGTGCATTGACTTTCCTTGAGCGGTACTGCAACGGCGGTGATGATTTCTTAAGCCAAATTGTTAGGAGCGATGAAACTGGGTGGCCTACGTCACCCCAGAATCAAAGCAACAGTCCATGGAATGGCGGCATTCAGATTCACCCACAAAAGTGAAGTTTAAGCAAACACTTTCTGCTCGGCAAATGATGTGCACAGTTTTTTGAGTCAGAAAAGGAGTATTGCTTGTGGAATTTCGGCCTCGTAGTGAGACAATCAATGCAGCAGCTTACTGTAAGATATTGAACAATCTGCTCCGTTCAATCCTGAAAAAAAGATCTGGCACGTTGAGCAAGGACATCATTTGCTGCATGACTATGCCCGTTCACATGTGGCTAATCAGACGAAAGATCTCACCGCATCTTTTAAATTGGAAACTGTAGACCAGCCCTGATCTGGCGCCTAGTGACTACCATCTGTTCCTGCACTTGAAGAAATACCGGGCAGTCAGCGTCTTCCAGACGATGACGAGGTCAAAACAGTTGTGATGCAGTGGTTAACACGTCAGGCGGCAGACTTCTATGAAAAGGGTATTCAGAAACTGGTACAAGTGCCTCAACATTGGAGTAAATTATGTAGAATAATAGATGAATGTCCAGCTTTCATGTAAAAAGTAATATTATTCATATATCTTTGCACGTGTGTTTTTAATTTCACAACGGTAGTTATTTAAAAAACACGCCTCGTAATAAATTTACTATCAGTGCTACAGAGTTATGCATTGATCTGGAAGGCAAACTTCACGGCTACAATGCAAATTATCGTTCAGTTTAGCAACCATAATGTCAAAACTGATACTATAATACGAGCAATGTTTGTATATATATATATATATATATATATATATATATATATATATATATATATATATCGATTTCTATCCATCGAAACTTCGTTAGAGCCGTTTTCCAGAACTGGAAAATGGCTCCAACGATTTCGATGAAACTTTCCCATTTGGAAGTCTCGATGGATAGAAATCGATTGGCGAGGGTCTTATCTTTTGGAATAATCGTTTTACTGAAAAATTAAATTATTAAAAAATTTATTGACAGTTTGATACCCTGTAGTGTAGTTAAAACATTTGGTGGTGTGAAATTATAGTTATACAGTGGGATTTAAAATATGTTATATTAGGTAGCCTGTAAAAAGTTGCATATATAGGGTGAAGCGAAATTATAGTTATACAAAGTGTTTACAAAAATGTTACAATATAAATGAAAGAATTTGGAAACAAAAGTGTTTGTAGAAAGGGGTCGCATATACAGGGTTGTTGGAACATGGAATCGAGTGGAAATGTAGCTTGATTAAAAAAATGGTAGAAAAAAATTTTTGGATGGGTTTTTCATAGAAGTCGTACATATAGGGTGGTTGAAATATAGGAGGGAGTTGGATTGTAGTAACACCATGTAAATAAGAAATGTAAGAAAAAATATTATGTTAGGGGAGTTTAAATTAGTTTACATAGCAAATGTTCGATTATTTGGATATATGTACGTTTATGAAAAAACCTTGAATTTACGAGTGAAGTTCGGTCACCCAGGTACTCTAATACAATACGAGCCATGTATCTATGTAACTGAGTTCTGGAAAACGGCTCTAACGATTTCGATGAAGCTTTCTTATTTGGAAGTTTCGATGGATAGAAATGGATTGGTGAGGGTCTCATCTTTGGGAAAAATCGTTTTACTGAGAAATTAAATTATTAAAAAATTTGGTTACAGTTTGTGACAATCAAGGCGGCTGCTTTGTAATTTCAAAGCGTTCAATGTAGGGTGATTTGGTAACCTACATAAGAGTGAGACTCCTGTTGTAAAAATTATTTTAATACAGGGTGATTTGGTGACCTATTTGAGAGTGAAACTGTTCTTGTAAACATTTTTTCAATACAAATTGTATTTGTATATTCCGAATATGTAACTATTTTATGTCTCCGTCATATTTTCGTAGCATTATATTTTTATAGCTAGACATTTCAAGTTTTCATGGTGAAAAAATTTGCACGGTAGGCAATTTTTGGATGAGTAAGATCTTATGATTTCGCATGTTAAGTTGATGCATATGATAAAATTATAATTATACAGGGTCGTTCAAAATATGTTAGCTGGTCTATAAGAGTTGCTACGCAGGATGGTTAAAATATAGTGACAAATGGAATCACAGTATGGTTATAAAAAATCAAGAAAAAATAATTTTATAGGGTACCCCATAAGCAGTTGGAAATTAAATGATGGCTTACATACAGGGCGGAGTAAAAGTATTGTTATGCAGGGTCGCTAAAACAGAGTTAATAGAATGTTATACCTATAGGGTAGCTTATTAGCATTTGCATTTACAGGGTGGTTGCAATATAAGATGTATTGGAATTATAATTTTGTATTTGTATGTTCCGAACATATAACTATTTTATGCATCTGTCATATTTTCCTAGCATTATATTTTTATAGCTTCTAGTTATTCGAGTAACTAGAAGCGAAAGCAGGAGGCTACGAGAATTATGCGAACCGACCTGAAGAGGGCAGATGTGACTCTGCCGAAACGTCGTCATTTTACCATCGATCCCGACAGGGAATAGTTGTCAACTACGCGGATGAATTCCCGGAAACCGCCTAAAACATTTAGTGCCCGCGAAAACTTAAAAACAAATATATATATATATATATATATATATATATATATATATATATATATATATATATTATATATAATGGTTGAAATATAGGGCGAAGCAGAATTATAGTTATAGAGGGTAGATTGTAGAATGGCCAAAAGCGATTGCATATACAGGGTTGTTGGAATATGGAATCGAGTGGAATTGTAGGGTGATTAAAAAAATTTTAGAGAAAAAATTTTTAATGGGTTTCTCATAAGAAGTTGCATATATAGGGTGATTGAAATATAGGGGACAGTAGAAGTGTAGTAACGCCATGTAAATCAAAAATGTAAGAAAAAAAATATGTTTGGGAGTTTAAATTAGTTTACATAGCAAATGTCCAATTATTTGGATATATGTACGTTTATGATAAAACCTTGAATTTACGAGTGAAGCTCTGTCACCCCGGTACTAATTATTTTAAAAATACAATAACGTTTTAGAAAACGCAATTTGGTTTACTATATTATTCAATCGTGTAATATATTGTTTCATGTAGATAATTAAATATGTATCAAAAAAACATATATTTTAACTATTCATGTCTTTTATTTTTTTATTTATCCTACGTACAACCTCGCAATAAAATTTAACAATCTATTAGTAAAAAATCGCCCTTAATAGTTTCTGTAGAGAAATAAAGTCATCAACATAAATTACTTATTTCAGCATACTCGTAAGAGAAATTTCAAACTCATTGCAATTCAAATGGATTCAATTAGTAGAAACGTTTATAAAATCCCAACATATAATTATGGTAAATGCGTAAGGTATTGAATTAATAAACTAATGCCGGCGAAGTCTCAATATCACAATTGTAACAAATCACAAGTAACAGGTTGTTAGCAACAAGTTATAGTTGTAACCAATCCTAGGTGTTATTCCAATTTACTTGTCAATAGCTTTAGAAACTAAATTTATTATTCGTATTCAGCAAACAAAATTGCTATACTACAACAAACTCCAACTAACATAACAAAAATGTTATAGAAATATTATGACATAGGGTAGGGCCGTGCTAAACGGTCCATTTCTCACATATTGTCTCATAACTATTTACGTGTACTAGCTGTCTCCCAGTGGTCGAAATTCGACAAATTGTGTCAATATCTCTGGCAGGTTAAGTAACCTGAAAATTTTAATTTTTAGGGAGAACAGCAATTACACAGAACGGATCAAGATTCGGAACCTCTGTATGATAGTTTCCTCGAAAATCCTAGATGTCGGCATTACATCTCGCTTCTACAAATAAGTTACGAAATTCAAGTTTTTTTTCAGATATAATTCACAGGACGTTATTTGTGTTCAAATTCGTAATTCTTAATTTAATATGAGAACAATTCAACCGCTAAAAGGCTACCCTACATATTTATTTTTTCTAACCTCCCTGTATAGCTATAATTGCACTCAATTCTCTACCATTTATTAAAATCCTCATTATATAAATTCAATCTCATTATATATTTCCATCACCCTGTATATGCAACTTTTAGCATTTTTGAACCACCCGGTAAACCATTCTGTATATGCCACTGCCTATGAGCCACCGTATTTACTCTTTTTGTTTATGAAGTTTTTAACTAACTTCTGTAACTATAATTCTATTTCGATCTATATTTCAATCATCATATATATGGAACTCTTCTTGGGCTACCCTATAAATCATTTCTTTTTCTAACATTTTTTATCATCATCCTGTATATCTGTAATTCCTCTCACCCTATATTTCATCTTCCCTATATATACAACTGCTTATGGGTTACGAAATGTTGTATTTTCATTTCCGCCACCCTGTATATGCATCTCTGTATAATATTTTTTGCACCACCCTGTATAACTGTAATACTATTGCACCCTCTATTCCAAGAACCCTATAAATTCAACTGCTACTAGGCTTCCCTATATAATTATTTTATTAGTTATAATTGCACTCTACTCTATATTTTAAACACCCTATATATGCAACTGCTTATGTGCAACCCACGAAAAATGATTTCTAACATATCTGAAATCGCCCTGTATAATTATAAATTCAACGATTACTTTACCACTAAACAATAACAACTCTTGCATGCCACTTCCAGAAGTACATGCTCTAAGAATATAACAGCATTGGTCCCTCTATATATAATTACTCAATGTTTTGAGTCTGGCGGCGGCAGCACATTCAGTTGTTTGGCGTTGACATAATGGATGTAAATAATTAATTTTTATTATATTTTATTTAATGAATGAACCAATATTATAAATTAATATTAGCCTTCTGCACTGAAGGTTGAAATCGGTTGAGAGACAGAGGAGAAAATGGTACCTAATCGTTTTGTCTTTGCCTGTTTATACATAGATTATTTCTGAATAACATTTTTGTAGCATTGGATAGCGTAACCTTTCAGTTACTAATTGTGATAATTGGAATTTCCCAGACTGTCTTTACGTCATATATTGACGATATGGCCAGTCCAGTCGAATGGTCGATGATACCCCGCAAGCGGGGTAAAAAGAACCCGTGCTAGGGTAAAAAGGATCCGCATTATTGAATCCAGCCTTCCTCAGAAACACTGTCTGAAAAAAAACTCGCAACAATCTAAACAAAATTATTCTTCTTCAAAACTTGAACGTGTTATTCTTTTCTACTTATATCTTTTTAGTCACTACAGCATTCCGACCGAGGACTACTCTCTTCTTCTGCTTATTTTCTGACTCCAGCGAGAACGCTTCTATTCCACGAGTGTCTGTTAATAAAGCTATTTTGCTTCGTTTGCTCTTGATAACTTTACGAGGTCCAGCCTTTGGAAAGAGTCTGACAAGTTCCAGAGAAGATGCTGCATTTGACGACGTTGACCACTGAGGCTCGAATATAGGTAGAACAGCATTGGAGGTACCAAGAAACTAGGTGATGTAGGCGACTGAGGGTCAATAATCGAAGACAACTGCATCTCTGTTGACGCAGCTGAGAACAAAGGTGGATTCTCAAGAATTGGTTTATCCATCACAAAACTTGGAGCAAAATAGAGATCAGGAAATATTTATTTGACACAGACTTTGCATCTCGGTCAGTAGCTCTTTTGTAATTCCTCATTCTGGTCTGTTCAACGCTAGCCACTTATCAATTTTTCGAGTATTAAAGGAAAGTAAAAAGCATCCCTATAAAATGATGCCGACTCAGGAGCTCATGGAGGACGATTTCGATAGGAGAATGTATTTCTGTGAACAAATGATGGCAAGGCTATATACATTTCACGGTCATGTTAATCTTCAAAATTACCGCTATTGGTCTAATGAGAATCCTCACTGGATGAGAAACATACGCAATATCCTGAAAAAGTTAATGTTTGGGCAGGAATTGTTGGAAATCATATCGTAGATCCGTTTTTTATTGATCGAAACTTGAATGGAGATAAATATTTAAAATTGCTCGAAAATAATGTCTTGCCAACTTTGACACACTTATATCCTGATCCAGTAAACCCATAAGTTCCTGCCAATACAATATAGTTTTCATCAAGATGAAGCACCGCCCCAATACGAAATTAATGTCCGACAGTATCTGAACCAATTTTTTTCAAATCGGTGGATTGGGAGGCGCAGACAGATAGAATGGCAAGCACGATCTCCTTATTTGACGCCTTTGGAATATCTTTTGTGGGTATATGTCAAAAGTACTGTTTAAGTAAATAAACCCCTCAACTTAGAGGACCTAAAAAGACGAATCACGCTTGCTATTAGATCAGTCACGCCTGAGATGTTGAGTAACGTTAGAAGACATTTCTATACCAGATTAGCATGTTGCCAAGACATTCGAGCCGAACATTTTGAACATTTCCTACATTAATATTAATGGTTTTTTATTTTTTCATATCCTTAAAAAATAAATCAGTATTACTTATAAGAGTTTGAGTGTAATGTAGCGAATTTGTGAAATAAAATAATTTTATTTTTTAATGTTAATTTTTAATCCAAAATAAATATTTTACAGGGCCTTGCATTTAAAATAAGAAAGTAGGTATTGGCTACAATCACATGACACATCCTATATATTTTTTGTTGTAGAAAAAATGCGTATTTAAAAATACGAATCGACGTGTCCAAGCGTTTTTCCCAACACGCCCGGCTTTATTCGTTACCGAATTTATTCCATTTGGCTGTTCTACACTGTTTATGATAGTGTGGCTCAATCCACTCAATATCATTAACCTGTACATATTTTGTCGAAAAAGTATTTGTGGAAAGTTCATTTGGCAAATCCTGATTTGACACATACTGATTAGTGCTCTTTTCATTCAGGCAATTACTGTTCTGAATTGTCGTAAACTGTTGTAGTTGATTTTTCATGTTGTGATGGCCATAACTTGGATTTATTGCATATTGAGTTTTATTTGTGATAAACTGATTGTCGCAAAACAAATTTGAACTCGGAAGAGATGAGATGGTAGTGCTTGTTGAATTCTGAACAGAATTTGTAGAAATATGTTGAGGTAGGTTCACTGAGGTTTCTTGTACATTTACATTTGGAACACCAGTATGAAATAGCTGATTGTTGGCCAGGAGATTACCATTAACTTGTATTGAGGGAAATTCTGCAATGAATTAATAAATGCTGATATCTCTGGAGAAGTATTTTCCTTATTTTCAAGAAGTTTACTTTGATCTTTTGAAGACTAAAGTTCCTTAAGATTATCCAGATAATATTTCAAAGCCTTGTTTTGTGCTTCACTCATAATGGGCTTGTCAAGAGGCAAAGGATGATCTTCTTTTGTTTCGGTTTTCTAATTTTATGTGTCACACCAGCATTAATCTTACCAGGTGTTTTTGTTTTAGATTTTTTTTCCTTGAATTTACTGTCGAGGCAGGATTTGGTGATTTCTTACTTTTCCAAGTATGATTCAGCTGTTTCAGATTTGATTTCTTTCAGTTGGTCCATTACTGATTCGGAGTTTGACTAAAAAATTTTGGGTAGAAGGTATTAGTTACTTTCAGGGAACAATGTTGTTCGGACTTTGGAGTTTTTAATATCACATTTAACGAATTGTTTAAAACTTCATGTGAATTGTATGGTGATTAAATATTGAGGATTATGATATTACCTGAAGCAACACCAAATGTAAAGTATTTGTCTCATATTATAGAGGAGTCTCCTCTTGGTACCCCAGTTTCTCATCCAAGCACCTCCAAAGGTGCTCTTTCTTTAACTTCCCCCACTTACAATCTGAAAACTCCTCATGACACTCTAACAATGAATTCGAAGATACCAAAACTCACACATAAATCTGTCACAAATACCTGTTCCTGGGCTCCCATTAAAAGAAAATTATTACCATTCAATTCACCTGAAGTTTTAAACAATTCTTTAAAATGTGATATTAAAAACTCCAAAGTCCGAACAACATTGTTCCCTGAAAGTGACTTATACCTTCCACCCAAAAAGGTTTCACTCAAGCTCCGAATCAGTAATGGACCAACTGAAAGAAAACAAATCTGAAACAGCTGAATCATACTTGCAAAAGTTGAGAGAATTAAAATCACCAAATCCTGCCTCGGCAGTAAATTCAAGGAAAAAAAATCTAAAAAAACACCTGGTAAGATTAATGCTGGTGTGACAAATAAAATTAGAAAACCGAAATAAAAGAAGATCACTCCTTTGCTTCTTGTCAAGTCCATGATGAGTGAAGCACAAAGCAAGGCTTTGAAATATTATCTGTATAACCTTAAGGAACTTCAGTCTTCAAAAGATCAAGGTAAACTTCCTGAAAATAAGGAAAATACTTCTCCAGAGATATCAGCATTTATTAATTCAGGTGCAGAATTTCCCTCAATACAAGTTAATGGTAATCTCCTGGCCAACAATCAGCTATTTCATACTGCTGTTCCAAATGTAAATGTACAAGAAACCTCAGTGAACCTACCTCAACACATTTCTACAAATTCTGTTCAGAATTCAACAAGCACTACCATCTCATCTCTTCCGAGTTCAAATTTGTTTTGCGACAATCAGTTTATCACAAATGAAACTCAATTTGCAATAAATCCAAGGTATGGCCATCACAACATAAATAATCAACTACAACAGTTTACAACAATTCAGAACAGTAATTGTCTCAATGAAAAGAGCACTATCAGTATGTGTCAAATCAGGATTTGCCAAATGAAGTTCCCACAAATAATTTTTCGACAAAATCAGCCTGTTGTGAGTTCTGAGGATTTGTCAAGAAAACTGTACATCTTTTGTTTTTAAACATTGGTTATTTGTTTTTTTTTACTGTGCTATAAATTTCAATAAAACTGAACAACTATTAAGGGGTTTTGTTTTTTCTAAATCACTGAGTGTAACAACCAAATCTGTCCAGTGAAAGGAAGTCCATTATGTCAAACTACTTGTAATTGCAAATTTATTAAATACATTCCAGTTTTTGCTTACTTTTGGCACAAACTCATTCACTAGTATTGCTCAAGTTATTTTTATTACGGTAAGTTACGAACATGATTTAAATTCTTATCTTAATTCCTGTTTTTCAGGCAACAGCAACGATTTTAAACGTTCTACTCATTTTTAGTATTTTTTTTTCAACTTGTACGTTTAAAAAAAGTTAAATACGTACGGTAAGGAACGTTTTAATTTTAATATGGAACTAGATAGAAATTCATGAATCGACCATAATTTACATTAACATTAACGACAAAACAACAACTAGACTGGTGTTACATATATGAAGCAATAACAATATTAATAATTTTTAGCCGGCGAAAACAGTTTTAGCATACCCGTACTCGACATTCTACATCAAAAATAATATTTGTTTCTTAAAGTAGGTCTCCGCTGACCGTGTTGCGTAATGCTTTCACGAGATGGTGTTACATAGCCGGTGTAGTCACCTGTAAATATAAGGATACTCGACCATTATGTAATGACAAATAATTAAATTATTTTTAAAGCAGTGTCAGGAAATCGTTGCAATGCTCGTTATTACAGATGGTTCACGAGCAAAACTCGACAATAAAATATTTATTACCGTTCACAATCAAAACATAAATAAATTCGATTTAATTTATAAGTATTGCAATTATTTTATTTTAGTTATTATAATGCAACTTCAAATGAATGGTTTTCTGGAAGAAGGTTTGAGCAGTGAACTGAAATAAAACGACAGTGACGAAATGTGAGACAGGTGTAACAAAACGAAAAATTAGTTTCCTTACACACAGTATGTAATAGATTAATATATGTTGTCGCTGTTGTCCAGGTGACTTTTGAAAAACTAGGAATAACCCGAAGCAGCAAAATTTCGTAAAGCTGCAAAAGTATTTAAAAAATAACAAATAAGCTGAGTCTAGCAAAATTTACTCAGGTAAATGGTGGACTATTCATACCCTTGATGAAGTAAATCTAAATTTTAACCGACTTCTTCAAAAGAAAAAATTGGATTGTTTTTATTAGGTATGTTACCTGATTTCTTCGCTGGTTGTAAACCCATTTGAATAGAATTTACATTGAGATTGTTATCAATTTCATATTGAAGGTATACCTACGTGGTTTTAGATTACTAGCGGTAGCCCCTAATTCATTAAAATTATAAGTTGAACATTATTGACGTTATTTTGTCTATATAAGAAATATAGGTGAGGCCTAATTAGAAAAGTAGGCCAGGTCTTAGCTATTCCTATTATTTCATTTGGATTACGCACAATCAATTTCGAAGATAGAGATGACAAACACCCCAATGAAAAATCTAATCTTTAATCTCATTTCTATTGTCAGCTGATTGATGATTTGTTGCACAACACCTTCGGACTATTGTAAAAATAATATCATATTAATGACAGAATTATAATCCCAAAAAAAAAATTAAAATTGTTTTTTTACGAAAATACTACTCCGAAAAATTAATACTGATCTATAATTTACAACACTAAATATTTTCCTATTAAACTATAGGCAACTCCAACACTGGACAGTAAAGGATGGTCATCATATGGTCTGAAAGAGCGTTACCTAGTCACTGCCATGTTTATCATTTGAGAACCAACCTAGCACATAAAATTACGCAGTGTTTCTGTTGTCGTAGAGCGTTTTGAATTTAAATTTTTCTTAACATTGCTAGGTTGTAAACTTTAAAACCAGCAATGTAAGATTTCAGGTGAAAAATATGTCAAATAAAAATATATTTTACTCTAGAATAAATGTACCTAACTTAACCTAATAAATGGGTAGGTACATTTTTTATATTTAAACAAATTTTTAAAATATCAATGATATTTTTCTTTTAAGTAAAACTTAGTCATCTGGGTTTAAAAGTCAGGACTTTGCAGTAATGGGACCATGTAAAGTAAAATAAGTTAACCATAAGGTACCTATTGTCAGAAAACATTAATTTTCAGTTTCATTTTCAATATAAAAAATTTCAAATATCTTAAGATTTTGTATATTGTTACGAAATTTACCCAAAGCCAACCCTGTTTCATTTCAGTACGACAACAATCGCTTTGAGATAAAAAATGGTTCTCGAAAAGACTCGGCACCTATAGGAGTGATGATGATTTTTGCGAGAATTTTCTATGCTGGTTTTATAAAGGAAGCAGGCCACGATCGCGAGTTCAGTTGGTGGAAGAGCTTATATGTAAGATTGTTGTTGTGATATTTGAATCAGCTGTTGTATATTCGATGTAAATAAAAGTTGTAGAAAAGTGAAAGTGAATATTAGTTTTATAATTTTAAATTGAACCCACAGACTATATTGCAATATTTTCATTAATGTGAATTAAAACACAGTTACCAACCTAGTAACCAATAACCATTTCTGTTTTATGTCGAAAACATAAAGATATACGAATCACATACTGTTAATTAATATTAGTTAAATACACCTATCTTTGGCATTTTTTTTTCTGTGAATTTGAAACTTTGAAACTACTTTTAAAACTTTTCTGACTAAATTCAAAACCTTGAACCTAATTGCTACAAAAGTAATGAAATCTTAAAATTTAAATCAAATTCCTTGCAGATAGCCATGAATTCAGTGTTGCCAGATCTACCCATTTATCATGAATTTGTGCATAATTTGAATTTGGAATCTTAGTTAAATCATCTGAAAGTTATCCGACAAAAGTAAAAAGACTAAATTAAAAGTATAAGGTTAAAATTAATAACATATTATAAGAAGTAAACTGATCAGGTGCAAGTCTATGTAGGATAACTTTAGCAAAGAGCCCAAACTTTTAGTTTTACATTTAATTTAGTTTGTCTTTCACATGGGAGTCAACCTATCTTATGATTTACTCTCCAACCAATCTGGCGGCACTGTTTGGCATTGACAGTATAGATGTAAATGATGATTTTTATATTATATTATTATTTAATAAGTGAACCAATATTATAAATTAATTTTAGCATTCTGCATTAAAGGTTAATTCGGTTAATGATTGCGAATTGGAAAATGTTCTATGTAAATCGCAAGTTTAAGATAATACAAATTAAATAAAAATTACCCGAGCTCAAAAAAGCACTAAAAAGTTACAGCACACAGTAACTACTTATGGAAATTGGCCGTGGCGGATCCAGTATTATCTGGCTGAAATAAATACTACAAAAGCACACAACATTTTATACGGACAATTGTACCTTAGGTAGTGTAATGATTGCTAAAAAGTCTAACTCACACAATAATTTTCAAGTTCCGCCACTAAAGATATTAAACCTACTAATGACCTATACATAATTGAACTACGAGAAATAATCTAACATTCACAGTTATTATAAAGTACTTACCATCAAGGATATCTTTGAACTCGGAACCAAGCAAAATTCTACTCAAAAGCCAGTTTTGATATATGAAATCTGTTTGATAAATTACTATATATGTAAACAACTAATAATTCATTTACTAATATTCAGTTTTGCTCTGACCCATTAATATCAGTCCAACTATCTTCCCGAATGTTAGATTTATACTTCTTTGTCTAAGTAAAACGAATCGCACGCGCCCGGTGTTCAATGTTCAAGATTGCCAAAAACTCTACCATCTTGATTGTTTTGTAGCTCAAACAAGTGATTTTTTGGCCTGGCTTTGCAGGACAATTCAAGTGTATCTACCTGATTCGTGAATCAGAAATTAAGTGGCTTGTTGGAACAAGATTATTTAACACAGCTTGGCTTTTTTTTGAAGAGTATATTTTAGCTTTGTGACAAAATTTCACTTTTAATGCCCTATACTGAATCTACTATTAAGATTTTGCTAATTGATTCTTCTGCTAATCGACATATTCTCATAAACTCTCTTTTCAATTGCTTTATGGGCCGTTAGTAATGGAGCAAACTGTATATATGGTCGAAATAACAAATAGCATTAAAGTTGTTTTCAAGTCTTAAGAACATCAATTAGTCGCTTTCAGAATTATTTTGGATTTTGCCTATACCACTCTTATGTTCATTTATTACCAGAGGTCTAACCTAACTTATAGTTGTAACCAACGCTGGCGGATCCAGGGGTGGGTAAGGGGCTGAAGCCCCCACCCAAATCATCTAAGTGGTAAGCTTTTTTAGTATTTATTTTGCTAAAATCAACCTTCAGTGACGTTGAGTTGTCTGTTTTTATTTGCTATTGCATATATTGTCGACTATATGACATAATATGAACTTCGTCCTAGGCCTTGGTAGTACCATGTAAGGCCCATTACAGGTTTGTGCTGGTTTTTCAAATATACATTGTCAGTAATATTTGTTAATAATTACAATATAATACATTTCATTAATATCTTAACCATCAAATTCAATAATTCTTTGGGTTAATCAAGGCCGATGCAAAAGAAGGGGAACGATGCAGGGGATCCCCTAGTAAAATTAGTAAGAGATCGCCACTCAACACCAGATCCCTCTTCCTCTTGACTGGCTCCAACATTGGTGTTAATTATATTTTTAATATATTTTTTACAAATGAAAACGTCCTTAAATAACACCGGCAATATCAATCTATAGATCCTGACAAAAAAATATATTTAAACATCCTAATGGAACCAACATAAATTATTCACGATCTAAATCATTTCAAGCGAATTTCTCACAAATTCTAGATTAATTGTTTGGTAATCATCAACAAGTCATCGATGATATAACATTAGATTCCTATCTAATAATTTTGGCAAATAAAATTCGGTACGTTAAACATTTCATTGCGGAATACATCACCAATAACGAACGGATTTAATTAAATTTACAACTTTCATTTTGTAACGGAAAACGCATAATTTCGTATGCAATTAATTGGATGATGATAATACAGTTATAGAAGGTAATTTTATGTTCTTTACATCAATTAAATGAAGATGTATAGGTTTAAACATAGAGTAGTCAGTACGAGGTTTGTCAATTTGTGACTTATTACATGGATCTTGTAGCAACGGGTGGAACTTGACATGAGGAGAAATATCTTTATTTCGAATTATTCCACAAAATGTTGTTTTCTTATGGATAGAATTACCATGTAAAAATATTAAATCACCGATTTTATCCCATTGAAATTGATTATGGGGTTATTCACAACATATATTCCTTCTAAGCCACTTATTTGATTGATTGATTTGATTTAGGTTTAAGTTAAGTTACAATTTTACAAACATTGATGTGTACAATTCATATACCTAAAAATTCCATGCTTCATTAAAGTACTTATTTAATTATTAATAATTAACAAAACAAACTCATAGACCCCAGAAGGTTAAAAGACTGTTCATGGATTTCAAATTAAAATCAAAATATGGATAATTTTGAAATAGTAAATATATAAAAACAGTGAAACTAATACCTAAAATGTCAAACAAAATAATATACAGTGGAAGGCGGATAAGTGGGCGGATGCGCGATATTTTGTAACCCATATAACATCTAGATAGCTTAGGGTTTTTGTTTTTATTTTTTTTATTCCTAGATTTTTTCATATAAACTTTTGTAACTTTTTTTATTTTTCACTGTATCTTCACCAAATAATGGAAAAGCTGTGGAACCTTTGGTGTGTCACAAATGTAAAAACACAGTTTTGCACCCTAACACCAAACCTTTATTTTAAACACTCAACGCCGTTTCAGCAACTCTAAGTTGTCATCTTCAAGGAGTAAACCAAACTGGTTTACTCCTTGAAGATGATTATTATGTAGCCCATATAACATCTAGATAGCTTACTGTTGTTGTTGTTTTTTTAATTTTTTTTTTCTTAATTCTCAGATTTTTACATTTAAACTATTGCAACTTTTTTATTTTTCAGAGTATCTTCACCAGATAAACTTAAATCGATTTTATGTTTTTTTGCTCTTCTGCATTCAATATTCGACACAAATAATTGATTGAGAAAAATGATATGAGTGCACAAATGGAGAGGTTCCATAAAAAAGTTAAAAACTTTATCACATTACAAAAAAAATAAGAAGCACATCGAGAACTTTGAATGCTTAGAAAAACATCTATACTTCAACCTCTTTCCAGCGATATATCACACTTATTGCAAAGTATTCAGTATCATAATAAAATTTGAGATTGTAACCTACAAGGTTAGAACTACAAAAAATAAAACATACACCAAGTTGCAATAATTTGTTATAAAGTTTGTTCAAACTGACTTCTACCGCTACTGATACAATCGCGACACCTTTTTCTAACTCCTACATTGGTAGTCTATAGTCGCATCTCAACTCAATTCCTTGGTTTTTACTTCTCTTTCATAAACGAGTTGTTTGGCCCGGCCCCATACAAAAAAATCAAAGGGATTCGGGTCTGTCGACCTTGGAGGCCAGAGTATAGAGTCAGTTATCTCAATCCACGCGTTTGGGAATGGATTGTCGAGGAACCCTCTGACAGTTCGCCTATAATGTGCTGGACAGTCATCTTATTTGAATATTATTGGTCTGCCTCCAGATGGGTTTTCATCTCATAAGATCGATCATCCCGCATTTTTTGGAAAACAACATTGATTTTTTCCCCTAACTGCTCCTTGGTTTTTATTTCTATCCCATAAATGACTTGAATTTTTAATGAATGGTTTATCGATCTTATTAGATGAAGTCCTATTAGAAGACAGATCAAATTTTATTATGATACTGTTTACTTTACAATAAGTGGGGTTGAAGTAGAGAAGTTTTTGTAAGCATTCGAAGTTCTCAGTGTGCTTCTTATTTTTTTTGTAATGTGATAAAGTTTTTAATTTAATCACTTTTTTATAGAAGCTCGCCATTTGTGGACTCATATCCTTTTTTCAACCAATTATTTGTGGCAAATATCGAATGCAGAAGAGCAAACAAACATGAAACATTCGATTTAAGTTTTTAGTTTAATGAAGATACTGTGAAAATAAAAAAGTTACAATAGTTTAAATATAAATATCTGAGAATTAAAAATAAAACAAAAACCGTAAGCTATCTGGATGTTATATGGGCTACATAATATAGCACAGGAGTCCAGCTTTCTGACCTCCATGATTGGCGAATCTTCTACAAAACACCCTGTATATCTTATTACGTTTGCTCTCTATGTTAAGTTTTGAGGTTAAAATATCGATGTTATTTGGGGACATTTCCGTTAAGATGCTACACAGCTATGATCAAAAACTACCAATAACAGTAGTCTTATTGAACCATGAGATCTGTTTATGTATTTCTGAGTTAAACAGAAAAATCCAGCGTCATATTACATTATTGTAAACATTCATAGCCGATCCAAATATTGGACCAATGCTTTCATTCATAAAGGGCGGCGCAGCGAGGCCGCGATGGGACGAGATGATTAGCTATTCGGTCGTCCTGAAGTCATTATGGGCATCTCTAAGAATAGAGAATAGAATGTTGATATTTTTGAGAAGCACTGATGACAGGGGAAAAATGTACAACTGGTAGTCCCAAAGAAAGGTACCCGCTGTCCTGACCGGGAGGTAAAATTCATTAACGATACTGCAGGGTAAATTACTTCGCAGACGTCAGAGGCTGGTGCCGCAAATATGATATTTGCGCAGCCAGTAAGGTCCTCAAAACCAGGACCAAGTGTAGAATGCAGGATACCAGTACAATGTAGGCCACGTTCATTCCCCAAGTCCAAGAGGGTTGTTACCCCTCATTACATGCTGGTCGCCATAGATTATTTTATTAAATCTCCGGAAGCAAATGCCGTAACGAATCAGGCGCTAACCACGGTGGCAACGTTGTTGGTAGAACAGCTTTTCAGCAAGTTTGGTGTGCAGTTAGAGTTGCATTCTGACTAAGGGCGGAGCTTCGAATCTAACGTATTCCAGAAGTCTGTCCAACGTTGGACATTTAGAAAACGAGAACCACACCTTTACATCTACAATCGGATGGAATGGTGGAAAGATTCAACAGAACCTGGGAACAACATCTATCCAAGATTGTTAGCAATAGCTAAGTGTAAGCATATTCTTCTGTTTCGGTTAAGCTATCGTCCACAACAGCACAGAACTGAATCCAGCCACAGTATTGTTCAAAAGAAGCTCAGCCTACTGTATGATTTGGCCTGACTCACCAGACGAACCGCCCAACACAGTTTTCTGTGCTACCCTGTATATCTAAAAACAACAAATTTCCTCAATTATCTAATGCAAAATTGTGAAAAAATGTAGCTTTCAATTTCAAATTTAAATTTTATTAAGATTTTATTGCCATTAACTATGAAGAATAAGTAAGAGTAAGACTTTGAGTACAGCCTTTTTTCTCAATTTTGGTATTATTTCCCAGTGAAACAATTGGACTAAACTAGTTATATCTACATCAAACTTTTGTTCAACACACACAATAGCTCAAACAAACTGTAGTAAACGTATACAGTATAATTATCAGGGACATATCTTCAGCATTTTCATTAGGGGGATGAAAGAAAAATAGAATAGTTTTTCAAAATGTATGTAATTTGAACCAACCCCGCGGTAAATACAACTTTAGTCATTATTATTATCATTTTTTGTCAGAAACTATTCTTTCTTGATGCACTCGTTTAATTGTGTTAATTCCATTCAAAAGATATCGATGTGCATTGCGAAAAAAATTAACTTTAATTGACAGATAAATTCGCAATTGTTTGTGTACCTACTCTAGCGAATAGTGGACGGTTTCCTGTGTTAGCTTGCCAGTGCACCAACTGATGAAATGTACGTTGTCAACATATATTCACAAAAAGACCGATTATTTATTTAAACAAATGTTACATTGCGCAAAGTTGACAATTTTACAATTTAGCGATGCAAGAAATATTACGTTTCTTGATTGATATATGCTCGTTGTATCCTTGTCGTGTTAATGTTCCTATTAAATGTATTGGTCAGTGTTTATATTATAGTTATTTTAAATAATTTTAAATAAATAAATATGAGACGTGTAAACAGTTTAAATACAAACATAACTAGTCTAGTTAAGCACTTCAAATATGTCTTTATTAGAGAATAATTTATATTTAAAAAGGAACTAACTTCAGCTGACTTGAAATAAAAACCGTTTAGAAACCGTGTGCAAATCATTCACTATTTTCAGATGTTTTCTTTTTTATCTGATTTAAGGTACAATTCAATTGAAAATTTTAGCGTATTCCTCTCTATCTCTCTCTTCCTTTCTTCCTTTCTCTTTCTCCCTCTCTAATTTGTATTCTTTGTCTATATTTTCCAAATGTATTAACTTTTTTATTTTATTTGTTTTTATATATATATATATATATATATATATATGTTCTGAGAGGCTTCCGCGGTCATTACTATGAACAAGGCTAGGTTCAGGGTGAGAACAGCGTCTGAATTTATTATATACTCGACGTTTCGACTCCTGCTTTGGAGCCATTATAAAGAGACAAAAGTGAAAAAAGTTTCAGAGTCTAGATCGAACTCGGGGCCTCAATCTGCCTACTCCCCAAGAATTCAGTTACTCGAATACTCATTACACTATTCGAGTAACTAGAAGCGAAAGCAAAAGGCTACGAGAATTATGCGAACCGACCTGAAGGGGACAGATGTGACTCTGCCGAAACGTCGTCACTTTACCATCGATCCCGGCAGGAATCAGTTATCAACTACGCGGATGAATTCCCGGAAACCACCTAAAACACATATATATATATATATATATATATTTGATGATTTATTCCGGTGTACATCCGTTCGTCTGTATTCGTTTGAAAAATCACTTGACGTTTCGCCAAAATCATAAGTAACTTAGTATCTTTTGAGAAAGCCAAATATGATTTTGGCGAAACGTCAAGTGATTTTTCAAACGAATACAGACGAACGGATGTACACCGGAATAAATCATCAACCACATATTTCCATCCGTGAAACAGTATACACTAACATATATATATATATATATATATATATATATATATATATATATACTGTTCTTCATGGGGCCCTCATGGGTTCACCTCTTTCTCCAGTGCTTGCTAACATTTTCATGGAACAAATCGAAACCCATGCCCTAAACTCGTCTAATTTAAAACCTTCCTGTTGGCTTAGAAATGTAGATGATACTTTTGTCATTTGGCCTCATGGCAGAGATTCATTAGACTTCTCTCTACAACACCTCAATGGTATACATTCTAATATACAATTTACAATGGAAATCGAGTCCGATTCTTCTCTCCCGTTTCTTGATCTCCTCATAACAAAAACCAACAATGACAGATTCTCACATACCGTCTATAGGAAACCAACCCATACCAATCGATACAATTTCACAACGGTCCTGAAATCTTTAAAACCACCCTACTCAATATAAGTATAAATCCTCTCCACACTATTGACTCTTTCTATTTTTCCAATTATTATTTATTCCAATTATGCAACTGCTCATGGTCTACCCTAATAACAAAATTCACCTTTTTGAGCCACATAATTTTACTTTTTACCATTTATTTCAATCACCCACTATATGCAACTATTTCTACAAATTTTTGAACCCATGTCTATAATTATACTCCGTCCTATAATTGAAATAAATGTTTTTGCTTATATAACAAATTTTTGATACACCTGAATAACAATAATTTTACCCTTACTTCAAACACCTTGTATAAGCAACTACTTATATTCCAAACTATATAACTTTTTTAAACCGCCCTGTATAACTGTAATTCTACTCCAACTTATATGTCAACCATCCTGTATATTCAACTACTTCTGACAATTTTTAAACCCTTTTGTATAACTGTAATTATTTTTCTGCAAATATCCGCTCTGTATAACTCTAGTTTTGCTCCACTCTTATTTCAATCACCTTGTATACGCAACTACTATGTGCCAATACAATATTTTTAGAAACACCCTGTATTACTAATTCAATTCCAACTTATATTTCAACCATCCTATGTATACAACGGCTTATGTACCACCTAATATCAAAGGCACGCACGCACACATCTACAACCGTATATACAGAAAAGTTCCCGATATATCTAACAAATTTTCGTTTCGAAGTTATATTCACGCGAATATAACTTCGTCTCTAACAGAAACTGACTTTCAAATGCATCAAATTGAAAACCATTAAAAACACCCAGTACGATATTCTTTTGATGGCATATCATGACATTTAAACTAGATATTTATTATGGAGTGTTGAGTAATAGGAGGACACACTCTGTGTATCAAAAAGTGTCCACAAAAGGGTATCAATTTGGGGGGCGCCACTGGGACGACGGGGTAATTTGTTCGTAAAATAACATTTAAAAGACGATTGAAAATTCTAACCTATACATTTTACAAATTACAACAGCAGATTATAATATGTTTTTTTTATAATGAAAAGTAAGTATTTCTAAAAATAAATGCTGTAAAGTTTTTATTTACTTGTTATAAATGTAGTATTAACATGATTAAATTGAAAATTATTTTCAGTTAATTATATTCCCACAAAATATTCTCTCCATATGATCTGCGAAATAAACCAACCAAAAATGTGTGGGTAAATAAGAGAAGATGGTTTTGTTACATGCCTGAGAGCTAACATTAAAACCAAAAACTGACGCTCAAGGTTGGTTAATTATTACTTTTATGTTTTTTTGGGGAATAACACCACAATAGAAATAAAACTACGTATATTGCAGGAATACCAAACGTTTCAAAGTTTATTCTGACTTCGTTGTCAATGGCTTTATATTTATTGACGTGATTGCAAAAAAAACATAAAAGTAATCAAGAATATGCCACAAACAACGTTTAGAAGACAATGGTTAATTATTAATAGGAAAGAAGAGTTTATACAGAACCTATCAAAAATTTTTTTTTGAAAATATGTTGTAAAGTAAGTATACATCCAAAAATTGCAAATTTAAACATCATAGTTAAACAACCAGATTTAAAATGATTGGTAAAATTTGTATTTAATATTAATAAATGTATTCAGTCAATGAAATACATTGTACATAGATAAAAATGACTTGCAAGCAAAATTTTATTTGTACATTTTTTTAGGAGTCAAGAGAAATATCCTACACAAATTAAACTCTGAAGAACCCATTATTATATAATTACTAAACTGATTATGGCATCGTCCATCGAGAACTTCAACAAACTTCTGAAGATATTTTTCCAGGGCCATTCAGCAGGCGTACCTTTGGAAATATTTAAAATAGACCTACAGCAGAAAGATGCCAAAAATAGTCATTTAATTGTAGTTAATGGAGACAAGAAAAAGTATATGGAAAACCAGTGTGTAAAAATGTTAGAATCATTGAAAAAGAAACTATTCTAGCATAAAATGCAAGTAAAATGTGTTCCATAATGATAACAGAAGAGATAACTTAATTATAGCAGTTTATTCAGTGATGAAAAGAATTGTTAATTACCTTTTATCCAGAGAAAGGTGGACAAGGAACTAGAAACACCAACTTTTCAAAATAAATATGTAATATGAACACAAGAATGTAAAAATAAATAATTTTTATTTACATCTAATTCACCAACATCTATTTGTTAATAAGTATAAAAATATTACAAATATACAAATTTTTCCCAATGTTTAACTGTTTCAAAAAGTTTTATAAAATAACAATTATAAAATCACTCCGTTTTATAGAAAGTCAAAACTGGGGCACACGCTTATTAATTTATATCACAATTAACACACTATAAACTCATCACTTGCAGAGATTACAAAAAACGGAGACAACCATTTACAAAGAGAAGTTCACACAACAGATTTTCTACGTTTTATTTACTATTTTTACTAATCATTTTACATCATTCTCACTTTTTCAGCCGCTTCACTTCTAAATGTAGGATTTGTGTATTTCAATCCGTTGACAATTAACTTCATAACATACCCTGTGGTCACACTTGCGCCATTCTGGTCATTTCTTGAACTTCTTATTTGAAACCGTCCGCTGGACACTTTTTCAGTTTTATTCCCATATAAGTTTGTCCTCCTTTCACTCTACACTCCATAATATTTATGATAAAAAGTTGACATTTACCATGATGTTTACAGTTTTTTTGCATATATTTTTCCAATTTTCAGAAAGTATGTTTTGCGTTATAGAAAATGTACGGAATTAAACTGGAACATATCTTTGTATAATACAATATATATTATTCAAATTGCGTGAGCACTTTTAGAGAAAACAGTGAAGAAATCTAGTCCCTTATTTACTTTTTTTTCTGATTTTCTAGAAAACCGTAAATCTCATGTTATAAACAATTATATGGGACCTTTCTGTAATGTTCTTTAATATAATGCAGTTTAAATCATCAAAATTGCCAAGCCGTTTTTGAATAATCGCAGGATATACATAAAAAAAATTGCATACGAATTTATAACCTCCTCTTTTTTGGAAGTCGGTTAAAAAGACTATTTACAAGTTTACTAAATATTTCTAAATTTATTTACAACTCTCTTATATAAATTATCAGATTCTTAAGCAAGTTGATTATGTTTCCTGCTCAAACTTCTGTGATTCTCAACAAAATTGGTTTTAAAATATAGTTTGTTAACTTATCAATAAATTTGAATTTTTGGCTAATGATTTATAATCTTCATGGGTTCAAATACGTTTAACAATATCTGGTAACCACTAAGTATGATTTTAGTAATTGCATTGTCTCACTCATAACTTGCCCTTGTGTCGATTCCAAAGAGAACTTATCTATAATTATAATCTTTTACGTAATTTATATTCAAAGATGTTTCCTAAATTATTTATAAGTGGTGATCTAGCAACAGACAACATCCTTGTTAATAAACTACACAAAGTTGTAATATCAACCTCAAGAATACGCCGAATGAATTTATTGTAAATATCAAATTAGTATACATTTCTAGAATACCATGTTTATAACCGCAAATTTATTAATTGGTAAGTAAAGTCAACATGTTTTTATAAATATGCATTTGTTGTTTATTTGCCTCTTTCCGAATGTCAGATTTCATAATTTTGTAATAAATCGCTAGGATTACAGTTTCCTATTGTTCTAATGGTTGGTCTGAACAGCATGCTAATTCGTATGGTCGTGCACTTTTAAGCGCATTTAGAAAATAAGCAGTCATTGCTATTAAAATTCAGAAAAACTTCCTTCAGAAAAATGTAAGGTCATTTACCAGCCTGTTATTGAATTTCTTCACTACTTTGTCATACAAGGACAGACTAAAATTCCTTTCCCGATATACTAACAAAACAAAACAGGGAATTAGGTATTGGGATCACAAGAGAAGATATAAACAACATGAACCTACACAAACACACACACTGAAAGAAATGGATTACCGATAAAAAAATAGACTACGAACCATAGTTATGTTATTAACTAAAGCTAAATTATAATAATAGGCTAATCAATGGGACATGAACAACACTCGAACGGTACCAATTGTTATGTCAACAACAGGAATAGTCCCAAAACATCTTTACCAACTGATGCAAAAAGCCGTTCTGTTAGTGACAGCCCGGACGGTCAGAAAATTCATGAGGAACTGCAGACACGACGCCAACCACGGGCCTGATAACCTGGCAAGGGCTCCCACAGAGCTAAACTCTCTTGATATGTAATATATCTGATGTTTAGAGAATTTTTCCCTAAAGGGAGTATGATGCCATACATTGTATTGTCAAGTCGGGAGCTAATCTTCCGAATTTTTGTTAAAATGACTCCGGGTTGTGTCGGATCCAGAATTTTCGTTTGGGGGGGCTTCATCTCGTTTTCGGAGTTCTCTTTATTGACCCTGCCAAGATTAGCTGTTAGCAAAATAAACAAGTCGATATGCGAAGTCTCAAAAAGCTGTGCCTCAATTACATACAAAATCTGAAAAAAAAAATATATATAAAAAAGCTTTTCTTTATCTTTATTTATAACTCGGTAAATACACATTACAGAGAGAAGTTGCAAAGAAATAAAAGTTAGGTAATTAAACTTGGTAAAAGATAGGATTGCTAGAAACATTAATATTCAATAACGTTCTTGCAAAATAACAAAAGAAAGAAAATGCTTAAAAATAATACTTAGAACATACCTAGTACCTTTATTTTGTACCCAGAAAATTTGTATGAAATGTAGAAATACCACAACAAATGTAGTTAAAATCGATTCATTTGGTCACCTAAAACAATTTTGCAATTTGCGTTTGTGGGCCAAATATGAAGGTTCTGACTATATTCTAAGTTTCCAATTTTTTTTAACACTTTTAAGCATGTTTTTGTTATTTTACAGCAATATTGATAAATCTTAATATTTCCGCTAGACCCTATCTTGTAGCAAATTTAATTATCAATCTTTTATCTCTTTTTAAATTTTCTGTAAAGTTAATATTTACTGAGTTACAAATAAATAAAGATGGAAAAACGGCTATTTTCGATTTTTCGACTGGAATATGATTGTAGACAATACCGCGAACAAAGCCAATAAATAAAATAGTGACTTAAAGCAAAAAGAAAAAAGTAAATATAAAGAAGATGACAAATGAACGTGGAAAGGTAAAACTTTAATAACAAGAAAATTCATATTACGAAATAAGATTTAAACGAAATCAATAATAAATACGGCATGGCGATAAACAAAAAAGAAACGATAACAACTACTGAAGCTCCCTATAAACAGTTGTTTTTAACTAAATACCTAAAAATTATTAAATCAGAAAAGTAATATAATGACAACCGGCACCAGGTATCTATCACCTAAACTTTCCTAAACTGTTAACAGTACTGCCAAGCAAACCAAATTTACACGAGCAAGATTTGAAACAAGTTTGTTTTATATTTTAAAATTGGTAATAAGCGCTTCGATAAAGAATAAACACATAGAAGAAGTAGATGTTGTACAAATATCTGGGACATGAGATCTAGAAAGGAAGGCATTTAACAAATGTATCCTTCCGTATTAACATATAGTGACAGGCAGTGACAATTATTAAAAACAACAGAAGAAAATATCAACCATGCAACATAAGGCGGAAAAATCAATACGCACCTTGAAAGGTAAGACAGGAAACTGTAATGGAGACCAAGGGTAGAAAGCTACAGAAGCGTAATATGACTATGTAAAAGATTCACGGAACGTCAACCGCATGGTGGCACCACTGCTTATAAGGGTACAATGGCCGCCACATATACAATATTCTCATGCATAGCGGCCATTGTATCCTTGTATGCAGTGGCGCCACCATGCGGTTGACGATTCGTGAATCTTCCTCATACTAACAAGGTGTAGTGGCTATGTAAAGACACGTGCTGGAAAAAGGCTACTAGTTCCCCAGCCAATGGATGTGATGATGCGGATTAGGTTTTGTTGAACCACACAGTCTCCATTACATCCTTTTCTGCTTGCCTTTTGTGTTATAGAATTGTACTCGGCACTCATATGATGCGTTTGCGTCTTCTTCACACAATAAACCAGTAAAACTTTGGTTGAGATATATTAAGAAAAATTACAGCCCACTTATAAATACCTATATCAACAGTCATTTTAAAACTAACAGAAAAGTATTAAAGCACTATTTCGGTTTCTCCGCCAAATATTCACTTATTTTTTTGAAATTTTTCTTCATGTTTTCATGGCTTTCATATCTTTTAGTACTTGGATCTTTGCTGGAGTTTTGGCGTAGATTATATCATTAACATAGTTCTCATGAAATAAATCTAACTATGTCTCTATCTCGAAAAATTGATATGCATAAAATTGTTTACCAGATCTGAGAATATTGTCATCAGTTTCATTTTTCGAGATTTATGGAAAATAACACCACACTTAAGATTAAGAAATGTACATTTAAAAATATTAACACTTTAAGGCCTTTGCCTTAATTCTATATCAATGGAATTGTAATAAAATATCCATTTATAACTTTCTGGTAATTAATATTGGAATAATAATCATCGTCATAACGATAGTTTATGATATTAAGTTTATATGGGCCCACGATGGATAGTATTAAACAAGTAGTAGTTGAAGAATTGGAACTTAAATAATTTAGAGAGCTATTTTGCAAATTCCACCGTAATAACGAGATTAGTCCGACCGGATATACATACTAAAGGTATTTTAAAAGTTCATAAATTTCAATTCAATTTGTCTATCTTGGTTTTTCGCTATAATTAGTTTAAAATAATAATAAACGTTGCATTAAATGTACGAATATGCGACAGCCAGCAGTACACTGACAATAGTTGCCAAGGCACATGAACGGATCTACATTTTTTTAAGGTGATGACACGAGATGAAAATTATAGTTAATTGTATTATCAATGTTTTTTCTGAGTAATTTATAACGTTTTTATTTCCACTAGTGGTCGCCCAGTGGTCGAAATTCGACCCTATTTCATGAAATTCTAAAAAGTATAATTTTATAAGAAACAGAGTTGAGGAGAAATCGAAGAAATAGATGTAATGACCAAAATTGTTTACTCATACTGACAAATCTATTGCAATAAAAAAATAAAAATGGAATCAAATATCGGTATTCGAAATAATTTGACAAATGAATGACCCCTTAAATTTTTGACTGGAACTGCTCCTGGCAAAATATTCAATATAATAATTGATTGTTCTTTGCAACCTAAAAGTTTTCGTCATTTGCGGTTTCAATCAAGTTCAGGAATATTAAAGAAAAAAGAGGACCAACAACCCTAGGAGAACTTAAATATTTAATACATTCTCTATTGTCCGCTGTCTGACATTTTTTTACACAACACTTTCGGGAAGGCTGTGATAATAATATATTAATCTGCAACGCGTCCGAAAAATCAATACTGATCTACTACATTTTACCACTAAATACTAACAAGGCTTATATGCCACTTCCAAAAGTACATGCTCTAAGAATATAAAAGCATCTAACGATCACTCGCTCCAAATATAATTACTCAATGCTTTGAGTTTTGACGGTCTGGCGGCGGCGGCACTGTCAGTTGTTTGGCGTTGACAGTATGGACATAAATAATGAATTTTTATTATATTTTATTTAATGAATGAACCAATATTATAAATTAATATTAGCATTTTGCACTGAAGGTCGTCAATAGCTACTTAACAAAACCAAAATGAAGAAAATCGGTTGAGAAACAGAGTAGAAAATGGTAGCTAATCGGTTTGTCTTTGCCTATTTATATATAGATAACTATTGCCTGCCCACATTGGTCTATTTTTGCTTTGGTTTATTTAGGTAATGGTTACCTGTATACAGTTTAGTGATATTAATTAAGTTACGGTTTGTCGTTTAAGCCAAATTGCATAAGCAGTATTAATACATTTTATGGCACTATGACAAAAGCTTTCAAAATATACTTTGCATATCTCTCTCGAACCATCTACAAATTATTTAAATTGCAATTCTACAAGATCTACTTAACGTACATTATCGATCTTCAGTGTTATTATTCTCAAAGTTATAAACTATCACTAGGAGGCATATTAAGATTCCAGCTGTTATTACAACCAAGTTATGAATCTTTTTAAATCCGTTACTTTATATCGGTTTTTCCAGCTGTTCTATATGAAAAATTATGGGATTAATATTTATAAACACTCATTTTGAAGATTTTCTGATTCTCTACAATTTGCTTACTGACTGCATTATGAACAGATCAATACTTTTTACACTATAAGCAAAAAACGAAAACACCCCATATTTTTGGGGGATTTTAAGGCTCAAATAATTTACTTCTACGAGCTGCTGTTAAAATTATGGCAGTTACTCGTATGACTTATAACATATTTTTTCCTGGTGTATGCGGTTGGCTGTTGAGTTTTATGTCACTAAAAAATCTCTATTGACTAGTGTAATTCTCACCACGTATATGATTCAAGCTACATAAAAATATTATTCTTCTTTCGTAGAAGCTGTATTGTTGTGTTTGACAAACTAAATTAAGGATTCTTGTCTAGCGATTTTAATTTACATTAATAATGTGCGAAGCAATAAAAAATAGGGCCATAAGTACCTTCAAAATCTGTAGTTCCGTAGAAGAGGGTCGCATACTTTCTTGTTTTCTAAACGAAACCTCTGGAATGCCCGCATATTTTAGGTATTTTGAAGATATCCAAACTACCAGAATAATCGATAATCATGTTTCATATTAGGTTGGATGACTTGTCAAAATGTGGTAGTACCTCCTGGGCTAATACCAAATTGTTTATAACAGAATTTTTGCAACACACTATTTCAGTTGCTGAAGATGAGAAGTTCTTCCAATTAGCCTAAAAAGCATTCTCTCATCATCACAACACTATTCGACATTCTAATTTTATAACTCAGTCGACCTATTTGTTAATAACATCATTAACTACATAAAAAGTCATATTAATTGTAACAGAATGGAAAGTTCTAGGAACAAATTTCAAAATGACAACCAAAACAATTATTTTGGAGAAAGTAGACCAACACTTTTAAGTAATAGACAATAAAAATTGTTTTATTACTCATGTCTTGTTGCATTATAGTAATTTTTAATAACGAATAACAACCCCTCGTCATTCGAGAACGTTTTTAATTTCCCTCGGGCCGGCAATAAACATTTTCACTTAAATAGTGTCGAAATGCCATAAGAGGTGCACTCTTGTTACACCACATCGAGGTAGATTTCCAAAATACGTAAGATTACCGCTCGAACAAAAAAATTGCGTAACGTTTCAATATTTACACTTGTTCCGTTTGCGTGTAATGGATTTATAAACATGCATAAACAAATATATTCCTAGAAATTCTTTAGCGAAATTGTAGCTAATAACCGTAGAACTTTCCACTTTCGACATGCGAGAATTTTTCAAGCAATCAACTGACCAAATATTTTAATTAATTTTTAACACGAAAACAAATGCTCTGTGTCCAATTAGCGGTGGAGAATCTGACATTCGTGTTCTGCTAATTTAAAGATAAGCAGCTAAGTATAACTACACGGAAATCACGAATAACCTAGGAGAATATATAGGGTGTTTTGTAGAAGGTTCACCAAATCTGGAAGGCGGATAGGTGGGTTCATGTGCTATAATATGTTGCCCTTATGACATCTGGAAAGCTTGCGGTTTTTGTTTTTATTTCTAATTTTTTTCCCAATTCCCAGATATTTCATAATAACTTATTTATTTTTCGTTGCAGCTTCACCAAATAAACTTAAATTTAATCTATTATGTTTGATTACTCCTCTGCAATCGAAATTAGACACAAATAATGTGAGTCTTTAATTAGCGAGGTTCCATAAAAACACTTTATCACAATACAAAAAAAAAATAACAAGAAGCAGATCGAGAACTTCGAATGGTTCCACAAACTTTTATTTTTCAGCCACTTTAAAGATATACTACGTATAGTGGAAAGTAATTAATATCATAATAAAATTTGAGATTATAATTTACAAGTTGCAATAATTTGTTACCTATAAATTTTGTTTAAACTGCCACGACATCTTTTTCTGACTTCTACAGTCGTATTCTCTAGTCGCATCTCAACCCGCATTGTTTCAAGAGCAACATTTACTATTTCTCTTCACTGTTCATTTGTTTCTATTCTATCTTGTAAATGACTTGAATTTTTAATGAACGCTTTACCGTTGTTATTAGAAGAAGTCCCATTTGAAGACAGACCAATAATATTCCCAACCGATGATTGTCCAGCACATTATAGGAGAACTGTCAGAGAGTTCCTGGGCAATTCATCCCCAAACGCTTGGGTTGGGAGAGCTGGACCTATACTCTGACCTCCAACGTCCCCAAACCTGACTCTCTTTGATTTTTTGTACGGGGACAGGCCAAGCAACTCGTTTAAGAGATAGAAATAGAAATAAAGGAGCAGTTAAGAGAAACAGTAATTGTTGCTTTCGAAACAATGCGGGATAAGATGCAACTAGAGACTACGATTGCAGCAGTCAGAAAAAGATGTCACGCTTGAATCCGTAGTGGTGGAAGCCAGTTTGAACAAAATTTATAACAAAATGTTGCAACTTGAAATATGTCATATTTTTTGTAATTCTAACCTTGTAACTTGCAATGTCAAATTTTATTATGATACTAATTACTTTCCAATACATGTAGTACGTATATTGTTGGTAAGGAGCTGAAGTATAGAAATTTTTGTAAACATTCGAATTTCTAAATGTGCTTTTTATTATTAACCGACTTCCAAAAAGGGGGAAGTTATCAATTCCTTGGCATCTTTTTTTTATGTATGACCGGCGATTATTCAAAAACGGTTTTGGGCAATTGTGATGGTTTAAGGTGCATTATGTTAAGGAACATTACAGAAAGGTAACATATAATTGTTTATAACATAAAATTTACGGTTTTCCAGAAAATCAGAAAAAGTAAATAAGGGTAAGATTCATTTCAATGATTTTCAATGAATCTTCACTGTTTTATCTAAAACGGGTCAAACAATTTTACAACGATATGTTCCAGCTTGATTTTGTATATTTTTTCTATAACGTAAAACATACCATATTTGTGAAAATCGGAAAAATATATGCAAAAAAACTGTATACATCAATGTAAATGTCAAATTTTCTTCATAAATATCTAGTTTAGCATATAGTACAGGGTGTTTGTAATGGTTTTCGTTTTGATTCTTTGAAGTCAGTTTCTTTTAGAGACGAAGTTAAATTAGAGGGCTTATTGTCGCGTAAAATGGAAGAAAATATTCCATTAGTTTATCGAAACGAAAATTTCTTATGTCGGCGATCTTTTCTAGATGGTGTTCGGTTGGAGGTGTGTGCTTGCGTGCTTGTTGTATAAGATGATACATAAGCAGTTGCATACAGAATGGTTCAATTATAAGGTGGAATTGAATTGGTTGTACAGGGTGGTTAAAAAAATGTTTTGGGTGACACATAAGTAGTTGCATACACACGATGGTTAAAATAAGAGTGGAGCAAAATCATAATTATACAGAATGAATATTTGCGTTATAGGACGGAGTATAATTACAGTTACACAGAAGGCTTTAAAAAATGTTAGACGCAGTTACCACAGGTTGGTTGAAATACAACATGGAGTAAAATTACAGTTATACACGGCGGTTAAAATAGTTATATAATATGGAACATAGGTTGCATATACAAGGTGTTTGAAGTAAGGGTGGAGTAAAATTATTGTTTTTCAAGTTGTATCAAAAATTTGTTATATAAAAATAAGCAGTTAGGATATTTGAAAATATAGGACGGAGTAAAAGATAATTATAGACATGGGTCTCAAAATTTTACAAGTAGTTGCATATACCGGGTTGTTGAAATAAATGGTAGAGTAAAATTATAGTCATAAACTGTGGTTCAAAAATGTGAATTTTGCTACATAGGGTAGACCATGAGCAGTTGCATAAATAGAATACTAGACATATAGGGCGAAGTAAAATAAAAATAATGTAAACAATGGAAAAATAGAAACAGTCAATAGTGTGGAGAAAATTTATACTTATACAGGGTGGTTTCAAATATATCAGGATCGTTACAATATTGTGTGGAGTTGAATTATAGTTGTACAGGGTGGTTCAGAAAATGATAAACAAATAAGTTAAATAGGGATGACTAATATATAGAATCATATACAGGGTGGATGCAATATAGAGTGAATTAGTTACACTTATCGAAAGTGATATAAATAATAAAATAAAAAATATTTGGTAAATATAGAAAAAGAATACAAGTTAGAGAGGGAGAAAGAATTCTGCCTTAAATCAGATAAAAAAGAAGATATGTCTGAAACGGTTTTTATTTTAAGTCAGCTAAATTCGATTCTTTTTTAAATATAAATTATTTTTGTAATGTGATAAAGTGTTTAACTTAATGACTTTTTATGGAACCTGGCCATTTGTGGACTCATATAGTTTTTTCAAGAAATTATTTGTGTAAAATATCTATTGCAGATGAGCAAACAAATATCATAGATTAGATTTAAGTTTATTTGGTGAAGTTCGAGTGAAAAATAAATAAGTAAAAACGTTGGTATGAAAAAATCCGGGAATTAAGAAAAAACTTAAAAAAAAACGACACATACTGTACTGTATTGAACAAGGCAGTTGTTGTCCTCTTTTGTGAGTCTTAGAAGTTACGAATGAAGGCCATCAGGGGTTTTACATTGTCTAAGTTTCTATTAACGTGTTGTATTTCACTTTCAAAATGGGATGTTCTATATCACATTTGGACTTTCTGTTAAGAGGGTTCCTTTTATCGGTCAGTTTCTAAAATAGGGTTCCAAACTTCTGCTCATTAAAATAAGCCGAAAAGTCCCTATTAACATGTGCCCCAAAACACGGCTTTGGGAAGTTAAAAGGTCTCAAATTGAAAAAACGGTCCAAAGAAAATAGAAAAAAATGTATGGGTCCACTGCAAACTCAATTTACTTTAAACCCATTGGAAATATCTATTTGGACAAGATGATATTTTTTACGTAAAATTGTTAAGATTTTATACATTTGTAGAGGTAGAGAAAATTGTAAAAAAACGGAAATAAAAAAAAATACGGGCCGAAAACCCCCTTCACCAACTAAAATAGGACGCTTATGATTTGAATGTCGAAAAACGGAGTAGCACATGTTATTTAACGTAAAAAGTTATGTAAGACCTATACATTTTTTCCATTTATTTTCTACCGTTTTGTCAATACCAGAAAAAAAAACAGATTTTTTTAGCCCTTTTAAGGACATATAACTTCCTAAGGATGAATTTTAGGGCACATGTTAATAGGGACTTTTTGGCTTATTTTAATGAGTTCTATACATAACAACGTATATATTTTTCCATGTCGCCGTTCGTCTTCACTTGTCAGTAGGACAATACTGTAAATACATGGACGTGCTTTATCATGAAGATGCCCTTCTGGTTCAAAGATAATACCTATTAATTCTTTTCGTTATTAATTGTAATCGAACATGATCCTATCAGATTGACCAAGGATTGGTTTGTGTTACCAGTTCATGGCAAGAGGAACAATGTAGTTCAAAAACTCTTGGCTATATTATCGTACTAAAAAAAGTACATTTTTGATTATATTATACGCCAGTTCAAAAACTACACACACACACGGTATTGGACATACATGTACAGACGTTGTGTTTGCCTAAAGGGAAGTGGTTTTGTAACATAGCTGTAGATTAACGTTAACGAGTGGTTTCACACGGTAGATATGGCTGGTGTATTGGAACGCTATCTTCTACTTTTTTATTTTCAGTTTCAAACGAAGAGCTTTAGGCGGGACATGTCACAAAGTGCCGATTCAGGTGCTCTGACTGTTTTTGGAGTTTGTGCACTTTATTTAAATCCACACATTTGATTTCTACGAATTTTGAAAGGACCATTGGCAGCTGAAATTTAACAGAATAATGTTCTACAGGGGAACGTAAAGTGCAAAATTTAATCAGGGATCTCAAACAACTGATATTTTATATTTTGTGTCTGAATTCCTGAAAACAGATTATTAGAAATAATAACGTCCATCATCCATAGGAATGATTTGAATTGCCGGGCAAAAATGATATATCTAAACACAAAAATGTGCCAGGCGTGTTTTTAGCCTGGCACATTTTTTTATAGGACTTGTTCTTAAGTTGTTCTTGAAATCTCTGAAAAGAACTGCAGTGAAACATTTTTTCCTCATACTTTCTTGGAGTTCCTTACATTTAACTTAAGTATTATTTCGTTTAAATATATCACATATAATAAGAGCATACAAGAAACATTAAACGTCCTAACAATTTATCAAGTAATAAATTTTGAAAATATAGAATTTGTGATCATATAGATCATATCTAAAAAATTCATCAAAATATCTAGTGTATTGGTTGCCAATATTCTATAACATGTTTGTTAAGTAAATGCATAAAATATGTCTTCAATCTGAATAATTGTGCAAAATGTGAGTATAAAAAATTGAACAATTACAATTATTTATACTAGGAAGTTCATTTTGCAATGCAAATTCCCAACAATTGATGTCATAGGAATTTCAAAAACGGGGTCACCTTTAATCTTACGTTATAAAATGATGAATTAAGAATAAATATTGTTTTAATTATTAATTGATGGAAAAGTGTAAACATGCATACGGTATATTTTTAAATAATAAACAAGGATTGATGTGAAAAATCCAGTGTTATCAAGTCAGTCCCACTAAATGAGAAATATTTTTTTCATGGAGTAGAAAACATGGATTTAATTATCTCAATATTTCGGTATTCCATAATCAAATCCAGAGTGAAACGAAAACCATTGTTTATCATTCGGAAATAGAGCAGCTAATAACAATTATTTAAAAATTTTGATATTTTGAGAAACAAATTCTTTGTTTACTGGGTATGCCTACTCTTGTGTATTATTGCAAGAGCTCGAATGCGATTGCCGATGGTTACTGTGCTAAACACTTCATACAATAGTCAGTAATATTTTTAGTTAGTTGGCTTCTTTGCCATAAAACTGAGAACAATGTATTAGTGGACTAAATATTACTACTAAATACGGAGAGAGATAAAAAAATGCCGTGACATTAGTACGTGGAAAAGCTTCTTTTAGAAAGTCATTTATTTATAGATTTTGTTAAAAAAGATTCAACATAAATGAAAATTTCTCCATTACAAGGAATGGGTTAAACAATTTCCACAACAATCATATTTGGGCAGTTGTGTAAATGTTGTTGTGTTGTGTAAATAATCCATTTTTTGCACAAATTTTGAGTATATGTTTGGATATACGTAGTAAATGGCATGCTTTTTGGTCGTTCCGTTTTACCAAATCGACTTGTAAATGAAAATTATTTAGATTGTTCAAAAACGCCTGCTTATTAATTTTAGAACCACCATTATCAATGCATGGAGTTGCCAGTACCAAGGCAGTAGCTAGTGGAAGGTTTGGGGGCTTCAAATTAACAACTTTTTCCTTAAAAATATTTTTTTATTGTGTACATGTCTTATACACTGAAAATTAATGAATAGAAAAATAACTTTTATGGTTATACTCATTTCATTCATCTTAAAAAAAATGTAAGAGTCGACAAAAATTCTGGCTACGGTCTTGGTCAACACCCTCCTAACAAGGTATACTGAAATATACATTCACATATATTACGCAGAGAAATTAGTTAACAAATTGTCCTTAATGCACTAAGTTTTCAATTATTTACCTTATTTGTTTTTCAGAAAACGTTGTGAAGATAGAAAATTCAAATCAATCAATATACTTACTTACGTCCTCAATCATTCAGTTTTTAGAAATTTATTTAATTCTTTCTATGATTTTGTGTTACTTTAGTTTGGATTTTTCTTCAAATATGTCCGAAAAACATGGACATGAAGAATTCCCACACAACAAAAAATATAAAATTTAAAAAGGCACTAATTTTTCCTAAAATAATTTGAAAGCCGAAAGTATATTTTTAAACTATAATCTATTAATAATTCTACGGCCCATTTCAAAGTCGGTTTAAAGTTATATTTTACAAAGTGATAAATAATTAAATTTTTACAGTTTTTTTTCATTGGAATCTTACGATCCAGTTTTACAGTGTTAAACTTTGAGATTTCATGATAATTATTATAAATTAACTTTTCATTTGGAATGCCCTTATTAGAGGCCCTGATTTAGTGGATTTTGAGACATATATTATGGTGACTGTTTATTTTTAGTAATTACAGCCTTTCCCGGAAGAAGTCATTTCGGAGTTAAAATTGAAAGGTACAGTATAGTATATAACTTTATAGATTAATTTATGTGGTCGAAATTCGACCAATTGTGTCAATATCTCTGGCAGGTTAAGTAACCTGAAAATTTAATCTTGACATTCTATCTTAGGACTTTAGGGAGAACAGCAATTACACGGAACGGATCCAGATTCGGAACATCTGTGTAATAGTTTCCTCGAAAATCCTAGATGTCGGTCTTACATTTCGCTTCTACAAATAAGTAACGAAATTCAAGTTTTTTTAGATATAATTCATAGGACTTTATTTGTGTTCAAATTCGTAATTCTTAATTTAATATGACAACAATTCAACCGCTAATCGGTTGCCGTACATATTTATTTTTTTTAACCTCCCTGTATAACTATAATTGCACTCAATTCTCTAACATTTATTAAAATCCTCATTATAATAATTCCATCTCATTATATATTTCCACCACCCTGTATATGCAACTACTCATGGACCAGGCATAATATTTTTAACATTTTTGAACCACCCGGTAAACCATTCTCTATATGACACTGCCCATGAGCCACCGTATTTACTCTTTTTGTTTATGAAACTTTTAACTATCTTCTGTAACTATAATTCTACTCCGACCCATATTTCAATAATCATATATATGGAAATCTTCGTGGGCTACTCTATAAATCATTTCCTTTTCTAATTCTAACATTTTTTATCATCATCCTGTATATCGATAATTCCTCTCACCCTATATTTCATCTTTCCTATATATACAACTGCTTATGGGTTACGAAATGTTGCATTTCCATTTCCACCACCTTGTATATGCATCTCTGTATAATATTTTTAACACCACCCTGTATAACTGTAATTCTACTACACCTTCTATTCCAAGAACCCTGTAAATTAAACCGCTAATGGGCTTCCATATATAATTATGTTATTAGTTATAATTGCCATCTACTTTATATTTTAAACACCCTATATATGCAACTGCTTATGTGCCACCCACGACAAAAATTATTTCTAACACATCTGGAATCGCCCTGTATAATTATAAAATACAACGATTACTTTACCACTAAACAATAACAACGCTTGCATGCCACTTCCAGAAGTACATGCTCTAAGTATATAACAGCATTGGTCCCTCTATATAAATTACTCAATGTTTTGAGTCTGGCGGCGGCAGCACATTCAGTTGTTTGGCGTTGACATTATGGACGTAAATAATGAATGTTTATTATATTTTATTTAATGAATGAACCAATATTATACATTAATATTAGCATTCTGCACTGAAGGTCGTCAGTAGCTACTAAACAAAACAAAAATGAAGAAAATCGGTTGAGAGAAAATGGTACCTAATCGTTTTGTCTTTGCCTATTTATATATAGATTTCTAAGTGACGTAGATTACTTTGAACATTTTTTTGGAATATGTAACTCAGCTTGAATTAATAGTTTGTATATTTGTCGTGTGTTAAATTTAAAATCAATCAAATATAGGGCGAACTAAAATTACAGTTAGGCAGGGGGTTTCAAAAAATCTTACAAATATATGATATTGGTTGGTACATAAGCAGTTCCATACATAGGATGTATTGGGTGGCACATACGTTGTTACGTATACAAGGTACTTGAAATAAGAGTAAAGTAAAACTATAGTTATACAGAGTGGATCAAAAAACTTTAAAAATGGTTAAATAACCATATGCAGTAAGGATATTTGAGTTATAAGGCGGAGGGTTCAAAAACTGTTAGAAGCAGTTGCATATACCGGATGGTTGAAATATAAGGTGGAGTGGAGTTATAGCTATATAGGGTGGTTAAAAAATGTTACTTGACATATGTGGCGAAGTAATATTGTTATTAAATAAGGTGATTTGTACAATAGAAGAATAGAAACAGTCGACAGGGTGAAGAGGATTAATACTTATACAGAGCGGTTGCAATATCGTGTAGAGTTGAATTATAATTGTACAGGGTGATTAAGAAAATGATAGACGAACAATTTATATTGGGTGACCCATACACAGAAACATATACATAGTGACTGCAATATAGTGTGAATTAGAGTAACACTTATAGAAAGTGGTCCAAATAATAAAACAAATGAAAAGGTTAAAAAATATGTGGATAATATAGAAAAAAATACAACTAAGAGAGAAAGGGAGAGATAAGAATACGTTTAAATAATCAATAGAATTGTAGCTTAAATCAGATAAAAAAAATATGTCAGAAAATTGATTGCACACGGTTTCTAAACGGTTTTATGTTGAAGTCGGTTATTTTTTAAATGTAAATCTTTGATCTTTTTAAATGACAAAACAAATAAATGCTAATTATGGAAATACTTGAATACAACACATTCTAGGCTATTTCTGTTGAGATAAGACAAAAATAAATAAATATTTTTGTACAAGGTGTTGCATATTTTGTATTATCTAGTTTATCTGACATCAGTAATCAACACCATAAATGAAGATGTGGATAATAAATAAATAGATAATTGTTTATATAGTTAATACACAATAATGCCGAATCATGATTTCTAAAATAAACTATCTTGTTTATCTTAAAATTTGATGGCACTCGCGACATTTTGCAAACCGGTAATAAACGTAAAAAAAGTGTCCACTCGTTTAAATTGTTTGCTTAATTTTCCATTAGTCATACAGCAAACACGGGTTTTGATAAGAGCATTTAAAACTTTAAAAGATCCTGCTTGGTGCGTGTCATCTATTACAACAGGTATTGCCAAAGATTCAAAAAATCCATTTGCAACATGACTTCTAATAACGATGACATTGAAATAGTACTAACAAATTCTGTCTCAACACGCACAATGTGTAAGATCTAATTTTCTTGTTTACATTGAATTTGTGCAGGAAGCGTAAAAGAAGAATTCCCCGTTTGTAAATAATATGTCAAATATGAAAAACAATTCAGTCAATAATTACACGTTTAACGTGGTATTATGTATCCGAAAAACCATAATAATTAAACATAATGTATTAGGCAGTCGACCGAATATTTGGTAAAAATAGATGTGTGTTCAATTTTGTTTATCGTATTTTTTTACCTGTTTAAGAGTATAATTTTTATAATGACTCATTTACTATACTACCAGTTTTATTGAAGCGAAAGCTTTTAACGGGGGCCCACATTTACACATACATATGAAAATAGATGTGCAAGGGAATTAATTGGATAACTTGAGATTTCATTTGTTTCGACACCGACACCACACTCTTGAAATACCCATACAATTCAGTTCACTGTGTAAGAAACAGAGACCAGGTAAAATACATTATGAGTTTCTATTTTATAGAATATCAATAATATATAGGAAATAAACTAATATAACATCCAACTAATATGGAAAACCTGCACAAAATTTGCTTTTCTGATAACTCCAATTCTTGACATATGTCAGAAGTCAGAAAGAACGCTATTAATTTCAAAAACCTTTTGTTTGCCGCATTTACAATTCATTGGATATGAGCTTTAACTTGCAAGTTAATAATTTAACAAATTTTATTTGCCATTTATAGAAATTTAAATTAGGATTAATACTTGAGTTATAACAATTATTTTAATTCTCCTGAAATTTATAACCATTACTAATGATAACACAAGGGAATAGAAACAGAGATAGGAGCTAAGAAACGGAAAGTATAATTCGTAAGAAGCTTTCGCTTCCATCGTTCAGTTTCAAATGACTGCCGTTTTTTTTTATTTGAATACTATCCAATAACAATATAGTGTAGAAGAAACTTTTTCCTTCTAAAATTTACTCAGAAGGATCAAAATTAATAACTTCCTCAAACTAGAAAGGACGTCCAATACACAAGTGAAAATACAGATTTTTAGGTGACATAAAATTCAACAGCAAACCGCTGTTATATTATAAAATGTATTTCACTTTGTATATCTTGCATTTTTGTCAAAGTGCCCTAAAATGTATTAATACTGCTTTTGTAACTTGCCTTAAACGATGGTTGGGCAGTGGCGGATCCAGTAAGTGGAAAATAGTCATTTAATTAATATCAGTAAACTGTATACAGGTAAACATTTACTTAATAAACCAATGAAAAAATAGACCAACATGAGCAGGCAATAGTTATGTAAATAAAAACGTAATAAACTGCTGAGAAAAAACATAATAATACAATTTATAACAATTTTCATCTCGAGCCCCCGCCTTAAGAACATTCTAGATCCCTCCATTTGCCTTGACAGCTATTGTCAGTGGGTGGCTGTCGCATATTCGTACATTTAATGCAACTAGACTAGCTGTCGCCCAGTGGTCGAAATTCGACCAATTGTGTCAATATCTCTGGCAGGTTAAGTAACCTGAAAATTTTATCTTGATATTCTTCCTAGGACTTTAAGGAGAACAGCAATTACATTTAACGAATCCAGATTCGGAACCTCTGTGTGATAGTTTCCTCGAAAATCCTAGATGTCGGTCTTACATCTCGCTTCTACAAAAAGGGGCGACATTCAAGTTTTTTTCAGATATAATTCATAGGACTTTATTTGTGTTCAAATTCGTAATTCTTAATTTAATATGACAACAATTCAACCGCTAATGGGCTACCCTACATATTTATGTTTTTTAACCTCCCTGTATAGCTATAATTGCACTCAATTCTCTAACATTTATTAAAATCCTCATTATAATAATTCCATCATATTATATATTTCCACCACCCTGTATATGCAACTGCTCATGGACCACGCATAATATTTTTTAACACTTTTGAACCACCCGGTAAACCATTCTGTATATGCCACTGCCTATGAGCCACGGGATTTACTCTTTATGTTTATGAAATTTTTAACTATCTTCTGTAACTATAATTTTACTCCGACCTATATTTCAGTCATCATATATATGGAACTCTTCGTGGGCTACTCTATAAATCATTTCCTTTTCTAACATTTTTTTTCATCATCCTGCATATCTATAATTCCTCCCTATATTTCATCTTCCCTATATATACAACTGCTTATGGGTTACGAAATGTTGCATTTCCATTTCCGCCACCGTGTATATGCATCTCTGTATAATATTTTTTGCACTACCCTGTATAACTATAATTCTACTGCACCTTCTAATCCAAGAACCCTGTAAATTCAACCGCTAATGGAGTTCTCTATATGATTATTTTATTAGTTATAATTGCACTCTACTCTATATTTTAAACACCCTATATATGCAACTGCTTATGTGCAACCCACGAAAAAAATTATTATCTGGAATCGCCCTGTATAATTATAAATTCAACAATTACTTTACCACTAAACAATAACAACGCTTGCATGCCACTTCCAGAAGTACATGCTCTAAGTATATAACAGCATTGGTCCCTCTATATATAATTACTCAATGTTTTGAGTCTGGCGGCGGCGGCACATTCAGTAGTTTATCTCTATAACTATCAGGCCTAAAATTTTGAAAAAATGATTGGTATAGAACCTTGCCTGAACTTTACAGGAAAAAAATTAATTTTGGGGGTCAAATTTCAGAATTAAATAGAAATTAAAAAATTAAAATTGTTTGAAACGCATCATGTAATATATGAAATCAAAGGGCTCATTTTGAGTAAAACAAATATATTTTTCTCTCTTTTTTAATAAATTGTTTAAAGAATATTAACAATATTTTTTTAAAAGATTACACATTCCGCCCTTTATTTCCAAAACTATAAGAACTAAAATTTTGAAAAACATTGGGAGTATAGGACCTCTCTTGTATTGTACACAAAAAATCCTAATATTAATTTTGCGGGCCAAATTATAGAATTAGACGGAAAATAAAAAATTAAATGTTCTGAAGCGCAACATGTAAGATATCCAATAAAAAGGCTCTTTATGAGGAATACAAATATATTTTTTCATAATTATTAAAATAAAATGTTTAACAAATATATAAATAAATATAGATTCCCCCTTTATTTCCGGAAGTATGCGACCTAAAATTTAGAGATCTCACTTAATTTTTACAGGAAAAATAAAAAGAAAATCCTAACATTAATTTTGGGCACAATTTATAGAATTAAAATAGCATTCTCCTCGAAGATCCGGCTGGGGGAGCATTTAAACTCCGGATATATCTTTGACTATGAGAGAATTCAAAAGATCCTTTTGAGAGGGATTAAGGAAGAGACAAAATTCCATGGAGAAAATTATGGCTGATCTAGGTAGTGACGCTTCCGTAAGTTAAATTGTTCTACTAGGTCTATAAAAAAGTGTTTACCAGATATCCTACCAAATCCCTATATATATATATATATATATATATATATTTGTTAATTAATATTAATTAAAATGTGCAGAAAGCCTTGTATATTACAAGCTAATAAACTCAAAATTTTAGACTCATCTGGCAACCATTTGAATCCTTATAACATATTTAATTGCTATATTTAATTGCCAGATTTGTAAAAATACATTAATTGTAATAATTATTTGCCACTTAAAAAACATTGAACAAACGTTCCAGATTATTACTTTGTATCAGTTAATATTTTTTGTGTACATCAAAGTTTTAGCCTTGTATCCTGAGATTTAGCCTAACAGCCATCCAGTTCTTAGAGTATGTTCTTAATTTGCTTTCACTGCAATTACTTGTTTTATCTATACGATGATCCATTTATCTAAGATCTAATTTCGAAACCACCAGTATTAAACGATTCTTTCCAAGTAGTATGACAAAACACAAAAGAAAACCCATCACAAATTTATGTCTATACAATCACTCTCATGGCCAAAATTGTTATTCTTTTTTTTATAGTATAACTAAGTTTTTAAATTATAATTTATATCAATTGATTTATATGAATATTAAAAGGTTTAGATGTTTATACAAAATTAACTTCATTGGTAATGAACTTTATAAATTTTGATTTTTGTTTACACTTATTTGAAATTATTTCCTGCTCTGAATATTAAAACTAATATTAAATCATTAAAACTGCCTACTTAATCACGGTATACCTAAGGCGTATTTAAAATTCATTTCTGATAAGTACAATAAATACATTTAGTTTTGCTTTGTCATAAAAATTGTTTAACTGACAATGTTAACAAACAAATGGAATATGAAGTTTTAAATGACATAGTAGATCCAAAATCTAGTTGTGAGAACAAAATTAACGGTGATTATAAAAGTATCATTTTTAGAACACTTGAGTCTTGAGACCTGGCTGATACAAATTAAGTGTTCAAAATCTTTTATTTAAATACAAGTATGATAAAATCAAAATCCATAAACTGGTAAATATTGTAAAGACCTTTAGTTAAAAATTAGCTAAGAATTAAATCGATTATTTTTTCGTTGGATATTTCAAACAAAATGAATGTCTTGATCAAATTTATTTGTCTGAGAGATTCGAATGTAACTGCTATGTTGCAAGTCCTAAATTTTAACAGTATTAGCATATTGAGAAGATTTTGCAAGCCATATGACCTTCGGGATTTAACGACATTCCGATAAACAACATATCGCTAAATTGCAAATAAATACATGGATTGGTCATCACCGAAAACTTTGAAAACGCCATAAGAGCTTTTGAAAGTTTAATATTTTCACAAACCTTTTATTATCAGGATTTTTAAAAACTTGGGTTGAGTCAAAATTATTACTTTAATTTTTGAAAAGAAATTCGCTGAAATTAAAGCAGTTTAGGTACAAGCATTTTCATCTAGAGAAAGAATTTTCCATCAGTAGACAGTTTTCAATTATAATCTTTCTATCACAACTATTTGCTAAAATATTTGAATTAATTATTGCAACACAAGTATTAATTTTTTTAAAATCTAAATTCTTATCAAAGATGCAATTTGCCTTTACTAAAAATAAAGTTACCACTGGTGAACTTGATGTAGTTACAAATTTGATTTAAGAAAAATGGATAATAATCAACCAATAACTATAACTTTTGTTAGTTAATATATTTCAATCACATGGGCGTACTGAGGAGGGGCATAGGGGAGAGCTTGAACCTGAAAAACCTGACGTGAGTCATCAAAACAAAAAGTTTGCTCACTTGCCTTCCGTTTGACCGATTTTTTTCTGATTTGTCCCTCTCTATAGGACATTTTTTTCCGATTTTCCCCCCTCTAGGACAATCGTTCTTTAATTTGCCCCCCCCCCCTAAAATACTTAATTATTGAAAACTCATGTATTTTGTGTTTATATTGGCAGCAACTTCATAAGAAGTAACTATTTTTTGTTGAAAAATATCATTTTTTTGGTTCTCAGTTTTCGATGACGTTTTTGGTTTTTCTCATTTTATTTTTTTCAATTTTTAGTGCTAAAATGTCATAATTGGATGCAGGTTCATCTCTAATTAACTTCGTCAATATTGCCATAAATAAGGTCTTTAACTTCTAAGGAATATTTATATTTTTTGACCAACCCAGTTTACCATTAAATAGACCAGGTTTTTCCCTTAAATAATAATATTTGTTAAGAATTTTGGACTCCAAGAGGATTGTATATGTACACAAATTGAAACTTACACCTTTTTTAAAATCGATTATTATCATTCATTTTAATGTAATTCCAATTATATTACTTTAATATTTATTTAACAATGTTTACTGATATAGCATAATTGGACGCAGTTTTCAATCTTGCTTAACTTTGCTTGGCAAACATTTTGCATATTACCAAAAATAAAGATACCTGCTACACTTTTAAGCAAAATTTGTATTTTTGTGCCAAACCTTGTCTACATATGACGATTTCAGATAGGTTTCGGATCATGCAGATGTGTTTGTGAACACTAATTTGTTTTCTAAATATAAATCATTAGAAAGTTTTCCATTTGATTTCCTTTTTATATAACCACACTATATATGCAGCCTAATTGAGAACCTCCATCTGAAAGTCGGTTAACTAACATTTATTTTGATTTAATTCCAACCTGTTTTCAATTATTTACAGCCCAAGTTTCGAACAACGTCATTTCTTTCATTTAATACTATCGCCTCCACCAAATTTTAATATATAAGACAAAAACAAGTTTTTTCCGATTTTCTAAAAAAACGTTGTAAGCTATTTCATTGAAAACAGAACACATATCATTTTATGAACAATATTTTTTTTCTTTCATATATCTCATATATATTAGTAAAATTTTCCATATTATTTCAACCAGACAAACTGAAAACATCGTTTTTCAAAGTTAATTAATTTATGTTTAATCTTATTTAATGTCATCTCACTTTTCAATTAATTTTATTCTAGTATACGAATAATGTCAATTTCATTCATTTAATAATCAGAGGGAAAGGCACCAAATTACGTAAAATGATGTTTTTTTGATTTTTTTGAAAAATTCTGATTATTTTAATTTGGATATCAATAAAAGTTGACATGCGAAAAGCTGGAGAAGTCATAAATGATACACCCAAGCTTATACGAAAATAACATAGACAGAAACTGAAATTTTAAGGAAACAAATAGCTTTAGTTCATGTAAAAATAATTATAGAATTGAAGATACTCCTAGTTTGGGTAGTTCAAAAGGTTTTAAATTTAAATTGTAAAAAGTGAAAAAAATAGTAGGATGAAACCCATTTGAAAAGGAAGCGAATAAAACCAAACTGAAAAGAAAAATAATTTACGGGCTACCTGTGGTCGGGAAGGGTAAAGAAAGACATCAAAATTTGCGGCAAAACTCCAAGTCCTTTGGAAAAAAGTTAAATGGCAAAGTTGTAGGTAATAAAAATATCTACAACTTTTGTGTTACATTTTGTTCACATAACTTCAAACTGTAGATATCTAAAAAATTCAAACTAACCAGTCTGGTTTCTTATTTTTGTCTTTTACAAAAAAATCGCGAAATTTGGTGAAAATTTTCCTTTTTTATTCCCCAAACACACTGTAATTTGTTTGATGCATTTTTTTACTTTATTTTGATTTAATATGGAAAAAAAACCGTATTTCATAGAGAACTGTGGAAGGACTTAGAAGGGTCTGGGCCTTACTATTTAATTTTCTGATTCGAGTTTCTTTCGTTTCTTTGCATTTTCTGAGAACAATTATCATAGTAATGTATTTTTTCATACCATAAGAAAGTAGAGATTTTTTAAAAAAGCAGATATTTTGACGTGAGAATTTTCGATTGAAAATTTGATGATTTTCGATGTTAAGTCAAAATAAGGTGAAAAAAATAAATATATTAAATCAAAAATATTACAACGTGTTTGGGACATAAAAAGGTAAGATTTTACCAAATTTCGTGAAAAAAAAACATTTTTTTGGAAAATATAAAAAAAAACAAAAACTTGGTTTTATAATTTTTTTACATTAGTTTTGAGGTTATGTGAAAAAAATGTAAACAGATAAGTTGTAGATATTTTTTTTACCTAAGACTCTGCTATTTAACTTTTTTCCATAGGACTTGTAGTTTTGCAGGAATTTGAGCTAAACCTTTTTTTGCCCTTAAAACCCCACCTCTTCCTGACCTCAGATCGTCCGTAAATTATTTTTCCATTTATACTTGTTCCTTTACCAATGAAACCCACTACTATAATTTTTTTTTGTTTCAAAAATTATCGACTCTGGTCTATAAGGAAGAATTAGTTACTCTTTTAGTCATAAGATGCATAAACTTACGTGTATAATCTTAACTCATTTGCTTCAAAATATCAATAACTTTCCCCATACAATGTAATATCCATTCTCAAATTATTTTTATTTTTTTAGTATTTCCAACACGAAAAGATTTAAAACACTATTTTTAAGAATTTTATATTTATAATAATTTCACAAAAAATATATGAATTCAATTAATTTTGCAATCAGTGATGCTTGAACATTATGGTACTGCATACTCGTTGCAAAAAAGGGATTAAACTCATTTCCTTGTTATTATATAACGTACGTTTCGATCAAAACAGTTTGCATCATCGGCTTTATATAATCGCCTAAAAAGATAAATACCTTACAATAAAAAAACTTACTTTTTATCGAACTATCTATTGCATATCCAAACTGCGACAATATCCACACAACTGCACTAACAACAAAAATTAAGGGTCACCACAAAATTGTCACAAAATTTATCACAGCTTCATTTTTTTCGCACGAAAAATTAATTAAACAGTCTCACCGAAGTCTATATTGACAAAATTGTTTATGCATAAAAAAATTCGTTGACGCGTGTATATTTTTGAAATAATTGCCCAGTGCTTGTCGGTGAATCAAGAAAGCACTGCATAAACAAAACGCGATCTGCAATAGTGGTCTATCACTTAAGTTTGATAAGTCAAGTGGGGAGCAACACAACGCATTTTATGTAGGACGAATTAGAATTTCTTGAGACGAACACGGCGAACCGAAAGCGCTAATACGGATTTGTCGTTTTTCAGAAGTTTAAAAGCTTCGCGATCAGTCTTGACAGTCTTCACTGTCGCTTGTGCCAAAGACCCGCAAATGAAATCGAAAACGTCACGCATCTTTGTATCCGACAAGTCAATTCATTAACATCAAGTAGTAGTAGCCTAATTTTATGACGAGTTCCACTTTTACTTCGAGTCGATTAGGACATCTTTTTCCAATTTAAAACTAGACCTGTTTATTGCAAATGGTGTGAATTTTTTTATAAACAAACAAAAACTGAAAATCGACTTTTTATATGATTTTTCACGGAATGCAATTAAGCGAAACTTATAGATTTACCAGCAATTGTACTTTATCTTAAGTAAATACATTTAAAAATAATGTGGTCAATTGCGAGTTGGACTCGCATACTTAGGGTTCCGTACCACCTTCAACATTCTAATATTCCAGTTTCAAAAAAGCCGGGAATGAGTGCATTTTCTTATATTTACCTTAATTTCGTTTAAATTAAGCCTCTGAAATTGCTTTCAGTGGAGCCATGTATAATATATTGTCTGAACTGTAGGCTCAGTAGATTGTAAGATCCAATTAGAGGTTATTTTTTAAATTTTTAATAAAATACACAAATTATTTGAGAATGATCAAATCTTTTATTTCAAAAGGTGGTACAATTGTTTCGGTTTAGTAATGGAAAACAATATCTTGTAAGTGACCACCTGCTGCTGTACGACAAGCTTCTAATCTTTTGTCAAAATTTTCGATAACTTTCTGGCATAACTGCGGTTTAATTACTTGAAAGCAATCAATAATGTTCTCCTTCTCCTTTAGTTCAACAAGTGTTTGTGTATCATTGGCATAGACCTTTTCTTCCAAATAGCTCCATAGGAAAAAATCTAGAGGTGTTAGATCGCATAATCTAGGGGGCAATTAATGTTTCCTCCTTAAGCAATTATTCGATGACCAAATTTCTGTTTCAAAAGATTGATTGTTTCTGCTGCTGAATGACATGTTGCACCGTCCTGATGGAACCACATATTCTGCACATCAATATGCTTCAATTCATCCCACAAAAAGTTAATAATCATCGTTCGATATCGATCACCATTCACAATAACAGCATTTCCATTGTCATCTTCAAAAAAGTATGGACCAATCACTCCACCAGCCCAAAAAACCATACCAAACAATTACTTGTTGTGGATGCATCGGTCTTTCCATTATTTCTTGTGGATTTGCTTCATCCCAGATACGACAAATTAGCTTGTCAACAGATCCACCCAATTCAAAATGTGCTTCATGGCAAGATGATTTGTTGAAAAAATTCACATTGTCAAGTTTCTGTTGTATGGCCCAATTAACGAATTGACGACGTAAACCAAAGTATGTTGGCTTTATTCATTGTGTTATCTGAATCTTGTAAGCCTTTAAATGAAGATCTTTTTTGCAAAATTCTGAATAAAGTGGTTTTTGGAATGTTCAATGATGTTCACGATGACGAATTGATGTTTTTGCTTCTTCAACAACACTAACAGTAACAGCTGCAATATTTTTGCAATATGATGATATGTTTTGCTTTTCTCATATTTTACTGAAATTACAAATTTTTAAACACTTTTTCCAATGGTAACATTTGACGGACAATTTTCTCTTCCATATTCTGTACGAAATTTTCTTCCAACTTCTACACAACTTTCACCAAAGTTAAAATAATTTTTAATAATAAACACGCTTTTTCAATCGTATATCTCTCCATTTTTCTTCCTCTTCTTCTTCTTCAAGTAGCCTTACGGCCTTTTAGCTAATGGCCCTGGTCTTTTCGACCTTAATGACTAGTCACTAGTGATGTAAGTGGGAATCTTCTTTATTATGTAATTAAATATTTAATCTAGCTGTTTTAGAGAATGGTTCACTCTGCTGAATTATGTTAGTGGAAGCTGGTAAAACCTAGGATGAATCAAAAGGAGTTATAATTTTAATCCACACATTTGTACATATTTGTATATCTCATAGTAAATGCTTTCATTGTTTAAAGATATTAATGATGTAATTGATAAAGGTCCATTAATTTCTAATGAGTATAAGTTATTAAGGAACCGATCCTCCATTTTTAATAACTAGACTATTCCTACTTGTCATCTGTCAAATAACATATGCTATTCTAGTACAATTATATAAATGGCGTCAAATTTAAAAACTAACCTCAAATTGGAACACCCTTTATTAAATACTAAATTATTAAATCGTTTAGACAAATTATCAAAAAAAAAACAAATATATTTTTCAAACTTTAAATCGTATAGTTTTTGTGATAACGGGTGGAATAAGTCATTTTATTAGATGAATAAGTCATTTTATGACATGATGCCTTTGAAAAATATATATATTATTTTCCATTTAATTCTATAATTAGGCCCCCAAAATTAATATTGCGGTTTTCTACTATTTTTTTCTTATAATGTTCAAGTGAAGGCCTGAACCCTTAAACAATTTCAAAATTTTCGGTGGTATGGTTTCGGAAATAAAGGGGGATATATGTTTTTTTTATATTTTTGATAATATTTTGTAAACAATTAATTTTAAAAACATGAAAAAAATATATTTCATTTGATGTATTGCATGATGCGTTTTAAATAATATTTTTTTTACTTTTATAATTGTCACCCCCAAAATTAATATAAGGGAATTCTCCTAATTTTTCCTGTAATGTTCAGGTGATGCCACATATGCCTGATTTTATCAAAATTTTACTTCTTATAGTTTCGAAAATAAAAGGGGATTGGGTTTTTTTTAATATTTTTGTTAATATCTTTTAAACAATTTATTTTAAAAATTTGAAAACAATACATTTGTCTTCCATTTCCCTTTCATTTGATGTATTGTATGATGCTTATTGAAAAACTGTTTTTTATTTTTCAGTTAATTCTGTAATTTGCCCCCCCCCCAATATTAATATTAGAGATATCTCGAATTTTTCCTGTAAAGTTAAGATGATTCCACATGCGCCTAATTTCTTTCAAAATTTTAGTTCTCATAGTTTCGGAAATAAAGGGGACGGAATTGGTATTTTTTATATTTTATATTTTTGTTAATATCTTTTAAATAATTTATTTTAAAAATATGAAAAAAATATGTTTGTATTCGTCATAATGAGCCCTTTGATTTGATATATCACATGATGCGTTAGAATCAATTGAAATTTTATATTTTTCATTTAATTCTGTAATTTGCCCCCAAAATTAATATAAGGGGTTTCTCCTTATTTTACGGTAAAATTCAGATAAAGCCCTATATTTTTCAAAATTTTACGGCTTACAGTTGCGGAGATAAGGGGGGGTGGATATTTTTTATATTTTTGTTAATATCTTTTAAATAATTTATTTTAAAAATATAAAAAATATATATATGTTTTCGTTACAATGAGCCCTTTCATTTGATGTATTCCATGATGCGTTTGTAAGTTTTTGATTTTTAATTTTGTGTTTAATTCTAAAATTTGCCCCCCCCCAAAAAAAATTCAGATAAATTGTGTCTCCTTATTTTTATTGTAAAATAATTTTTACGATATGTACTTCTGATCGGGTCACCAAACTACACACTGATACCAAATTTCAACATTTCTCGCCGGGTACGTTCGGAGAAAATTGCTGTAATGTGAAAGACTGAGAAATCCGGAGTGACATTATATTGTATATACACTCAACAACCACTAATACATTTTGTTACTGGATCGATAGATGTCGCAAGCAAACAGAAAAATCCCATTGGGCAAAGAAAATACCTCAGTTTCACCAAGACACCGATCCCTACGTCGATGAAGTTTGCTTCAATACCACCATATACACCAGATCTATCCCAATATAGATTTCTACCTATTCGCAGATCTTAAAAATATGCTCCAGAGAGAGACATTTAGCTCCAAATATGTGATTATAACTGCAACTGAACACTATTTTGAGGCAATAGGAAAAATGTTTTAGAATAACGGCATATGAAGTTTAGAAAATCGTTAGAATGACTATATCGTTATGGATAATGACTATGTTGATGAATTAAGTCGAATTTTGTAAAAATGTGTATTTACTGGTATGTAATATCTATTACATACTTTAATAATTTGTTGATAAAACGGCTGCAAATGATTAGATAAAACGGGACTTTATTTGAAAATTCCCTTTTCCACAACAATATGAAAATTTTCGGAATTTCTACGTCAATGGTGTAGAAAATCCTATAAATGATTTTGTGAGTTATAGAGTAAAAACAGATAATTGTCGATTTTTTAAACTATATGCAACACCCAGAAGGACATGTTTGAATTCAATTTTGTTTTTGTAAAACACAGATGCTATAGTAAGGCGTAAATAATTAAATTTTGGAAAAGTTTAGTAATTTTAAAATGCCTAGAGTACTTGTACACCGAATTTATCCCCAGCTAGGTGAATTTGAAAGAGATCCCATACTCGGTTTAGGGGAGGCGGGTTTGTCATTTCGAAAAAACGCTAACCTCACGAACGGAAATCCAAATACTATTATGAGATGTAGTCAAGCGTGATTTGATAATACCCATAATCGGACAAGAGGAACTTAGTCGAAACGCGTCGAACAGTTTAAAAAAAATGCAGTATCAGTTAATTATTACAAGTTATCGATACTATCTTGTATCAGAGACCATGTTTGCTATATGGTGGGTACAAGGCTTGAAAATTTACCTCAGTCTCCAAGGACTTTAGGGGTTCTAAGACATGAAAATGTGTTGTTCTCCGTCTACTTTTTTGTACTAGAAATGTCGGGTAAATAGTAATAGATTTACAGATCACTGTAATAGCTCCCATTTCTCCCCATGACGTATAGATGGCGCGGTAACAGTAGAGGTTTTACCGGGCTTTTAAGCCAAGTAATAGGCAACTTTATTAGTTTTTTTACATAAAAAATGTAGGAAATAATAATGATCTAATAATAATAAACCTATTTTTTGTTTTTACTTTACATTTTAGAGATTATTTACCAACAGATGTAGAATTTCATGAGAATAACATAATTTTTTCAGAAATAATTATAGTTTAAAAAACTAAAAAATACGCTTTAATAGCAAACCGAAATAAAAAGCAGAAAATAAATTTTAATTAGGAACAGTTTATATTACAGCAGTACAAAGTAAAAAGCGTGAGGTGCTTAAAATATTAAATTTTACAATTATTCTATTGTGCAAATATAGTGAAATGCACCGCACGCTTTTTACTTTCTACTGCTGTAATATAAACTGTTCATATTTAAAATTTATTTTCTGCTTTTTACTTCGATTTGCTATTAAAGCGTATTTTTTGGTTTTTTTTAAATTTAATTATTTTCTAAGTTCACAACCAGTCTCATAACCATGTATTTCTAACCATGTATTTATAATTAAAAACTTTACTTCATGTTTGCGTAACCTTTCCATTTCATTGCGACAAGTTCTACTACTGCCAACTAGATGGCAGTAGTTAATAGAGGAATTTGTATTTAGTCAAGAACAGTGACAAAAAGACAACAAACGGGAAAATTCAACTTAAAGAATTGTATTGTCATCAACCCTTGACACGTGTGCCAATTTTCAACTTAATTGGACTTTAATTTTTTGAAAATACGTTGAAAGTTTCCCTGAGATAGATAGATATATACGTACACATCGACCTAATAAAAGCCTATTAAAAACTGTTTACACTGTAACACTGTAACTTTGACACTCTTGCTCTTTATACCAGATATTACTAGCCTGCAGAAATAATTTACTTTGAATTTTATATTGTGTGACATTAACCAAAGGCATTTGAATAATTTCAGAACATGATCCTTGGATTTTTACTTTGAGATGACAATACAAACAAAAGATATCCTCATGTTTGTCGACGAAGCCCTAAAACTCTCTAGATGTTTCAATGTAGAAATAGTGTTTTTTGAGTTTGTCAGTTTCTTCTGTTGTGCACAGATTTGTCAATCTTCAAATTGAAAAAAAGCCAACGCAATATTGTGAAACACCAGGTTGATTTTTACAATTGATATCATTTTTAATATATGACAAAGGAATTTAATGAAAGGGCTTGAAAGTAATAGAATACAGGGGTAGGGTAATAGAGTAACAGAATTATGTCAAAAGTAATAGATCTATTACTATAGTAATGACGGGAACAACATTGCCGGATGAAATACAGTTAGGTTGGGATAGTATTCCTCAAGAAGAAATACTCCACGTTATTGAATCAATTCCAAGACATTTTGGTGAGAGTACAGATAACTGTGGTAGACAAACATATTATTAACAAACTTACTAAAATGAATTAAACTCCTTCATATTTTTATTCACATTTTAATCATTTACTCCTTACATAATCATCTATGAATTACCAAAACAATATTAAATTTAAACCTCTCCTTCTTTGTTAGTGAGTATATTATTTGTAATTATAAATAATTTCTATAACCTTCTGACATGTCCTACATATTGTCTAAAACCAGTCTCTAAGAAAACAGTTATACTTCTCATTTTTATTAAATTTTGATACATTGATGGGTGAGAATAACTGATTTGTCGTTTCTCACAAGTTTCAATGCTTCGAGCTTGGTCTTCATCTTGTCGATCGTTCGCAAGGCCCATAATGAAATCGAAAACACGATGCACTTGTGTCCGGCAAGTCGATTCATCAACCGCAGTATAGTAGTAGCCTAAATTTGTGACGCGTTCCACTTTATCGAGATGAACGAAAAAGTTATTGTCAGACATTATGTTAGTATTGCATAAAAAATATGCAGATAGAAACTTGCGACACACTAAATTTATCTTTAAATTTTAAATTAATTTACGAAATAAAATAGTACGTTTGAAGATGTGTTGCTAGAATGAAACTCGATCTTGAACATACTAAAGTTCAAGATCGAATTTTTGCTTATAGTTAATCAAGAGAAAGTGAAAACGATAAAAGACATTTTTCTGGTAAATAAAAATTTATTTTTGTTGAAACATGAAAAAACAATGATACAATATACAGCTTTTTATTTCGATTGTGGTGTTATTTCTCAAGAAAACATAAAAATAATCAAGAATATGCCACAAATAACATTTAGAAGATAAGATTTTTTGTTTTTAATGGCAGTCTTTGTTTCTTTACAGTTTTCGTATTCCATCTTGAATTTGATTTGCTTGCTCTTTCGTTTCAAAAATGCTCCAGTCGAGATGCTCTAGATCAGGGATTCCTAAACTATTATAATAATGAAGCTCTTAACATTTTTTATATTTGGAACCCCAGAGCAAATAAACCGGTAGAAATTCGAGATCTTCGGCTTATATCGTATTTTTCAGTTAGAACATGTCTTCAATTTTAGTTGTTTTAAACTGTGGGGCGCACTTAAATAAACTTGCTGTTGTTTTTAGGGTTCCGTATATACAATATACGGGGAAATCTAAAAAAACCGACCGTTCCCCCCCTGATTTTTCAAAATTTCAGGCTGAGTAGTTTCTGAGATCTGGGAGGGGGGAACGGTCGTTTTTTTTAGATTTTCCCCCCTAAAATCAAAATTTCCTCTTTTACTCATGTAATACATCAAATGAAAGGTCCCATTCTGAGGAAGAACACAAATACATTTTTTTCATATTTAAAAAAATAGTTAAAAAGATATTAACGAAAATATACCAAAATTTACCCATCCCCCCCCCCTTATCTCCGAAACTATAAAATGTAAAGTTTTGAAAAAAATTAAAGGTATTGGGTCTTTTTTAGAAATTTTAGGGACAAATTATACAATTAAATGGAGAATAAAAATTCAATTTTCAAACGCATCATTTAATATATCAGATAAAAGGCTCATTATGTGAATTACAAATATATCATATTTTTAGATCATTTGTTTAAAAGATATTAACAAAAACATTAAACATCGACTTAATTCCCACTTTAGAAACTATACTATTTAAATTTTGAAAATATATTTTATTTCTATTTTTAAATAATTTGAATAACAGATTTAATAATTTATAATTTAAAACGTTACCTATTTTGCCCTTTATCTTCCAATCTACAGAGCCTCAAAATTCAGACAGTAGATTATAAAAGGCTTCAGTTTATGAGTAAAATAAAACTCTAATGTTAATTTTGGAGGCCACATTAAAAAATTAAATACATATGTATTCTTATAAAAATCAAGCGAATCCTGAAGCAGATAAAATAAAAAGTCTGTGTATGAAAACTCAATGTGTACCTATATTTTTTATAAATTTAAAACGCTTCCTTTAAAAGATATAAGGGTAAGTATAAGAAAATGCTCTCATTCCCTGCTTCTCTGAAACTGGAATATTAGAAATCTTGAAGGTGATACAAAATCCTTAGTATGCGAGTCCAACTCGCACTTAACCAAATTATTTAATTACATTAACTACTTCCCAAGAAATGTTACCAATGAATAGCTGTCGTTGGCAAATGTGAGCAATTCAAGATAGGTCATTGTTTTAAAGATATTTGATCAATTGAAGTTATTACCAAATGACAGAGCAACTACGCCTGCAAAAGCCCAAAACATTTTGAAAACTGTTATTTCCGATTGAAAACTGAAGTTGCTAAAAGTAATGGATATTGTAAAAGTAATGAAAACGTATCGTTTGTATAATGGGGCATAAAAATTTGGGTCTGATTTTATATTTCGTATCTGCTCGCAATGGAATGAAAAGGATAATGAACTGATGATTGATATTTGCCTCTTGAAAGCGGATTTCGGGATGCCAGAGGAGTGATTTGTATTGAATTCATATTTCTTGTCACGCTTTATTGAGCAATCTTGACTAAAGGTCAGGAGCTTTCAGGCAATTAACGTTTTTACAGCTACATCAAGAATGCAGAGTGACGAAAATGGTATTGAAACCATTTGTTTCCTCTTTTTAGGAGAAGCTGCTTTCTTTGCTGTGAGGGAGGATGCCGCCGATTTTGCTGTTTTGGGTTTAGCAGATTTCGATTTCGTTTCTAAATAGGGGTTATTACTGTTTTTGTTTTAGGCCTTAGATGGAGAATCCGCTTTAGATGCAATCAAAATGCTACTGTCTCATCTTTCTTAGTTTATCTTACTGCTGCCGTTTTTCTGGCTGGATTTTAGGGCTGCACTACAAATTTGGAGTGACAATAACATCATCGAAACCATTTCTCAATTATTTCTTCTTTTTAGGGGAAGCTGCTTTCTTTGCTTCTGAGGAAAAGCGCTGATTTTGCTATTTCGTAGGTACCTTAGTAGGGGCCCCCTTTACTGTTTTTTTTTAACCTTAGATGGATAATTTGCTTTAGATGCAAGTGAAGTGTATGGTGTAGTTCACGATGGTGCAAATTTGGTAGTACAAGTCTTCTTTGCTACTGCCTCATTATTTTTATGTGTTCTTAGGAAATAACACCACAATCGAAATGTATTGACATTACTAATTTCTTCCTTAATTGTCGGTAACCAGATACCATTGAATTCTACAGAAGTAGAAGCGATACAATCGTCTTCATTCAAAATAATTAACGTAGACTCTTCTTTTTCTAGTATGTTGTTCTTTGTGAAGTATAGTTAAATTGTAGAATTGTATTTTATGGCATAGGTTCCAAGCATGTTCACAAATTTTGGATTTTTCAAATTGTCATCTCTGTATGTAATTCTTGTGTTCATTAATTCGTACGTTTAATGGTCTCGATGTTTCTATAATATAAAATTTATTGCTTTACTGCATTTGCAAGAAATCTTGTATATGCAGTTTTTTGAGTTCTGAGTTTTGTTGGTTAGTTTTGTTTTCGAAATTAGTGATGTCAGTGTATTTCTTGTTTTGAATGTTTTTAAATCTGTTGCCTCATCTTTGAGGTCTTAGGTTTATCTTGGTAACTGCTCATTTTGCAGGCGACTTTATAGCTGTACTGCCAGGTTTTTTTTACCGCTGGTCGATTTTGTCGCTGAGACGCCTGGCTAAGGTGATGCTGCGAATTCCTGAAGCGACGGCTGATTTCAAGTATTTCTTTGCCTCGAATTTTAGTTATATAGTATATTTCCTAATATCTTGAAACGACGATCCACTTCGTTGCTTTAAACATTTGATAGCATTATTGAATATTTCAGAAGTGGACATATGGTAAGGTTAGCCCTTGGGTTCTTGACTTTTTTCTCACAAGGGCGTAACAATGCAAAATTCATGACTGCTTACATCCTGGCACAATATTTTTAATTTTCAGTATCATGCTTCTTGTGTTATTACATATTTTGCGTTATTCTCATATAATGGTCTTTCATTATTTCACAGCCAAAATAAATAATTTTGGCGGAACCTTGGTAACTTTTTCACGAAACCCTTAGGTTCCACGGAACCCAATTTAGGGATCACTGCTCCAAATCCTCTTAAGAAGTAAATTTTTACATCTTAAAGCTTTGGTTTGGCTGTTGATGTTATTTAGTATTTGGTTAATTTTTGCTCCATATGTGGTGATGCTAATTGGTGTAAAAATGCTAATTTTCGGTGTTTCCGTCTTCACCAATACAGTGTTCTCCCACTCTCCAATATTTTTTGAATGGAAAGAGTCATTCAAACTAATTGTTGACATAAAATTGATATGTCCTACATTTTACAGTGCCTAATGGGCACTATTGATGTTTTTTTAAGAAAGAGCGGTCTTATGATGTCCGATGAGTAGTTGTGAGCAATTAATTCTGTGTGTTAATTTCTACTTACGTCTGATGATAAAAACTAACATGCTATTTGAATTGGCGTATTAATTGCGCAAAATTTTGTCCTTGTGCCTCCTAACAATAAACTAGTCTGACCTGAAGTTCAACTCTCATTAACAAAAAATTCTTGTAGGATTTCAGCAGTAATGTCTATTGTTCAGTTTCTTAAGTGGTCTAATGATTTCTGATTCATGAGGTGCACCTTCGACTTCATATGTCCCCTCAAAAAATCGAGAAGTGTCAAATCTGGAGAATGAGCTGGTCTCTAGATGTGAGTACGTCTCTAACTGGTGGAACTGCTCTATTTCTTCAATAATTGGATAGAATTACTTATGAAGCATGTTGAGATACGGTGATCCAATTAAATTTTCATTCAGAACTTTTGTATGATCGATATCTAGGATTTGCTGGGAGTTCTTTTGTTTTGTTTTTGAAAATGTTATTGTGACATCTTATCTCATAGCTCCCAGCTATATATAACGGATCCTGCCTTAGACAGACAGTCATTAAATCGCAAAATTGCAACTTTCACTAATAATCATCTAGTTTTAGTTAATGCGGATGAAATCAATATATTTGGTCAGAAAAGCCCAGTAAACATTACCTTGATGAGATCATAAGTGTTCAAATTACAATTTGGAGAACTTTGAAATTTGGTTAAAAGCATTGTTGCTTGTACCAATAGGCTATAAATCACCAGTATCAAAAGTTATCTACTAACAAATTAAGAATCGAATACGAATAATTCCAAATATGTTGAAATGTGCAAAATGTTAGACAAACGGTCAACTACAAAACCTGTTATAATAACTTTTAAATATGCTTGTGATAATTAATGGATAATTTGCAACTAATTTGTCTCTTACTGTAACTAATTTATTTATGTAGTATGTGTCAAGCCTACCAAATGAATTTTTTAAAATTTCATATGGAAAATATAGTAAACTGAAATAGGCAACATCCGTGTGATTTACGCATCGTTTAATCCCCTGTTAATGGGCAATCGGACAACGACAGTTAGTTCCAGAATATTCACTAGTAATTAACATATTTATTTTGGTAAACACCGAAATTTTCCGCACATAAATATCCTGCAGAAATATCGGAAATCCCGCACATAAAATTGAAGAATATCTAAGTGGTGTTTTTTTATTGCAAACCATGTTTTAATGTGAGACAATGACGCACAGAATAACTTAACAGTTGTCCAGGCTGGTTTGGAGGTAACTTTGGGCTAATGTTCTTCAACATTCAAAGGTATCTCGGGAGCAATTATGGTAGAAGTTTAATGCCCGACTAAAGGCATTTTGAGATTTACATTTAGATTTAGATTTCTTTATTTGACTACGGTACATATTAAACAATGTTTGTAGCAAGTCCAAAATACACTCTTAGTGAGAAAAAAAATCACAATTAAAATAATATAAATATGAAATACATGTTAAAAATAAGAACAGATATAAACAATTAAAAATTAGACACTAAAATTCGGGGAACACATTTTGTGGTTCATGTAATCACCAACTGAGTAAAAACAAAACTTTAGTAGGTAGTTCTTCAAACTCTTTCTAAATTTATTTATGCTCAAAATTTTTAATTCTTTTGGCAAGATATTGTCTTATTTAATCGAAAACGGGTTGTTCGAATATTTCCTGCTTTTCTTGTACGATATTGATGTACATCAGACTGTTTAGTCAACACATTAATGTTCTTGTGTATCTCTAGGAGCACGTGAAACACAGGGAAGGCAATGGCAAGATGCGGAATCTCTGAAATAAAGGTAGACACGACTCACGAACTCCAGCTTTAGCCAGTATTCTCACTGCTCTTTTTTGTAACCTGAATATCAGAACAGCATTTGACGAATTTCCCCAGATCATAATTCCATAATTGATATGTGATTCTTAAGGTATTATAGTCTGTAATAATTTATAGGTGACGAAGTAGTAAGAGTGAACTCGATAATCTACCTCTTAAATGGTCTATGTGAACATTCCACGATAAGTTGTTATCTAAATAAATACCTAGTAATTTTACGCTAGCTGTATCAGTGGTTGAAAACATAAGACTTTTTGTTTTTTCCTTGTTCAGCTTCAGTTTATTAGTACTGAACCATTTTTCAGATTTTGCTTCTATATCGTCCGATAGTATAGTGAGATTAGCTAAATTGGAGTCAGAATACACAAAAGTTGTGTCGTCTGCAAATATAACAGATTTATTGGGACGAATAAAATTAGGCAAATCATTGATGTAAATAATGAACAGTATGGGTCCAAGGACGGTACCTTAAGGAACACCGTGCTCTATAGATCTAAATTCAGACGTAGAATCATTATAAGTGACGGCTTGAAAGCGATTTGTCAAGTAAGTTTTAAATATAGATAATGAAGATCCTCTAACTCCGTAGCAATTAAGTTTAGTTAGTAAAATGTCATGCAATACACAGTCAAAGGCTTTGGAAAGATCACACAACTTAATCGCTGTATGGGTACCATTCTCAAGGCCCTCAACCACTCCACTCACAACACTCAAAACTGCTTGTGTTGTTGAACGATTTTTCCTAAATCCATACCGGGAATTACCTAGAAAGTCATTTTCCTCAAAATAAGAAACTAAATTGATATTGGCCGGTAGTAATCTACCAAAGCAGTGTCATCCTTCTTATGTAAAGGAATCACTTTTAAAATTTAAACGAGTCGGGATATCGAGATGTTTTGGCTGCAATAATACTACAATAATTATAAAATATATCTTCTTGCAAAAAAGTTTTTCCTACTGATGCATTAATAGGGAAATATTTTTGTTCCTTTTTTCAAAACAAAATCCTCCGGTATTTGATTAATTTTTCTTGATCATTGCAGAAGATACATCACTAAACATATAGGGTTCTTCAAACAACTGGGACGTTAGACGTTTTCCAGAATGCTCTTTTTAACTAAATTAATTTCTAGTTGTTTTTTGAATGATAGTTGTGGCATCTCTAGTATGTATTTTACAATTTCTTAGGAATAACTTGAAACTTAGGGTATAAAGTCTGCCAAATTTTAAATATTCCAAACGTTCCAGGGTCTAAATCAGACCCCGTTCTCAAAAGATATAAAATAAAATATTGATATTAAAGAAATTAATAATTTTGATATTAAAATGTAATGTGTCAAACATTTTTCGTTGTATTGTGTTATCATCATTGGGTAAGGGTTCTACTTAAAACTACTTAAACTTTTGAAATATTTGAAATATGCCAACTTTCCTGTAAGTGTAGTTTTATGACCACGAAATACAAAAATATAAAATTATTTCAACTGCTGGCTATTTCCAGTTATTTGATCGCTAAATGTATTTTAACATCTATGAGTTTCTGGAAAAACTAACTCACAGAGACCCTAAATCGGGAGTTGTACTGTGTTTCCCTGTAATTTCTAGGATGGAAATCACAAAAACGAACTCGTAGGTTAACTAAAACATGTCAAAGAAATTATGATGCTATCTTTTCGAGATTTTTCAACTCAGTGAACGGACAACAATATATTATTTCAATTATTTTGTCTGTTCATTGGGTGTTCTCTCCTCCAAATTTTTTCCTGCAACAGATAGTATTTAAATACTTATCTGCAACAGATAAGTATTTAAATACTATCTGTTGCAGGAAAAAATTTGGAGGAGAGAAAACCCAATGAACAGACAAAATAATTCAAGACCTCCTCAACAATCTTTTCGAAATTACGTATTATTTCTAGTCGAGAACCTTCATCAGTTGCACTACCCTCAACTGATCGAGTAATTATTTATGTATTTACTACATATACGTGAATTTAATATTTTATTCCGAAAAGATAGTATAACAATTTCTTTGATAGGTTTTATTTAGTTAACCTACGATTCTTTCGTGTGATTTCTATAGTGGGAATTACAGGTAAACGGTGTCATACATAGTACAACTCCCGATTTAGTGTCTCTGTAAGCTATTATTTCCTGAAACTCCTTGATATACGAAAAAATATTAAGTTCAGTTACCTTTACTATATACATAAATGATTATACGAGATTTCAGTCAGTTGAGGGGAGCGCAACCAATGAAGGTTCTAGACTAGAAACAATATATTGTCTTATGTTCAATGGATTGAAAAATCTCTAGAAGAAAATATCATTATTTCTAGTTACATATTAATTGAAGTGGTAAATTTTTAGGAGGGATTCGTTTAAAACTCAAAAATCTAAGGTACTTTTCATAATAACTTTGACTAATTTCTGAGAAAATTTAATTTATAAGAAAAAAATGTAGAATCGAACCTAAACTATAAAAAGTCATAACTTCCAAATAAACTTTTAGCGCTCATATTAGACTCTAATTGAGCTTGTTAAGTTATACAGGGCATTCCGGAAAAAATACCAAAATTCCAAACACGAATAACTTCATTTTTCAAATAGCTCCAGCCATATATCGTTTCAATATTAGATTAGTAGGTATTTAATGTACATATTTAGAAGAGACAGCAACACATTGCCACTGTTTTGCAATTTATTAAGTTTCTCTAAGACTTTAACATATGGTAGGCTTAGATAAATATCACAGTGTTAAATAGACCTAAATTTGGGTGTGAGTGAATGAGAGGCACCTAAAGTCAATAAATAATAATAATAAGCTAAAAGTCGTACTGTCAATTAATTTACCCAGCACCATCATGTTGATGCAAACATGGCTAAATTTCTCTAAACAAGAACAAAACACTAAATGTAAACTCTCCTTGTTATTAAATATGCCTTCATTTGATAATCATGATTGGTTTATTTACAAAATTTTCATCTTCATGGCATTTATTTTTTAATCACATCATTATTGATGTAAGTTTGGGAGTTTTCAAAAATAAATGTCAGGACATCATTTTCATCTCCAGTGACACATTTAAGGGTAGTTTTCTGAGACTGAAAAGAACTAAATTGCAACAAATCACCCTTAATTCCACCGAAATTTCTCTTGTTCATAGGAGGCAAGTCAAGTCATAAAAACTTCTGCATACCTTATTAGACCAATCAATAGAGCAAAAATTAACTGATAATGTGTAAAAAATACTATCAGGATACCCACTGTGCAATCACATTAACAACGATTCGTAGCGATATTTTGCTATGTTTTCCACTCGCAACTATGTTCTTTTACTTTGTTATAAACAATTGATGCAACAAACTTACTTTTTTTTCGTAGCATGTTTATAAAATCAAAACTAATAAACTAATCTCAATGGTGTCAACAGGTCAATTGTAAAGCATGAAAATTCCAATGAAATGAGCCTAGTCTCGATCCTATTGGATCACTAGTAACAAGGAAAAACAAAAAATACTGAAAAATGTAGCATTTTTTAAAAAAATCGAATCTTAGTCAATTTAAAAGCTGTAGAACTGGGCTTGTAAGAACTGATAGTAATTTATATCTATTTTATGTATGCCAAAACTAGGTGCTACCGGTTTATTAATTTTTGAAAAATTGTGATATAAAGTTTTTTGTTCCCTATTTCTGCTTTGTGCCTCCATGCGTCATAGATAATCAAATTTCAATTTTGAAAAAGTTGTTGAAAGTAGAGGTGACATTCTACAAAGCCTCTATTCTCATTTTTCACTAAATGTCTGCGAAATATCTGAAAAATATTAGCAAACATGACAAAAAATGGGCGAGCGTATGAATGTATCCAAGGAGTGGGGGAAGCACGGTTGTTGAGGGGAAGCGTTTAGAAATATATAATATAGGCAGGCTGCCTGTAATTTATAAGTATTTTTATTGCTTTTGTCAGAAACTAATTTAGATATTTTCAAGACTTTTTTTGACTTATTTAGTTCAGTGTTTGTTTCACTTTAATATAAACCTATTGCCTTAAGTCTATAAAATATTATATAAATATATTAATAAACAAACAGTTCTCATTTGATTTAATAAACTCGAACAAATCGCTCAGTATATAAGCTTTTTTAGCGATTAGATTCTTTCACCATCCGTCAGAGTGACAGTTACTATCGATAATAATTATTGTCAGCAGTTCCCCTCAACAACCGTGCACCCCCCACTACGTGAACACATTCATACGCTCAAATTTTGGTGATGTTTGCTAAAATTTTTCGTTTATTTCACAGACATTTAACGAAAAATGAAAATAGAGGCGTTGTAGAATGATACCTCTACTTCCAGCATCTCTATTCTGAATTAATATTTGACGATCCATGTCGCATGGAGACGCACTGCAAGAATAGTGGACTAAAAACTTCATATCACAATTATTCATAAACTAATAAACCGATAGCGCCTGGTTTAGTCACCCATAAGGTAGATATCAATTACTATCAGTTCCCAGAAGCCCAGTTCTACAACTTCGATAGTGACGGAGTTATGATAATATTTTTCATTTTATAAACATGCAACGAAAAAAACCCAATTTTCTTGTTTCAATTGTTTATAATAAAGTAAAAAACCATAGTTGCGTGTGGAAAAGGTAGTAAAATATCACTACAAATCGTTCTTAATGTGAAGGCACAGGCAGTATCCTGATAGTAATTTTGCTCGAAAACATCTCTATTGATTGGTCTATATCAATAAATTTGCTGCATATCCCACAAATGCAAAATAAAATAAATCCGATTTGAAATATTCATTATTAGCTTTGTGGTAGTTCATTTTTGCAACTTGAATTAATCTGTATGAATTCTTTTCAATATTAGTTTAAAAAATTTAAGTAGCTTTCAATATCCCATGCCACACTAATTAAGCCGAATTTAGCAAGACTGGCTATTTTAAGTAAAAATCGAAGATACAACATTTTTCTGATCTAGAAATAGGAAAGATTGATATAGTTCGAAACAAGATAAAAAGTAAAATTTAATAGTAAATACATATAGTAGATGCCATTTGAAAATATAAAGTTGTTTGAAGTTTCTTAATTCTGGATTTTTCTTCAGATCGCCCTGTATTAATTAAGAATCTATATTAAAATATAGGTAAATTATAAGATTTATAAATTAAGTCATTTCAGAAACTATTCGTTGTAGACATTTATGTAACTTTCATTAACTTTTTGATTTTTAACTTAATTTTATTTTTCAATTAATTATAAGGAGTTCTTAACGCTGTAAAAATCAATATGCAATACAATAAATAAATTTACTGTCGTCTATTTTATACTTGATATTACATAGCTTATAATATTACCTGACAACAATAGTTTTCGAAAGCTTTTTTGATTTACATGATATTTACAATGCGAATTATTTTTTTTTTACATTATGAAAAAAGCACAGTCATTATCAAATCTTGACAAAGTTTCATTCAGGTTTCTACATTGAAACGAGTACAGTGGAGAGGGAAGTTATCCCCTCTATCATCAAATTGCCTTTACGATAAAAATGTTTTTCTATGAACAAGAACATTAGTATTTTTTTAAAGATTTTAATGAACACAATTGTTTCTAATTAAGACAATTACGTTGAATGATAATAATAATTCTTAAATAATTATATAAAATTAGAAATTTATGTTAATATTACAGCCGTGTCAAATTATAAACATTTGCTTGGTGCTTAATGGCCTTCAAATCGCAAATATCAACTTTTTAGTAAATTTATTTTTCTTTATAAACCCTTCTGGATAAAAACTATAAATGAATGTGGAATCAACAAAACAGAAAAAACAACCAACACACCACTAATACAAACCAAATACAAACTGAAAACAAAATTATGTATTAATTTCATATATTACTGGTATATATAAATATAACATTTTAAAAATATATATAACCGACTTCTACCTATAACTAAAAAGCTAAAAATAATTATAACAAAATACAACTCTAGCAAATAAATAACGCATTCAATGTTGTTAGGTACCTACCCAGGAAGTAAAAAATGTAAACATTAAAAGGTGCTCATTCTGTACAAATTATTTACTTACCAATCTAGTATATTTTGAAGCCGGTGCTAAGCAAATCTAAAATCCTTCATTGCGTACCTATCTACTAATTCATCAAACTTGATTGTTGCTTGGCACCAACTTCAAAAATATACTAGATTGGTAGGTAATTAATTTGTACAGAATGAGCACCTTTTAATGTTTACATTTTTTACTTCCTGGGTAGGTACCTAACAACATTGAATTTATTTGCTAGAGTTGTATTTTGTTATAATTATTTTTAGCTTTTTAGTTATAGGTAGAAGTCGGTTATATATTTTTTAAAAATGTTTTATTTTCAACTTTTTAGTTTTTTTGAACTCATGTAATTTTCATTCTTTATTTTTTATTTTGTATGTATAACCTTAATAGACAGAACCAGGTAACATTGAAAGCCTCAACATTACACAATGACACTTTCTCATTTAAATTGGCAGGTAAATATTTAAGAAAAAAATGTACAAGTACGCGTTGCCTTAATAAGCCCAAAATGTATTTATGCCTTTTTTCAACTTTTTTGACAACCTTCTATAACTATAGATAATTCCACTCCAACCTATGTACCAACAATCCTGTACATACGACTGCCCACGGACAAGCATAAATTTGTTAGCTGCCTTCTGTAAAGTATAGGACGGAGTAGAATCCATCCCATATTTACGGAGTCAAATCCGTCCTATATTTCAATCATAGTATATAACTCCTTGTGAACTACCCCATATTGTTTCAATTTTAACATTTTATATTATCGCCCTGTGTAACATTAATTCCTCTCCACACTTTATGCAACTTCCTATAAGCTATAAAACAAATAAATTTTTAATCACACTGTATAAATATAATTCAACTCTAGTATATATTTCAACCATCCTGTATATAATTTGCTTATGTCCACATCATATAACAGTTTTTTAATCACCCTATATAATTTTAATTTTACATTTTTTCCAACATTTTTATACCACCAAACGTCCAGTCCACCCTATATTCCAACCATCCTGTATATACGGCTGCCTACGGACCACTATCATTCTAGTCCGTCCTATATTACAATCTTCAGATAAATGCAACTCCTTCTACCACTTTACTTTGCGATTTTGTTTGCTATAACTAAACACCCTTCTATAAACCCACCAAATAGCAGTTTAAAGTTTGACATGTGTTGTCACTGAATTTTTTGAAGAATCTGAAACCAAACGCACCGTCTTCGCAAAATGGAAAAAATTACATTTAAATAGGTATTTGCCTGGTATACAAACAAAACGAGTTTGGTACTAATTGATTTAAGGAGCCGAAAATATTATGCTTTACTACCTATATGCTTGAGATGTACATAGACAATTTTCAAATTCAAATTTCGATGAAATTTTTGATAAGATTTTTGGAATTTTTGGCGATTTTCTGCAAAACTGCAAGTTGCACGTCGCAGAAAAGTATATGAGATCACCTAAGGATCTTCCTTAATAGATTAAACGTTAAAAAACTATACACATCCATAAGGAGTTATCGAAAAATCGACTAAAATATTAGGGATATTGGTCCGTTTAGATGCACGCTTGTGTTCACTCACAAATTTTATCACTTTACCAATAGAATTCTTTTCCAAAATTTGAAGTTTCACCAACCCGGATGTATACTCTATTAAACAAGACCATATTCATCCAAAACGGTTCACCACAGGAGAAGAAATCAGGTAACATACATACAAAAAAAAGCGAAAAAATACTCGACGAATTGATAACCTCCCTCCTCCTTTTTGGAAGTCGGTTAAAAATCGTTATGATATAAATACAATGACCTTTTGAAGAAGGTATATTGGTATGAAATTATTGGCAAATTATTAGCAATTAAAGAGGCATTTATTTTTATTAAATTTTTCTTGAAACTTTATAATAAGAATAGGACTGTTTGACACCCAATACTTAAGTAATACCAGTACTTTTGCTAAAGGAATTTGATAATTAAGGTGATTTTTTGTATTTTAATTGACGTTTTACATGTTTTCCTTATTGCTAACGATGTGTTCCGTAATTTTGCATACATAAACTCGTACATTTCCTCGTTGTCATTTGTTAAGTACATTGTTAAAAAAACTATTTTATTTGACTTGTTTTTGTGTGACTCATTACAAAATGACCTCTCTGATTAACACTACGACTTAGAAAAGGAATACAGTTGCCGTTGACTTTTTGTAATATCTGCCGTTTTTATGTTAAGTAGTTGATTAAGTTCAAATAATTTGTGGCTTCAGATTGAAAATAATATGAAATGGTTGTTGTTGGATTTGGATTTCTTTTTAGTCAAAATACAGCGTAATCCTAGTTTCCTCAACAACTTTCTCAAAATATATAATTAATTCCAAAATGCGGCGAGGAGATTCGTTTAATCTTTTCCTCAGAACACACTTTGAAACTTCACTTTATTAATTTAAAAAGTGAATACCTTGTTTATATGTTGGTTGAGAAATATAAATAAATTAATTCGAAAAAATGATACGGTCCAAATCCGGAAAAAGCAGAATCAACTATAACCGCGAAAAGCTACGTTATCACTGTATGTTTTATATGGACTGGGTGACAATTTGAAAGCTATATACTATATCTAATAAATGAAAGAAGATATGAAAAATTCCTCAACTAGTTTCCATAATATCGAGAGGAACTAAAATGATGTATTAACTAGTCCGTCTTGATTTATCCTCTCACCTCCAACCACCCCAACTCAGCTATGTTAAATCACAACCCCTCCTTGCGATACATCCGGTAAATTAAGGCATATTTAATTAAAAAGCATTATATCATTATCAATTGATTAATTAATGTAATAAAGCTGGAAATTTATTTCCATTATTTGCAATACATACATACATTTGCAACTATTTCTCTGGAAATACTTAAACATTCTTGAACTGCCTGTGCTCTCTATTAAAAAAAAGTAACGAGTGTGGCGTTAGGTCCGGAGATCTAGATGATGATTCAGTTATTCGTTTTCTTCCAATCCACTAACAGAGATACTGGTCATCTAACAATTGGTGAAAATTCATTTTAATTTTATATTAAAATAAACACACCCATTAAGCCCATTTTTGTCCGAAATATTTATGAACAACATAGAAGTACTCATTTTCAAACATAATCTGGAGAGTAACATCCTATATTGGTATCGATATGTTGACGACATTTTTGCTTGTTCTACTGGTACTTACAAACAATTACAGTTACTCACTCCATAACTACATAAATCAAATCCACCTTAATATAAAATTCACCCTGGAAATTGAGACTGACAATACATTAAATTTCCTTGACTAACCATCAATAGACATAACAATACACATATCTTTTCCATTTATCATAAACCTTCCCACACGGACCTTACAATCCACAATAGTCCACATCATCCTTACCAACACAAACTTGAAGCATACCATATATGTTGCACAGATTGGTTACCAACCCATTGTCAAAAACTCACTTTGATACAGAACTACACAGAATAAAATGTATAAAGTATATCCTCCTATCCCTAATCACGATCCCAAAGTATATCAAATTATGACATTTATCGGTTCTCCCTCTTAAAAAATAGCCCAATTTTTATTAAATAGAAACATTCATATAGCTTTTAAAACGGATAACAACTTAGAAAAACATATAAGAAACAATAAAGATAAAATTAACAAAAATAACAACACGGGTGTCTATCAGTTGACATGTGTTACCCTAGTTTCTACCTTGGTCATACCTGAAGATCATTCAAGACAAGATGGGATGAACATGCCAACGCTTTTGAGTGTCACAATTATCAGAAGTCAACATTTGCCTATTTATTGAATGAAAAACCTCAGAATATATTCGAAGTCATTAGAAATTAACAAAATAATAAAAATCCATTATTCACTTGATTTTTATAAAAATATGTATTTAATTTTCTAATTTGGCCCCGAAAATTTACGTTAGAGTTTTATTTTACTAACAAACATTTAGGGAAGCCTTTTATAATCTACTTTCTGAATTTTAGGCTCTGTAGATTGGACGTTAAAGGGGAAAATAGGTCGAGTTTTAGCAGATAAAATAAAACTTCTATGTGTGGTAAATAAAAGTGTATATTTTTTACAAACTTAAAACGCTTCCTTTAAAAAATATTGGGGTAAATATAAAAAAATGCACTCATTCCCTGCTTGTCTGAAACTGGAATATTAGAATCTTGAAGGAGCTACGGAACCCTTAGTATGCGAGTCCAACTCGCACTTGACCAAATTATTTAAAACTTAATTTTAAAAACTATCAATGAGGGATTTTACCCCCCGTTTAAATACTAATGAACGATACATAATCTAAGTCGATTTTGACCACTAAGGAAACAATAACATTAACGTTTAACAACTTTTATTAATTTTTATGAGAAAATTATAAAATTTGCCTCTGCAAATCTAAAATAAAAGATTTTTTTTTGAAAAACTGTCAATATACTTTCTTTTCTATGATACCAAGAGGTTTTCCAAGAAGATTACGGGCACTCAAATATATACTTTCATAAAATATAGAGATTTTCAAAATTATTGTACTTTTAGGCATTATTGAACATCTTGGATTGTAGATTGTACAAAGCTTTGAATTATAGTGACTGGAACAAAAAGTTGATTAGATTCGTATTATGCTAAAATTTAGTTTATTAATTTATTATTTAACATAATTTATTATAAAAATTTAAATTTCAAAAACTTCAAACGAGAATATGTGTCATTTTTTCTACGATTATAATGCTGCTTTTATCCTCCTTCGATCCATATGACGTTTGAAGTGGCAGATACTGAAATGTTCAAAAATGAACGAACCTGAAGCTAATAATTCAGATTTAATTAATTTATTTCCATGTAGCTATTCTGTTCATACGAATATTACCGGAAAATTTTTGATTTTTTTTATCCTCCTAATTACACTACAAATTTCATAGCTTCTCATTCTAGCGCATTCGCCATAATGTATTATAGTAAAAGTTGTCCAGGCAGAACCGTTAATGAGATCTAACTTATTACTCGGAAAACCCATTAGTAACATAGGAATGATTTTAGTTGAAATATCTTGAAATATGCTAATATGCTTCCCACATCATTTTTAGAATATTACAAACAAATGTATACCGACATCTGAAATAAAAGAATTGTTGTTGATTATAACTGCAACTTTCAGAATCGATTTGGAAAACTGTAATTAGGCTACTCAAGTTAATAGGATGCCATTATGTCTGTCCCTGTGTCTATAATCAAACCTCAAGGGAATTTTAGACCACTGTGGCACTTTCTGACGTCTGATTAAACTGAAATTTCGCATACACGTTGCATTGGATGATTAGCTAAATGACATCATTCTAATTCCTATATATTTTAGGCAACCCCGTGATGTGAGCATCATATGAAAGATTTTGCTGAGAAGAATACGAAACATAAAACTATGTCACCCTAAATTGAAAATGACGGACGCCCCAAGATGGCGGACAATAATTTCATATCCACCTCCATGATATGGGTGTGAAATGAAAAGATTTGTTGAGAATAATACGAAAAATAAAATTTGCATCATTATAATCTCAAGATAGCTGAAGCCCCAAGATGGCAGACAAAGTTTCTTATCTACCCCATAGAATGTGTATCAAATTATGAAAGAGTTTGTCATGAGGAAAACGAAAAACATATATATATATATATATATATATATATATATATAAATCAAACTTGAAAACGAAACGTTTGCGGACCCATGCTTATGCTTCCTAAAACTATTCAAGGAATCTCCCCTTTTCGTTTGTACCTCCAATTTAGGAACACCCTGTATATACGGAACCCTATAAAATAGCTTTTATCTTATTAAAAAACGAAAAATAATAAGATTTAAAAAAATATAAACAAAATATTTTTATAAAGAAGCTTTTAATCAAATTCACTAAAAATGACAATAAATGGACATGTACTATCGATAATCAGTATGATTACATCTATTCTTATGCGACTTAAAGGCATGTCCCGTAATTTCCTTAATCACTTAAAATTGTGGGATTAGGGAATTGATGAATTAGGAGACAAGGTTTTAAGTGGGATAAGAATATAATATATGATCATTTTGATTATAGATAGTACCTGTATATTTATTCATACTTTTGCTGATGTTCAACTCTTTTGTTGGTTTATGGATTTTATGAACTTGGTTTATTTATTTTTCTTTTTAGTGCATTTTAATAAAAGTTTGTTTTTAGATATAATTTTCAAAATTATTTTTAAACATTGAAATTTTAGAACAGCTGTTAATGCCTATTTCAAATATTCAGATTGATTGAGAATTGTCAATTTTTTGGGAAAACGGTATTTTCAATACTACTTAGAGTAAAATTTTCTAATTTAATCATCCATTAACTACACTCTAGGTTATGGTGCAAATAAAAACAGAGTACGAGGCCTACCGAAAATTATGTCACAAAAAAGCGGCATTAACATTGAAATTTTACTTTCAAAATAATCCAACAAATTATTTGACAATCATACTTATATACATTCTTTTTAAAATTCTAAATTCCTTTCTTGTAACCAACGGTAAATCAATCAATTATATCATCACTGATAGTGTGAATTCCTTTTCAATATTCGAAATATCTGATCTCAAGGATATTTGCTAAAATTGAATAAATTAACAGCCACGAGAGAGTGGTGTCCATTAAAATTATTAGAAAAAATATTACAAAATAATTAATAACAGGAGAATAGTTGTCACCCATATTACATTATTTTGATGAATTGACGCAACGTTTTTTCTGTTAAATGTTTACAGTAGCTAATGATCTTATTTTTAATTACGTATTCTGTTAGGCTGCATTAAATGTATGGTAATTTACAGATTCCGATAAATATTTGTCGAGCAGTAGTAATAAAATGTTCAGAAATTCGATCAATATTGAAATAAAATTGTAATTTTATAATAATTAATGAAGTAGATGACAGGATCAAAATACCTAACTGTTTAGAAGTAATAAATGATAGTTATTTAAAAAAATGGTGACTAATTTCTTTTAAAAACTGTTTTATTAGGGATCTGAAGTATGGCCAATATGAAATTGTTCACCCCTTATAACGTAAAGTGGTTTAAGACTGTTTTCCAAAGTGAGCCATAGCTCTTATCTTTTTCACAGAAATTAAGGTTCCGTATATCCAATATAAAAAATCCTTAAACAGCCACTCATAATTTCTCCGTCTTTCACACTCAGCAATTTTCTCAGAAACTAATGGACGGAAAAACTTGAAATTTGGTATCGGTGTATAACTTAGTGACCCGATCTCGAATACATATCGTAAATGAAGAAATTTTGATTTTAGCAGGACTTCTGGGGGGAATTTACAAAATAATCAACCATTCCACCCCCCTTATCTCAATAACTATTAGGTCTAAAATTTTGAAAAGAATGGGGAACAAAGAACGTTGCTCGTAGTTTACAGGTAAAATAAGGAGAAATTAAATGGAAAATATGAAATTAAAATTGTATCTAACGCATCATTATAACGAATACAGATATATTTTTTCATATTTATAAAATAAATTGTTTTAAAGATGTTACAAAAATATAAAAAAATTCACCCATCCCCCTCTTATCTCTGAAAATTTGAGACGTAAAATTTAATATACATATATACATATATATATACATCAAATGTTTATACATATATACATATATACATATATACATATATACATATATACATATATACATATATACATATATACATATATACATATATACATTCGTCTTATATACATATATCACCAAACATATATACAGTGGTCCTTATATACATATATACATATATACATATATACATAGTTTTTTTATACATATCGGAAATAGCGGAGACATATATGGGAAAGATTTGCAGTTTTACTGGCTATATATATACAGGGTGAGTTTTTTTGATGATCGCTCTAGCTCCTTTGTTTTTGATTTTATAAAAAAAGTGTAAAATCCAAATTGAAGGGAATTATATCCCGAATATGATTGTCATGTCCTCGTTTGTGTGACAGCTCTCGTTTTCGAGATATGACACAAACTTTCTTTTTTTGAATGGAAACTATAGTTGGCTATGACGTCAAAAAATCGGAAATTTTTAGAGCTTTTCAACAATATAATACTTGATATAGTTATTCACAAAAATGACGGAGTTATGGATGCTTTTCTCTCTTATTTTCACTTTTAACGTAGGTAGTCATGTAAAAGATTGTTTTCACTTTGCCGTTTCCTCATTTGAGAGTGATTAGATTAATAGTGATAAAATGAAATATTCTAACGAAGAAAAACTGAATATGGTGGAATGATATATCATATGCCATAAAAATTCAGTTCGTGCAGCTGAGGAATACTTTCATAGATATTTTAATCGTCGTCAACCTGCTTTATGTACATTTAAGAGGCTTTACGATAGTTTACGCAGATATGGATCTTTACTAAACCACCAAAAGAACGTAATCAAATTAACGATGCAGCCCAAATAAATATTTTGGCAATGGTAAATAAAAATCCATCTACATCAACTAGTGAGATTGCGGCAGAAGCTGGCACATCTCAACGAACTGTAGTTAAGGTACTGAGAGCGCACAAGTTCCAGCCGTACAAAATTTCAGTTTCTCAAACTTTGCATGCTGGTGACGACGTATTTTGTTTTGTACATGGTTTAGAGACATGTGACTTGACAATCCACAGTTTCCTTTAAAGGTGTTATGGTCAAATGAAACTAGTTTTACTAACTGCGGTATATTCAATAGACACAATGAGAATATCTGGGCTGAAGAGAACCCTTTCCATGTAGAACAAAGACGACCCCAGATAAAATTTGGTTTTAATATTTAGTGTGGTATCATAGGGTCTACTATTATGGGGCCTTTTATCTATGACGAATCACTTACTGGGGAGCGCTACTTGCATTTCTTGCTATACACTTTTCAGGACATGTTGCCTAATTTGAATTTGAGAACTCGTTTAAAAATTGAGTGGTTCCAACATAATAACTCGTTATTAGTAAGACACTTAGATAATATCTATCCAAACTCTTGGATAGGAAGAAATGACCCACGCAAATGGCCACCCCGGTCTCCCGATTTGGCAGTTATAGACTTCTATTTATGGAATGCGCTAAAAAACAAAGTATACAAAAGAAAGTATGAGACAGTTGGTGATCTAAGGGAGGACAAGCAATTGAAGAAATTGATCGGCGGTCTGCGAGGAAAGCGGTAATGTCAATCTTTAAAAAATGCAATTATTATCTAAATAACAATGGTGGACTTTTCGAACATAAATTGTAAACATTATTATGTACTTTAATTTCTTAAGTATTTAGTAAGTACCTACTTATTTAGTTTTTTCGTTATATCTGATATACCTAATAAAAAAATTGTATAATGTTTTTTTGGAATAGTTATTAATAAATCAATCTATTTCATGGCTAACTACGTTAAAAGTGAAAATAAAAGAGAAAAACATCAATAACTCCGTTATTTTTATGAATAACTATTTCGAGTATTTTATCGTTGAAAAGCTCTAAAAATGTCCGATTTTTTGGGGTCATAGCCAACTATGGTTTCCAGTCAAAAAAAAGATAAGTTTGAGTCATATTTCGAAAACGAGAGCTGTCACGCAAACGAGGACATGACAACCATATTCGGGATACAATTCCCTTCAATTTTGATATTTACACTTTTTTTATAAAATCAAAAACAAAGGAGCCAAAGGGATTTTACTAAATCGACAGAATTTCATTTTTTCAAAATATCTAGTAAGCCATGACTTTACAAAAATCCGAAAGTGTAATTAAATTGGGTCAGTAAAACTGCAAATCTTTCCCAATTTAACCATTGCTCTATCTCCGCTAGTTTCCGAGATCCCCATACTGATCATCAAAAAAAACTTACCCTGTTATAGAAATAAAGACTCACCTGAACTTTACAGGAAAAATAATGAGAAACCCGTATATTAAGTTTGGGGGCAAATTACAGAATTAAATAAAAAATATTAAATTAAAATTGTTGCTACAGCCTCGTGTAATATATCAACTCAAAGGGTTTAATTTGGCGAATATAAATGTATTTATTTATATTTATGAAATAAATTGTTTAAAGGCATTGAATTTTACAGGAGAAATAAGGAGAAACCTCTAATATTAATTTTGGTGGGCAAACTTGAGAATTAAATGGAAAAAATTAAATTAAAATTGTTTCTAACACATATGTAATATCTCAAAATAAAAGGCTCATTATAACGAATAAAATATATATTTTTAAATAAATTGTTTAAAAAAATATTAACTAAAATAAACATAAAATATAATTCCCCACTTTACTTCCGAAACCACACCACCAAATTTTTTTAAAAAATTAGGGGTATCGAGCCTCACCTAACCTTTATAGGAAAAATAAATAGAAAACTCCAACTTAGTTTCGGGGGCAAATTATAGAATTAAATGGCAAATAGTATTTTTTTCAAACGCATAATATAATATTCATATTTTTAAAATAATTTGTTTAAATGGTATTAACAAAATATTAACAAAAAAATAAAAAAATCGTTATTACCCCTTTATCTCAGAAACTACAGGACCTAAAATTTAAAAATACAGAATTTTATAGGAAAAATATTGAGAAATCCCTGATATTAGGTTTGGGGGTACAAATTACAGAATTAATTGCAGATAAAAAATATATTTTTTCAAAGGCAGCATGTAATATATTAAGGGGTAGAATGAAGAATACTAGTATATTTTTTTATATTTTTAAAGTAGATATTTAAAAACCTCACTCAAATTTAGAAGAGAAATAAAACACAAATTGTAAGAGTAATTTTTAAACGCAAATGGAAAATAAAATTTTGTTATTTAAAGTGCACTCGTAACGTAATCTCTCAAATGAAAGGAATCATCCTAAATATACAAATATAATATTTGCATTTTAAATTAAATTGTTTAAGAGATTTAATAATTTGTTTTTTAAAATAAGGTCCATTCTCCCCTTTATCTTCCAAACAACTGAGCCTATAATTCAGACAAGATTATAAAAAGCTTCAATCAATGTTTATTGGTAAAATAAAGCGAAAATCCTAATCTTAATTTTGGGGGCCAAATTAGAAACTAAATAAATAATTTTACAAAAAACAAAACAATTCACGTAGCAGATAAAATAAAAGGTTCGATGTGAGAACTAAAAGTATATATTTTTTTATAAATTTAAAAAAAAATCCACTCATTCCCTCCTTCTCTGAAACTGGAATATTAGAAAAATATAAACTTATAGACTTTGAGTTACCTACATTGTATCAAATCTTCCTTAGTCCAACGCTCACTTGATCAAATAATTGTCATATCAATTCTTTTGAATCTAGTATACCTTTATTACAAATTTAGTAAATCACCATTTGACATTAATGTTATTTATTAATTTTTTTTAATTTTTAATTTTCTTGTTTCATTCTTTTGTGTTAAGTTATACCATTGAAAACGGGGTCTGATTTAGACCTTGAAACGTTTGGACTATTTGAAATAGACAGATTTTGATGTTTATATGGTGTTGTTCCCAAAGGACTCAGAAAAAAAATAAAAACCAGAGACGCTACAACTATCCTTCAGAAAATGTTTGTTTCTCTATATTATGCTATATAGGCAATTCGCTTCTCTACTGTCTTTCTGTAGTTAGTTATTTTTTCTTTTGTTTCTATATCTCCGTAATAAGTTGTAGTGATTCCTATATAGTTGCATTCCATTAACTGTTTTATGATCCAATTAAAACAAATAGAAATTAGTAGATTTTCACGAAAACAATTCCATGCTCAGAATTTTACTGTAATCAAGGATTTTTCTTTATCAGTGGGAACTTATAATATATTTCAGACATTGTCAATATAAAAAAACACGCATACAACGAAATCATACCACAACAAAATCGGTTTATTAACTTTCCAGAACAATGAAATATACACGACTGATTAGACAAATTATACAGATTCCTTTTACCTTCTCCAAATTTCGAGATTAACCTGCAATATTTTATTTTAAAGTTCAAACACTCACAGCAAAACAGTATTTTTTCGTGAAACCAAGGTTGACTTGGTATCAATGAGACTCCGTAATAACGGAAATAATTGATAGTTAATCGATATTTTGTTAACGACATATTATGTTCAACAAATTCTGCGAATTTTAAAAGTTCCTCACTTTGTAATAACATCAAAAGCTATGTCATTATTAGAACATTAAGATTGATTAATTGGATTTACGTGTATGCATGGATAGGTTAGATATGAGGAGACAAATCTATTATTAATTTTTGACAACATATTTTATTGCTAATTTTCTGCTCTCCATAGTTAAATCCCCAAAGTCTTTTCCATCATCCCCAAGCCCTCCACCCCACCCCCTGAATGAAGCCAAAATTCCTAAATAAACTTGATTTAATAATACTGAAAATTAATTACATAATGTTTTGTAAATTAGTTGTGTTCTGAATCATAGTTATTATAGTTTATTCTGACTTCGTTGTTAATGGCTTTATATTTATTGATCAATAAATATAAATGAAACGTTTGGTTTTCCTTCATTATACGTAGGTTTTATTTCGATTGTGGTGTTATTGCCCAAAAAAACATAAAATTAATGGCCTTTTTAGTAAAAAATATCTTAACTCTTATCTTATAAAGGTAAGACTCATAACAACTAACAAAGATTTTTTACTTTTGTAGACTGGTCATTATATTTATTTCCACTTATGTTTAAATTATGGGTAAAACACTAAGTATATTATTTATATTTAGTTAAGAATAATATCTTTAAACAACTTACTACTTCAAGGCACAACAATAACAATGTCAATAAAATGTAAAAAGTAATTCGATTGGATATTTTAAACGAAAATTATTATATGTTCTATAAAACTGTGCTTGAAGTTGGTGCTGCCAATCCCAAGAACTGCACATATTTTACATAGGACAGCTATTTTTTTTTATAAACATATATTTTTGCCAATATAGGATTTTTGTTCTAACATTTTTTAAATCACACTGTGTAATTATAATTCTACTCCAGCATATAGGTCAACCACCTTGTTTAACTACAATTTTACACTACCCTATATCCCATCATTTAAATGTGACTACTAAGGGGCTACCTTACACGTATAGTTTTTTAAAAGCACCCTGTATAATAATTGTTCTACTCCGCCCTATCTTGCAACTAATTATGTTTTCTAGCTTTTTTCTAACGACCATTTATAACTATAATTTCTCTCCATTCAAGTATATATTTTAATCGTCCTATATATTCAACTGCTTTTGGACCACCCAATAAAACTTCAAGTTTCAAATATATTTTGAGTCATCCTATATAAGTATAATTCTACAACGCCTTATATTTCAACCAATATTTGTATGCTAATGGAACTGCTTATTGGCTACGAATAATAATTTTAACCATCCTGTATAACGATATTGATATGTATTGGCATGAAATGATTTTGACACACAGAAATCACCTTCTTAGGTACTTCACTATTAAAGAAAATTCTTTTTTACAAGCCTCGTATAAAATTATTGATACCCCTGATCTCCGAAACTACTGAGCCTAAAATTTTGGAAAAAATAGGAAATATAGACCGTTGCCCGAACTTTACAGGAAAAATAAGGAGAAACCATTAATATTAATTTTGGGGGGCAAATTATAGAATTAAATAAAAATTGAAAAACTTTTTTTTTCAAACGCATCATGTAATGCATCAAACGAAAGGAACAAAAATATGTTTTTTTCATGTTTAAAAAAATATTTAAAAAGGTATTAACGGAAATATACCAAAATTTACCCCCCCCCCTAACTCCGAAACTATAAAACGTAAATTTTTGAAAACAATTAGAGGTATAGGGTCCGACCTGAAGTTTACTGGAAAAATATGGAGAAACCCCTACTTTTAAATTTGGGGGGCAAATTACAGAATTAAATGGAAAATATAAAATTAAAATTGTTTCTAACGCATCATGTTATATATTAAATGAAAGGGCTCATTATGACGAAAATATATATATTTTTAATATTTTTAAAATAAATTAATTAAAATATATTAACAAAAATATAAAAAATATTATCCATTCCCTCCCCCCCCCTTATCTGCGAAACCATAAGCTGTAAAATTTTGAAAAAAAAATTTAGAGATATAGCGCCTCACCTTAACTTTACTGGAAAAGTAATGTGAAACCCCCAAGTAATATATCAAATCAAAGGGTTCATTATAACGAATACAAATTATTTTTTTAAATATTTTTAAAATAAATTATTAACAAAAATATTTAAAAATTTACGCATTACCCCCTCTTATCCCCGAAACTATAAGACGCAAAAATTTGGAAAAAATAGAGGCATAGCCCCTTACATGAACTTTACTGAAAAATAAGGAGAAACCCCCTAATAATGATTTTGGGGGGCAAATGACAGAATTAAATGAAAAATAAAAAATTAAACTTGTTTCTAACGGATCATGTAATATATCAAATCACAGGGCTCATTATGACGAATACAAATATATTCCTCAGAATGAGACCTTTCATTTGATATATTACATGATGAGTTTGAATTTTTTTTATTTTTAAATTTTTATTTAATTCTATAATTTGCCCCCCAAAATTAATATTAATCTGTAAATTTCGGGCAACGTTCTATATTTTCTATTTTTTCAAAATTTTAGGTTCATTAGTTTAGTAGATCAGGGGGGAACGGTCGATCTTTTAGTTTTTCCCCCCAGAAGTACCCCTGAAATCAAAATTTCTTCTTTTGCGATATGTGCTCCTGATCGGGTCACCAAATTATATCTTCGTACCAAATTTGAACCTCTTCCATCCAGTAGTTTAGGAGAAAATTGCTGTGATGTGACAGAGGCAGCAATCCTGAGTGATATTATAAGGGTATCCGTATATTTTATATACGGAAGCCTAACAAAACAAACCCAAATAAATTAATCTATGAATCATGATACTGAAAGATTTGCTATGTTCCTTTCAGATGGTAAAAAAAATAATCTATCACCAAATCGGAGAAATGCAGGAAAAAATCTGTTTTTGAAATGAAAAAATCCAATTTGGCATCCATAAGAAATTTGAATATTCATCAAAATGGCTCAAAAATAAAGCAAGCTGAAATTTTATTTTTAACTTCGTCAAATTCTTCTTAAAAAAGTTTCTTAATAATGGTTAATACATAAAGCATAGGATTCGCAATTAACTGATAACACTACAATGGCAATTTCCACAGTTTCCATTTTCAAACTATCCGACGCGTTTCGACTAAGGTCTTTGTCAAGGAACTTGACTAACTGAATATTGTACATTTTTAGTTATTCTGATTATTTTAAATACCTGCACAGATAAATCACACCTTCGAGAAAGATTGAATTTCAAGCTATAACGGTTCTCCAACTGGCAACATATGTAGCCAAATCTTGCTCACACTACTAAAAAGTATATTTGTCAAAGTGAATTTTCTGTGCATAACGGCACATAACGTACTTGAATCAATGGGCTTCATGTACGAACCTGGAATTTTACAAAAATTGTTCAAATTGTTCACCGTTGGTAATGTGACAACTAAAAGCTCTGAAAATTAATTGAAGAAAATGATTTTGAAGATCAACTGCAGACAATGACGCCACTTCAATCACCTGTTTCTTCCTAAAGCATTGGTTCATCAAAAAGTCCGAAGAAAGAGTAGATGAGATTTAGAAAATCACCGTGGATTATGCCTAGTGGGGATACCACATTAAATAATTTGGTCAAGTGCGAATTGGACTCGCATACTAAGGGTTCCGTACCACCTTCAAGATTCTATCTAATATTACAGTTTCAGACAAGCAGGGAATGAGTGCATTTTCTTATATTTACCCTAATATCTTTTAATGAAAGCGTTGTAAATTTATAAAGAATATACAATTTAATTTTCCACACATAGACTTTTTATTTTATCTGCTTCAGGATTCGCTTGATTTTTATAAGAATACATATGTATTTAATTTTCTAATTTGGCCACCAAAAATTAGCATTAGAGTTTTATTTTACTAATAAACTTTCAGGTAAGCCTTTTATAATATACTGTCTGAATTTTGGGGCTCTGTTGGAAGATAAAGGGCAAAAAGGTCAAGTTTTAAATTATAAATTATTAAATTTGTTATTCAAATTATTTAAAAATACAAATAAAATATATATTTCAAAATTTAAATAGTGTAGTTTCTAAAGTGGGAATTAAGTAGATGTTTAATATTTTTATTAATATCTTTTAAACAAATGATTTAAAAATATGATATATTTGTAATTCACATAATGAGGATTTTATCTGATATATTACATTATGCGTTAGAAACAATTGAATTTTTATTTTCCATTTAATTGTATAATTTGTCCCTAAAATTACTATGGGGTTTTCTAATACTTTTTCTTATAAATTTCAAGTGAGTAACCCTAATTATTTTCAAAATTTTAGGTAGTACGGTTTCTGAAAAAAAGCGAGAAATGAGAATTTTTTATATCTTTATGTTAATATCTTGTAAACACTTAGTTTTAAAAATATGAAAAATATATATTTATATTCCTGATAATGAGCCCTTTCATTTGATGTATTGCATGATGCATTAAAAAACAGTTTTTTTTTATTTTTCGTTTAATTATATAATTTGGCCCCCAATATTACCTAATATTAGGAATTTCTTCGTATTTTTCCTGTAAACAAGAAAAAAGGTCTTATAGTTTTGGGAATAAAGGGGGGAATGGGTAATTTTTTTAAATATTTTTTTAATATATTTTAAAATAATAATTTAAAAACAAATTATTTGTATTCGTCATAATGAGCCCTGGGATTTGATATATAACTTCATCCGTTAGAAACAATAATAATTTTTTATTTTCCATTTAATTCCATAATTTGACCCCCAAAATCAATATTAGGGGGTTCTCCTTATTTTTTCAGTAAAGCTCAGGTGAGGCGCTATACCTCTTTTTTGTCAAAATTTTACAGCTTATGGTTTCGGAGATAAGGGGGGATGGGTAATTTTTTTATATTTTTGTTAATATCTTTTAAATTATTTATTTAAAAATATGAAAAAAATATATTTGTTTTTGTCATAATGAGCCCTTTCATTTGATATATAACATGATGCGTTAGAAATAATTTTAATCTTATATTTTCCATTTAATTCCGTAATTTGCCCCCCAAAATTAAAAGTATAGGTTTCTCCTTATTTTTCCAGTAAACTTCAGGTCGGAACCTATACCTCTATTTTTTGTCAAAACTTTAGGATTTATAGTTTCAGAGATAAGGGAGAGATGGGTAAATTTTGGTATATTTTCGTTAATGTCTTTTTAGCTATTTTTTTTAATAAGAATAAAATAGATTTGTTTTCTTCAGAATGGGACCTTTCATTTGATATGTTACATGATGCGTTTGAAAAAATTTTTATTTTTAAATTTTCATTTAATTCTATAATTTGCCCCCCAAAATTAATATTATTGGTTTCTTTTATTTTTCCTGTAAAGTTCGGGTAACTTTTTTATATCTCCTATTTTTTTCAAAATTTTAGTCAAGGGGGGCTTGATCTTCGATACTACTGAGACTTTTTTTTAGCTTTTCCCCCCAGAAGTACCCCTAAAATCAAAATTTCTTCATTTACGATGTGTACTAATGATCAGGTCACCAAACTATACATTGATGCCAAATTTCAACCTCTTCTGTCCAATAGTTTAGGAGAAAATTGCTGTAATGTGACAGAGGCAGAAATCCAGAGTGATATTATAAGGGTATCCGTATGTTGTATATACGGAACCCTAAAAAACGGTTTCAGACTCTACCAGGTGGCTGTAAAACCTTAACTAATGAATAAATTAAAAAAGTTTTTAATCAAAAATATTCTATAAAACACTATCTATAAAATTGATCTGATGTAATTTTTTTCTAAAATGATTATAAAAAAGTTATATCGACAAATAGATTTTTTTTCACAAATTTTCAATGATATTCGTTTAGAACTTTTTAAGTTTTGGTTCTACGATTAATAGTTACTTGACAAAATTGTAGATAATTTTATTTGAACAAAAAATATGAAATAATTTTTTTTTGTGAGAACTATAGTTTGTCAAATAAACCATAAAAACCATTTAAACCTCTTTTTTCAAGACAGCGGGCATGAGATAAGGGCTGCAACCTCACAAACTTGAATTTAACTTTACGGTAACCCCCCTTTGATATGTAAAAAATAAAATGGCGTCTTCTGACAAAAATGGACTAAATCGTTTGACATGTTTCGGAGTTTTTTGAATGATAAATTTGGTGCAGAACGTCATTTTAACATTGTAAAATAGTGTCGCTTATACCTACCATCTTTTTAATGATTAACAATAATACAAAACATGGTATTAAATTCATTATCTAAAAAACGGTAATAAATATGTCATACACGTTTTTTAAGCGAAAATAATTATTTTTGATAGGTAGTTAATATGCGTTTTGTTGAGTAAAAAAGGTTTATAATTAACCTTTATATGACTACAGAAGCTAATGGCAATATAGCTAAGGTCAGAAGTGTTTCCGCGAACTAGGAACTAATTAATAATTATAGAAGTTAAGTGTTAATCAATTTTTTTTGAACGATTATATAAGTTCTTAAATATCAAAATAAACACTAGAGATTTAAAAATAATATAAATACTAAACGTAATAGTAAATATAAATATACTCAGTGACAAATTCGCAACACATAGAAGGATATGTTTAAATTTGATATTGCCTTGGTAAAATATAGATGCTATAGTAACGAGTAAATGATTAAAATCTGAATAAAAAATACCAAGGAGTAATTTTTTTAATAAGTTTGTTAATAATGTTTTTGTCCACCGCTGTTGTCTATACACTCCCCAACACATTGTGGCATTGATTAAATAGGGTTGTCTATTTATTCCTTAGATCCTTAGATGTACCTTCTAGATATAGCCTGTCATGCACAAATGTCGTGGTAAGACTAAAGAGCGAGAGGGCAAGAGGCTATTTATCTCGGCTGAGCTGCTTCCAATGAAATACGTTCAGCATGTTGTTCATTGGCTGCTTCCTCCCACTAATTGAAATAGCCTGTTACTGTCTCTATTGCCCTCTCTTTCTAGCATTGCCACGATTTTGTTCATGACAGCCTATATCTAGGAGGTACATGATCTAAGATTTATTCTCGAAGAATATACTGTCCCAAGCTATCTGTATTTCATGCCTTAGAACATCCAAAGTCCGTTGAGGCTGGAGTAAATTTCCGAGCCTTCAATCCGTCATATCCCAAACATGTTCTTTAGACGAAAGATCAGTGAATCTGGGCAACCATGGCAACAGATTCACATGCATCTCTTCTTTTAAACTAACTCGAGTATTATCTTGTCGAAATATGGGATCCATGAGCCGATTAAGTTAAGGGAGTACATACGGCTCCACTACTTCTTGAAGATAACGTTGGGCTGTCATGTTGCCTCCAACAAAAGGTAAAGATGTCCTTCTTCCATGAGGAATAGCACCTCATACCATAACGCCTACTGTTCAGTGTACATGTGGCTCAGTATCAAATTGTGGTTGACGTCTTTCTCCTCGAAGTCGTTTAACTTCGGCCATCATGTCCACCCAAGCAGAATTGAGATTCATCAGAGAAGACGACTTGCAGCCGTATTCTGTAATTCGTTAACGGTATAAAATAACGACAGAACGCATAATTATTGAATGTTTTGTGACTCCGAAACGCTCTTTGTGTTATAATGACATATGGTTTGTTCGAAGAAATTTTTTGCCTTCAATTGGAGGACCTTTCACCAAATCAGCGATCTCGGCAGACGGCTGTCCCAACTATCGATTGGAGGAGAAGTTTTCTAACTGTGTGAATTAATGGCAACTGGTTTGTACGAACAAACCTATTACATTCCGTTGCGTTTCGATCATAACGAGTTGCAGAATACGGATACTGATGCCATTCCACATTCCAATGTTGATTGTTCACTACCAGGGGCGGCGGTCCCTTAAGTGCACTCGTGCGCTGAACCACCAGATTTAATAAGCTTTTAATAAAGTTAAAAATCAACACAGAAAGTTTAACAAACATCATTTCAATACCAACGAATTTATCGAAAAAACAATTTTAGTTCTAATCCAAACTTGTATTAAGACTTATATTCGCTTGAAAGAATATTTCACCGTGCACTTCGGCTAGCGCACGGTGAAACTTATATAGCTTCTATGAGATACGATATAACACCCTTAAAGCGTGAGATAGAAGATAGCTTATGCAAACTATATGGAGTAATTGGCTGATTCTCGTGCGCCGCACGGAGAGACAAGCTGTGCTGATATTGACCGGACCGTCACTACACCACAGTAGTCCTTGCCGTGGATGCTCAGCGGTCAGAGGTAGCACAAGATGGGGTCGATAATGCTGCAGTCCAAAAGATCTTAAATAGCGGTAAACCGTTCGGACACTTACAAGATGGCATTGTTCTCCTAACAACTCATCAGCCAATTTTGTTAAAAATCGATCTCCAAGGGCCATGTCGATCTTGAACTGCATTTGTGCCCCTTCGCCGTCCGGTGCCTACTCTTTTCCGATTTTGGGTATTATCAAACCACGCTTGAGAACATCTCATAACGGTAGTTGGATTTAGTTCGTGAGGTTAACGATTTCTCGAAATGAAAAACTCCTCCCGTAAATCAATAATTCGACCATTTTCAAATACTCTTAGCTGGCAACACATTCGGCGTACACCTACTCCAAGCATTACTAAACATTGATTTTAGGTCCCATCAAACAGTTTGTTTTTGACTAAATTTCAAAAATGCAATATTAATTGATAAAAAAATGTTGACATGAAAAAAACATTCACCAAACTTTTCCAAATTTTAATCATTTATTCCTTTCTGTAGCATCTATGTTTTACCAAAACAATATTAATTTTAAACATTTCTGCCTGGGTGTTACCATTTCTTTATCAGTATATAGAGAGTAAAACTGGTATTATCAAAAAATCTTTCATATAATATCCACTATTAGAAGAAGAATATATATTTTTTTAATGTTTACAAAGTTTACTTGTTTTATTTTACTAGTAAGATTAATAAGAGTTTTAAAGATGTAAGAGCTTGGAAAAATGAAATAAAAGCAAATCGCTGAAACACAACGCTTTGATTGAGACAACAACGTGGACTCCATATATAGAAAGACATTTCAGAAAATCGGAATCCACATTTGGCAGTCAAGTAATTACCACATTTTTCAAGATCTTTGACGCTGTGATCTGGATACTAAGTGAATGTCACAAAAATAGCTTGCTAGCAGTAAAGGTGTATCACAAAATATTTTCAGAGCGCCGATTACCTAAAAAAGAAGTTTCTAGAAAGACACTGATTGAGTTAATCGTACAAGTAATGTTGTTTAAATCGACATAATGTTTACTATTATATGATAGAAAATCCTCATGCGATACTCAGGATAGTCTTTAAATATATTTTTTGAAGAAACAGTTAACTGTGAAGTTGTGTAAGTGAAGTCACCTATAAGATGGGGATCCAATAGATCTTATTGCAGTAATTATGTTTTTCTGTCGGTATATGTGAAAAATGAGGTGTATAAAATATCTGTAAGTACTAGAGAGAACATGAAACCTATAAATAGGGTTATTTTCCAAATCATTAGTACTCAAATGGCTAGAATCGATTACAATTCTGTATAAATATAATTTAGGGTAATTTAGAGCAGTTATTGTATTGTTTTGTCCTAACTGTTTCGAATTTTTTGTTTAATTTATTGCTGTCAGTATTAAATGAAAGTCTTGGTAAACAATCTGTAATATTCCTCTAAGTTTCCTTGGACTTCCATCGACTTGAAATGATTGATCTCACAACGTTTCAATAGCTTTGGATCTGCTATCGTCATCAGGTGAATGATGGGAAATTCAGATTATCCGTCGTATTTATACCCTTAACCGTCCAGTCAGCCGGACCTGGCCATTGGATGTCGGCGATGCGTAGTGGCAGTAGCTCTCCAAACGTTTTTAATTTGGACACTGGGCTCGCTGATTATCTTCTCATTAAAGATTATGTATGCCAATTTTCTTTTATACCAGTGCTCTTCCTGGTCCCTGTTGATGTTATGGTGTTCCGTCCAAGCGTGATTAGTTAATCCAGACTTTGTTAGCTCTCCCCTTGGAGTAGCTATGAGGTGGCTCCTTAACACCTGATGACGATAGAAGATCCAAAGCTATTGAAACGTTGCGAGATCAATCATTTCAAGACGATGGAAGTTTAAGGATACTTCGAGGAACGAGTTAGATTGTCTACCAGCTTCAGACTAAAATCTGTTATATTTTTTATTATTAATTGAATTATGTTTTATGTACGGTCAATTGCCAAATCTTAGAAACTCCCATTGTTTGTCAAAAATATCGTTTTATTATTAAAAATCTAAAATAATCTACGGGTATAACATTATGAATAGGGACTGCTCAAAAAAAGTAAAAGTGTTTTGTAAATTTGGGAACTTGTTATAAGGTACACGGTGTTCCTTTTGAAATAACCGAGAAAAACATGCTTGTGAGTTTTGGGTTATTAGAAAACATAATGAGTTGCAACAAAACTAGACTACTACGAAATTATTCTGTCCTTTAGATATTAACTCTCAGTTGGTGATTTTAAATAATATAGGGTGACGATTTTATTAAGACTAGCAGTCGCCCATTGGTCGAAATTTGACCAATTGTGTCAATATCTCTGGCAGGTTAAGTAACCTGAAAATTTTATCTTGGCATTCTATCCTAGGACTTTAGGGAGAACAGCAATTACGCGGAACGGATCCAGATTCGAAACCTCTGTGTGATAGTTTCCTCGAAAATCCTAGATATTGGTCCTACATTTCTCTTCTACAAATAAGTAACGAAATTCAAGTTTTTTAGATATAATTCATAGGACTTTATTTGTGTTCAAATTCTTAATTTAATATGACAACAATTCAACCGCTAATGTGCTACCCTACATATTTATTTTTTCTAACCTCCCTGTATAACTATAATTGCACTCAATTCTCTAACATTTATTAAAATCCTTATTATAATAATTCCATCTCATTATATATTTCCACCACCCTGTATATGCAACTGCTCATGGACCACGCATAATATTTATTAACATTTTTGAACAACCCGGTAAACCATTCTGTATATGACACTGCCTATAAGCATCATATATATGGAACTCTTCGTGGGCTACTCTATAAATCATTTCCTTTTGTAACATTTTTTATCATCATCCTGTATATCTATAATTCCTCTCACCCTATATTTCATCTTCCCTATATATACAACTGCTTATGGGTTACGAAATATTGCATTTCCATTTCCGCCACCCTGTACATGCATCCCTGTATAATATTTTTTGCACCACCTTGTATAACTGTAATTCTACTGCACCTTTATTCAAAGAACCGTGTAGATTCAACCTCTAATAGGCTTCCCTATATAATTATGTTATTAGTTATAATTGCACTCTAGAAACTGCTTATGTGCCACCCACGAAAAAAATGATTTCTAACATATCTAGAATCGCCCTGTGTAATTATAATATACAACGATTACTTTACCACTAATCAAAAACAACGCTTGCACGCCACTTCCAGAAGTACATGCTCTAAGTGTATAAGAGCATTGGTCCCTCTATATATAATTACTCAATGTTTTGAGTCTGGTGGCGGCGGCACATTCAGTTGTTTGGTGTTGACATTATGCACGTAAATAATGAATTTTTATTATATTTATATTATATTATATTTAATGAATGAACTAATATTATAAATTAATATTAGCATTCTGCACTGAAGGTCGTCAGTAGCTACTAAACAAAACAAAAATGAAGAAAATCGGTTGAAAGACAGAGGAGAAAATGGTACCTAATCGTTTTGTCTTAGCCTATTTATATATAGATTTTCACAAGTGGCCAAATCTTTAAAAGTACCTTGAAGATCTTGATAAAACCTTATGTTGCCGCAAAAGGGAAAATTCAAATTCGATATAATATGTAAGGTTTCCATTAAAAAACTTTGGCATGTCGTGACTTTTTGAAACCCTCTGTAAATTATGAAATCATTTTCAAAATGTGGAGCTTATAATGTTAGACATGTGATGTTTGCAATAGTCAATTAGGATATTATTAAAAATATATTATTTTCTCGAGTTTAGTTTTCATTTATTATTGAAATTATTTTAACAGCTTCAAAATGAATTATAGGTTTAAACCTTAAAAAGACACTTATCACCTTGAAGTAAAAAGTAAATATTAAATATAAACGTGTGGTGAATGCGCCAGTTATTATCTAACTATATACGAATACTTACAAAACTTAATTTCGAAATGACAATTAAAAGTAGGCTAAAATTGAATTATTTAAATATATACCCCGAACGCTAGCATAAAAGACATAAGAAAGAATGGATGATAATTTATTGCTGTATGAGTAATTTTAGATTGATTAGTCTGTTAAGTCATGCACTAAAACTATTACAGCGTATAAAACATGCCACAATATCTAAGTAAATGCGAAACAATTAAAGGGAAACACAATTCGGATATATAAAAGGACTGGGACCGAGAGAAGCCCTATTCTCAAAGAAACTTCTCATACAGAAATGATACGATCAACACTTTTAACAATGTAAAGAGACTGAAGAAAATTGGCTTATACGGAAAGACAGACAGCTGTACTGGAACCGAAAAGTTTAAATTAAAATTAATAATACACTATCTACAAAATTTTTCAACATTTTGAAAAATGTCAGACAGTGTTGTATCTTGTCACCAATCTTATTCAATATTCATGTAGAAACAATTTTCCAACTGACTTTAGAAAATTAAATAAGTGTTATAAACATTAATGGAAATCCTATTGACAAGATGCCTTATGTAGACTATACTGCCATATTAGCAAATAACATAGAAGATTTGCAGTTTCTGTTTAACGAGGTTACTGAAGTGTGTGTTATATTTGGTTTGAACATCATCATCAAGCAAATCAAAATGATGATTGTCAAATGAAAACAAAATATGTAATACGAAAATTCAAAATAATCAATCGTTACTTGTAATGGAACAGAAATTTACTGCAGCATGGTACGATAATAAACTACCCCTAACAGAAAGGAATAAACTTTGGGTACAACGAATTGAGGCCCCAGATCTATTCGAGAGTTTTTCAAAAATAGTATTCAAATTCATTTTTTGAGAGCTGGATAGGTGAGCATTCACCTGATTGTTGGCGTACACGATATACGGATGTCTCTAATTTGCATTTTTATCTACGGAAGTACTTAAAATCTACTTTCATCCAGATACTTCTGACTACTAGATAAACTTAACAATATTTTAGTTTCCACTCATTAGACCTTTAATTAGAAAATAATAGTCATTTGTTTTAACACCTTTGTAATTAAGTCAGTAAATGCTAATATTAATTAGTTTGTTATTTAGAATTATGTTAATAAATATTGTTTTCCAGCTCTTAGTGTGAATCGTGGAGATTTTCCTTGAATGATTAAAAAAGTAATGATTAAGTCTTAACTACCAACTTTAACAAATCATTAACTATAAGAAATATAAAATTGTCAATAGTAACAAACTTACCATTTTATTAATTTTATCACACCAGTAAGATAAGATTAGTCACTACCTACTATTACAGCAGTAGTCATAAACATTTTTTTTGTTTTTTAACAATTTACTAAAAAAACTAATATACATGTAATATTTTCTTTGTTATTCCCATTAAATCTTATTATCACTAACATTTACAAGCAATTTTTCAAGAAAAATGAAAATAGCATCATCATATGGTGCGATTTAAAATTCGTAAGTAAGTAATAAGTAAGTAAGAAATAGAGCGTTTGGGAATGTGTGTATATATAACTTTGAGAAATGTTATATTGTAGGTAAATTTTAATTATTTTGTGCGTTTTAAATTTATAAAAGATATATAATTCGGCCCCCAAAAATTAAATATTAATATGAGGATATTCGCTTTATTTCACCAATAAACTTTCAGAGTGGTCCTATATTATCTTTTTTTAATTATAGGCTCAGTTATTTCCGAATAAAGGTGAAAAATGGTTAAATTTAAACAATAAAATTTTAAATCTTTTAACAAATAATACTGTTATATACTTTGTGGGTTCAATTAAAATTGTAACACTAATATTCACTACCACTCTCTAGAACCTTTATTTACATCCAATATATACAATAGCTGATTGTAAATAACAATTCTTCATAAGCTCTTCGTCGCACTAACTAACTGCCGCGATTATGGGTCGCTCCTTTTAAAACCAGCATCGAAAACTCTCGTCAGTCCATTCTCAGTTCTACAGCTGCCGAGCCATTTCGAGATCAATTTTTTATCCTAAAAGCGATCGATGTCATATTGGAATGAAACCAGGGCCGGCTTAGGGAAATTTCGTTACAATATTAATAGAATTGATATGTATTTTTTATGGTGATACCTTACGGACGCGCTTGAAAAAATATTTTTTTTGTTTTTTTTAATATTAAAATTTTTGCTTTATTTTCCTGGTAAACTTTGAGTTTTAAGCAGCCCAGTTTCGGTCCTAAGGGGAAAAGGTGTCGATGGTTGTATATTTTCCTTAATATGATTTAAATTAATAAAAAAAAATATTATTCATTAAATTTTATAATTTGCTCCTGAGAGTAAATCCAGGATTGTCGCTTTATTTTTCTTGAAAAACAGTCCTTTTTAGTCAAAATTTTGGGCTCAATAGTTTCCGAGATAAAGGTGGAAAGTGGGTTGATTTTGAATATTTTTGTTAATATATTCTAAAAATATAAAAAAAATTTATTTGTATTCCTTGTAAGTATCTAGCCCTTCAATTGATGTCGTAAATGATGAAAAAGTTTTTAATTTTCATTTAATTCTATAATTTGTCCCGCAAAATTAATACTAAGTTTTTCCTTTATTTTTCTTATAAACTTTAGATAATACCCTATATTCCATTCATTTGGGTACAATTACTTCACATATAACTGGAGGGGTGATTGATTTTTGTAAAATTTCTCCCCCGTCCAATCAGATTTCTTCAGTTACTCCTAATTGGATCATCAAAGTATGTACACATACCAAATTTCAATTTTTCGTCTATATTAGTTTTGGAAAAATTACATTGAATGTAGGGCATTCTAAGAATAGAAAATGATCGAAAACATTTGTGATAATCTAACCAATCTTGAATTACAAGGGAAATTAAAGTGTGACAAACTCTTATCATGTAACACAACTCAATGTTGTTAGGGAACTTGGGTGGAAAACAATCCTGTACGATTAAATGTATTATTTGCTCTTTATCTTTTGCAGTGATCTTTCAAGTACAAATTGATCACAATAATTCTTGATTTTTTAGGGTTCCGTATATACAATATACTCCTGGGGGAAAAAACTAAAAAATCAACCGTTCCCACCCCCCTTATCTCCGAAACTACTGAGCCTAAAATTTTGAAAAAAATAGGAAATATAGAACGCCCGAATTTTACATGAAAAATAAGGAGAAATCATTAATATTAATTTTGGGGCGCAAATTATAGAATTAAATGAAAATTTTAAATTAAAAAATTTTCAAACGCATCATGTAATACACCAAATGAAACGTCCCATTCTGAGGAACACAAATATATTTTTTCACATTTAAAAAAAAATTAGTTAAAAAGATATTAACGATAATATACCAAAATTTACCCATCCCCCCCTCCCTATAACCGAAACTATAAAACGTAAAGTTTTGAAAAAAATTAGAGGTATAGGGTCTAGCCTGAAGTTTACTGGAAAAATAAGGAGAAACCTCTACTTTTAATTTTGGGAAGCAAATTACAGAATTAAATGGAAAATATAAAATTAAAATTGTTTCTAACCCATCATGTTATATATTAAATGAAAAGGCTAATTATGACGAAAACATTTTTTTTTCATATTTTTAAAATAAATTAATTAAAAGATGTTAATAAAAATATAAAAAAAATTACCCATTCCCCCCCTTATCACCAAAACCGTAAGCTGGCAAATTTTGAAAAAATGGAGGTATAGCCCCTCACCTGCACTTTACTAGAAAAATAAGGAGAAACCCTTAATATTCATTTTGGGGGGCAAATTATAGAATTAAATGGAAAATAAAAAATTATTATTGTTTCCAAGGGATCATGTGATATATCAAATCACAGGGCTCATTATGATGAATACAAATATATATATATATATATATATATATATATATATATATATATATATATATATATATATATATATTTTAGATGAATATTTTAAAATATATTTAAGGAAATTATTTTAAAAAATTACCCATTCCCCTTTATTCCCTAAACTATAAGACCTACTTTTTTTTGTTTGTTTAATATCACTATTGGGGGCAAAATTATAGAATTAAACGGAAAATAAAAAAAAAATTAACGCATTATGCAATACATCAAATGAAAGGGCTCATTATGAGGAATACAAATATATATTTTTCATATTTTCAAAATTAATTGTTTACAAGATATTAACATAAAGGTATAAAAAATTTTCTTTCTCGCTTTATTTCCGAAACCAGACTACCTAAAATTTTTAAAATAATTAGGGGTACTGGGGCTCACTTGAAATTTATAAAAAAAATAGAAAACCCCCTAAGTAATTTTAGGGACAAATTATACAATTAAATGGAAAACAAAAATTCAATTTTCAAACGCATGTGAATTACAAATATATCATATTTTTAAATCATATGTTTAAAAGATAATAACAAAAATATTAAACATCGACTTAATTCCCACTTTAGAAACTACACTATTTATTTTGAAAAATATATTTTATTTGTATTTTTAAATAATTTGAATAACAGATTTAATAATTCTTAATTTAAAACTTGCCTATTTTGCACTTTATTTCCAAAATTCAGACAGTAGATTATAAAAGGTTCTCTCAAAGTTTATTAGTAAAATAAAACTATAATGTTAATTTTTGGAGGCCAAATTAGAAAATTAAATACATATATATTCTTATAAAAATCAAGCGAATCCTGAAGCAGATAAAATAAAAAGTCTATGTGTGGAACATGAAAGTGTATATTTTTTAAAAATTTAAAACGCTTCCTTTAAAAGGTATTAGGGTAAATATAAGAAAATGCACTCATTTCCTGTTTGTCCGAAACTGGAATATTAGAATCTTGAAGGTGGTACGGAACCCTTAGTATGAGAGTCCAACTATTTTTTCCAGTGGCAGGAACATAATAAAGCCAGAATGCAAACACTTCAACCATAAAGGAACACACTGTCTCTAAATATGTGCAAATTTTTCTACCATACAATTTATATAATAGAAAACACAGATGGATAAATTAAAAATATCACCAGCATACATCTAGTGAACCCAGTACTCCCGGTAGCAAGAACTGGGAACACTGGCATAGTTAACCACGTGATTGATTTCTGAGGCTCATCATATTAAAAAAAGGTTTTATGATCTTAGGCTTGGAATTTTCACCCAAAATTTAAACATTAACACTATTGAGGTTTATGCTATTCAACAAAAGAAGAATCATTCAAATCTGTTCAAAATTAGTAAAGTTATAGGGTAACATAGACAAAAAGTACTCACCCACTTCCCCAAATCTTCGTTAAAACGAAAGAACTGTTGACTCTCTTTAGCTGGATCAGTTGAGTTTCGCAGCACGACAGATTTCCGGATTTCCAAAAAACGAAAAAAAAAAACAAAAGATATATAAACACCGAATAATTTTCGAAACTTGCACTATCTCAACACGGATATTGCACTTTCGATTACTCCGGCATCGAGCGACTGACAGAAGAAGTGCTCGGGTACTCACATCAATAATATTCTGGTGAACTTCTAAACGGTCAGTATAAGGTACAAGGCTGAAAATTATTTATTGTTTTTTCGAAATCATTATAATTTGTCAATTACTGAACGCGAATCGTCAAACCATTAGAGAGAGTTTACGTTCGGAAAATAAGGAAAGCAAATACGGAACCGTCACGGTTGAAGGTAAAGTGTCGCGTATTGTTTGTGTGGAGCATCTTGTCGTCGGTGTAATTTGCAAATTGGTCAATAAAATTAATTGACGATTTTCGTTCGGTCAGATTTTCGTTACTTTTCTAACCCAGACACACGTTAAATTTTTTATCAATATCTATACTATTATCAAATTCTAAGTTTGTCTGTTTGTTTGTTTGTTTGTTTGTTTGTTTGTTTGTTTGTTTGTTTGTTTGTTTGTTTGTTTGTTTGTTTGTTTGTTTGTTTGTTTGTTTGTTTGTTTGTTTGTTTGTTTGTTTGTTTGTTTGTTTGTTTGTTTGTTTGTTTGTTTGTTTGTTTGTTTGTTTGTTTGTTTGTTTGTTTGTTTGTTTGTTTGTTTGTTTGTTTGTTTGTTTGTTTGTTTGTTTGTTTGTTTGTTTGTTTGTTTGTTTGTTTGTTTGTTTGTTTGTTTGTTTGTTTGTTTGTTTGTTTGTTTGTTTGTTTGTTTGTTTGTTTGTTTGTTTGTTCAGGCATCACGTAAGAACTACTTAACTTATTTTGCTGAATCTTTTTTTGTTGCGAAGCCTATAATGTGACTTAAAATCTGGTAGACATTTTATCTCTCTACATTGACAGAAACGGTAGATATAGCGAAAAAACTTCTACCATGTTGGGTAATACAATTACTCAATTGGTTCTACCGCACGCATATAATATTAGATACTGGCATCAGCTTAGCTTTTATTCAAAATTCGGAATGTGCAAATGTACCATGTTTCAATTTAACAAAAATCAACTGATATAACAAACTTAATTTTACAGGGTGTTCTGTATATAGGAAACTTAGAGTGAAGAATAATTACATGGATTTAAAAAATCTAAAAAATATATATATATTTGAGGTCCTATAAGCAGCTGGATATATCCAATGTGGTGGAAATAAGGGGGAGTTGAATTAGTTATACGGGGTGGTCCAAAAAAGTTATATTGAGTGGGACCATAAACAGTTCCAGTGGTTGAAAAAGGGTAGAATATTTATACAGTAAAAAAAATCTTAAAAAAATGTGTTAGGTAAGCTATAAGGATCTTTGAATTATGTTCATAAGATATTATAGTTTGAAGAAATGTTAGAAGCAGTTTATAGTTTATACAGGCTGTTTGAAATATACGATGGAGTGGAATTGTAGTTTATGTTGTGGTTAAAAACTTTTATAGTATAGTTACAGCTATACAGGTGGATTTACAAAATATTATAAAGTAATGTTCTGATCTAAAAGCTGTTCAAATATAGGGTGGGGTAGGATTCTAAGGATACAGGGTGGGAAAAAATGCTAGAAAAATTTTGTTATATCGCAGTTGCATATATGGAGTACCTGAAATATAGTGCGCAGTAAGTTATAGTTATACAGTGTCATTCAAACAAGGTTAGAAAAAGTAGGAAATGAAGGATAGTTTAAATGAAGTATGGAGAGAAATTATACTTTAAAATGTCTTGAAAAAATATGAGGAAAAATTGTGAAATAGCGTAATTCATAATACGTTGCAAAGATAGGATAGATGTTTCAAAAAGCGGCATATAGAGGTTGATTAAAATATAGGGTAAAGAGAAATTTTTCTTTAAAAGGTGGTTCAAAAAATATCAGAAATAATTGTTATACAGCGTGGACCATGAGCAGTTGCATAGCTGAAATATAGGGTAGTGAAGAGTTATAGTCAGGTGTTCAAAAAGTTATATTGGGTGACAAATAAATAGCAGCATATACTGGATGGTGAAGTAGAGTTACATTATATTGTTATATAGGGTGGCCCATAAGTACTGGAAGCTTTGGTGAAATATATTCGGGATTGGTGGATTTATAGTTAAGTAGGGTGGTTAAAACAAGTTTTGTTATATAGGATAACCCATATGTTTCATAAGTTATTTCTTTTTGCAAATGCTTGAAAATTCCGTACGCGGGTGAAACCGCGGGTAACGGGTAGCTTCAAATAAATTCAGTCATTATATTCCCAAAGGAACAAGAACTGAAGTAATCTTACAGACCAAGAAATGGCAACACCTAGAAGCAGTTGTTTAAATTTAATATTATGTTAAAACATAGACGCTATAGTAAGGAGTAAATGATTAAATTTTTTAAAATTACGTTTGTTAATAATGTGATTAACGCATACAGCACAAAAACTGTAGGTCACAGGACTAGTAGATGTGAAAAATCACCGTCATATATGGGTGTAAAACTGTTCAATAGGCTCCCTGAACATTTTAAAGTAGAACCATATAGAGTGTTCAAAGAAAAATTTAAAAAACTGATGCTGCACAATGCATACTATAATATAGGAGAGTTACTTAGAACTGCAAATCTTATTTAGTACAATCTGTGATAATCCACTAGTTTTCAATAGTCTGTGTTGTCTTGTGTTATTTTTAATATGTATATTTTATTATGTTTCTATGTGAATTTGTGAACTAAGTTACTTTTAGTCCTTGACATGTACATCCATTCTTAAATGGCAACTTATAAATAAAGAATTTATTTATTTATTTTACATTCCCCAACTCGTCTTTGCATTGATTCAATAAGGTGTTCTAGTTCTTCAAGAGAAATACTATCCCAAGCTATCTGTATTTAATGTGTTAGAAACTCCATGGGGGCTGGGGTAAATTTCCGAGACTTCTACCCATCAAATTCCAAACATGTGAAAGATCGGGGATCTGTCCGATTAAGATAAGGGAGTGCGTACCGCTCCACTACTTTCTAAAAATAACTTTGCGCTGTCGTGTGCCTTAAACAAAGACTAAAGGTGACCTACTTCATGTGCAATAGCAACCTGTACCATAACGCTTACTGTTCGATGTACATGTCGCTCAATAAATCAAGGTTGACGTCTTTGTTCTCGACTTCGTCTAACCCCTCTTCAACCAACATATTCACCCAAACAGAATCAAGATTCATCAGAGAAGACGACCTGATGTCATTCCACATTCCAATGCTGTTGTTCTCTACACCACTCTAGTCTTTGCCGTCGATGGTCAGGGTCAGAGGTAGCATAAGATGGGGTCGATGATGTTGCAGTCCAAAAGACCTTATAAGGTGGTAAACCGTTCGGACACTTACAAGATCGCCTTGTGATTCTAACCACTCATCAACCAAATTTCGAGCTGTCGAAAATCGGTCTCTAAAGGCCACAAGTCTTAGACGTCGATCTTGAACTTCGTTTGTGCCTCTTTGTTCGGTGCCTACTCTTCTCAAATTTTAGGTACTATCAAACCATGCTTGACAACATCTAATAAACGTCGTTGGATTTCTGTTCGTGCGGTTAGCGATTTCTCGCAATAAAAAACCCGGCTGCTGTAAACCAATAATTCAACCTCTTTGAAATTAAGGCTGAGTCCCACGTAAACGCGATTTTCGCGGTGTTGGCGTTGTTTCAAAGTGACAGCAGCAAACTATCAAACACATAAAAAGAAGAGGCGAGATGTAAAGACCTCGAAGAGAATACATAAAAAGAATTAATTTTGTCATTACTGAAAAATAAATTCGTGCGATTGGTGCGGTTTTATGTTGTCACCTCGCTCACTTGCCTTTAGTTACCCGTACTTACCTGGCGATACATTCGGCGTACACGTACTCTAGGCATTTTAACATGACTAAACATCGATTTTGGATTCCATCAAACAGTTTGTTTTTTTGGTAATTAAAAAAATAATAAGAAACGGCTACAATATTAATTAATAACCAAAAAGTTTACATGACAAAACATTCACCAAACTTGACCACATTTTATTCATTTACTCCTTACTATAGCATCTATATTTTCGTTTCGTAGAGTTTGGGGATTCACTTTGATGCCAATGAATGACCTCAAATGGGTCAGAAAAAAAATTATGCGAAAATTAGACCGAAAACATCTTGTTTCTTTTATTTGTAAGCCTTATTTCGCCCATTGCAGAACATACGTTTCCCACAACTCACTCCGACAATTCGTTTAACCTCTAGACGAATCTCTCAATATAGTGAGAAAGAAACTTACTGAAGACGAAACCCTGATGGAGAGGACGGAGCTGCCAATAGACTCAATCATGGACTTGCTTGGATGTTGCCTCAAGAACTGCTACTTTCAGTAGAAGGACCGGTTCTTCATGCAAGAAGATGGATTGCCTATGGGTTCCCTGTTATCACCAACCATTGCCAACATCTACATGGAATGGTTCGAAGAACATGCACTGAGGAGTTTCGAGAAGCAGCCTAAGCTATGGTTGAGGTATGTCGATGACACCTGTATTATTTGGCAACATGGAGAGACAGAACTACAGGCATTGCTGGAGCACCTGAACCAATTCCAACCATCCATTAGATTCACCATGGAGATGGAAGAGAATGGGTGCCTACCATTCCTTGATGTAAAGTGTCAAAAGACTAGGACCGGAATCCAAACAACTGGCATAATCAAAACACTAATCCATAGAGCCAAAAATATCTGCAGCACACCAGAAGCCCTCAAAGAAGAACAAGTGAAACTTAGAGAAGACCTTTTGGCGAACGGATATCCCGAAACGATCATTACCAAGGCGTTTAAAGAGCTGGACAAACCACCTAGGTAGGAAGAGGACACCCCGGTAGCAACTCTAATATTACCGTATACTAAAGGCTTGTCGGAGAAACTTAGAAGAATAGCACACAGCTATGGGATCAGAATGATCTTCAAAAGCAACGACACCTTGAGGAGCATGATAACAAAAACGAGGCCCGACGCACCAGCAATTCCAAATAACTGTATATACAGCATACCGTGTGAATGTGGCAATCTTTACATTGGAGAGACAAAGCGACCGCTGGACACCAGGATTAAGGAACACCGCACAGCTACTCAAAGGGCAGAGGTAACGAAGTCTGGGCTAGCGAATCACGCATGGACCTAACACCATAATATCAACTGGGACCAGGCTAGAGCAATTCACAAGGAAGAGCATTGGTACAAAAGAAACTTCATAGAGACAGCATATATAATCTCGAACGAAAATATAATTAGCGAGCCTAGCATCCAAATTAAAAATATTTGGAGAGCTCTTCTTCGGCCTTTGCCGCTACGCATCACCGGCAACCAACCTCCAGGTACGACGACGCTGATTGGACCAGATAAGACCCAATGTGTAATATAAATATGAGGGATACTCTGAATTTTCTATCATTCACCTGATGACGATAGCAGATACACAGCTATTGAAACATTGTGAGATCAACCACTTCAAGACGATGGAAGTCCAAGAAAACTTCGAGGAAGATCGTTTAACCTCGTCATATCATGTAGTATCTTCATCTAGATCAGAATGAGCCCTTTGATTTGATATGACGCGTTTGAAAACAAAATTAATTTTTAATTTCTTATTTAATTCTATAATTTGACCCCCTAAACTAAAACTAATGGTTTCTCCTTATTTTTTCCATAAACTTCAGAGAACGTTCTATATTTCCTATTTTTTCAAAATTTTACGCTCAGTAGCTTCGGAGATAAGGAGGGAAAGTTCGATTTTGTTAGTTTTTCCCCCCAGAAGTACCCCTAAAATCAAAACTTTTTAATTTACGATAATTTCTCCTAGTCAGATCACCAAACAATCTACTGATACTAAATTTCAACCTTTTACTTCCAGTAGTTTAGGAGAAAATTGCTCTGGTGTGAAAGATGTAGAAATTCGGAGTGATATAAGGGTATCCCTATAATGTATATACAATATACCTACCCCTAAAAAATTAGTTTCACACTGTTTTCGATACCAAACTATATAAAACGTTCTTTTATAGCAAGTACCCAGATGGTCATGGCAGGATTTAACTTAATGCCGCCCTGGGCACTCGAAAAAATGCCACCCCAATCACTGAAATTTTTTTCAAACTTGTAGTTTTATTTATTAAAGTTACTAATTTAATATCAAAGGAACCTATATACATTTGTAAAACAGACTGTAGGTGGGAGCAAGCGCTTTTTCATTTTCATTAAATCCGAATTATTTAAAATTTTAAATTAAAATTAATTTGTATAATCGATCGTTGATCAAAACTTATGTTTTGAAAAATGCATATATAACTCCAAAATATTTTCAGTTTCTCGACAAAAATTAATTAAATCACACAAAATTATAAATTACAAATAATGCATTAATTGAGTTTCTTGAATTATCAATTACATAAAAAATGATTAATTGAAAGAATAATTAATTATTTTGAGCAATCTTGATAAGACTTTTTTTTCACTTTCTAAGTTTTGCCGCCCTAGAAAATTTGCCTCCCTGGGCACTAGCACCGACTGCCCCTAATGGAAATCCACCGCTGCAAACAGCAATTGTGTTAACATCGCATTGACGTGTTGTTTCTGTATTCTTGATAATATAATTGTCTTTTTATTTACGATGACAGAAAATAAAACAATTAAAATACTGAACCGGACCTCACTAAAAATAAATTAAATATACATATTACGATCACGAAAGTAGTTGACCATTAACCCGATGTTTTAGAATTTACATGAAAAACATTTTTATGTTTAAACATCTTTATCTGCCTTTCAATACAGTAAGTAACTCAAATAATTACGGGGTATGGTAACTTTGTTTATCAATATCTTTTTCAATTATATTAACTACCTAAAACAGCTACATAAGACAGGTAGTACAATTTTTCGTTACCCAAGATAAGATACATAATTTTATACATAACTAGCCTTCACACGCGACTTCAATCACGTGGAATTTGTAAAAAATGTTGGTAGACCTCTGCTTTGTTGAATTAAAAAGTATTTTCTAAGAAATATTCACAACACCATAAAAGTTCTATAGAATCTAAATGCAAAGAAAGATGTTGAAATCTTCAGATTTTTCCAGTTTTTTTCGTCTGACTACTAAAGTTTTCGAGATATTTAGCTCAATTTTGGAGCATTAATGTCTCTATGAAGTCTTCATAACAAGATCATAGAAACGGTCATGAAAATCTACAGGGTGGTACTTTCTCTGGGGTCACGTGCTCTTTCTGACCCTACAACTTTTTTTTCAGTACGCCCCTGGCAATGGACGAAAATTGTAAATAAATCTTTTTTAGTTGTTGAATTTTTTTTTCGTATCTACTACTGTTTTTGTGTATAAAATGAAAAAATTTCTGTGTACAGTAAAAACAAACAAATAACTCACTAAGCGTGAAACAAACATTCTTTGACATTAAGTTTTTAAATTTTGTTGCTGAAAAATCTGTCAAAATTACGATGTTTTCAACTCTAAACAGCCCCTGTAATTAATTAAGAAATAAAAATTTGTTAAACACCTTTTTTGTGTTAAGCGATGTAACTTAAGTTCTTCAATAAAAAAGTCAAAAACAGACGCAATTAATGCTATGATTAATATACTAATGCTATTATGAATGGTTTACTATACAGTGTGAAATAGCTAAATGTTTCATATATGTTTCAGGTGGTTTCCGGGAATTCATCCGCGTAGTTGATAATTGATCCCTGCCGGGATCGATGGTAAAATGACGACGTTTCAGCAGAGTCACATCTGCCCTATTCAGGTCGGTTCGCATATTTCTCGTAGCCTTCTGCTTTCGCTTTCGAGTAACTAGAAGCGAAAGCAGAAGGAAATATATGTGTTAGAACACATATTTTTCGTTTCAAGACACTCTGTTCAAACAAGTACGTGGGCCCCCGATGGGTTCACCTCTTTCTCCAGTGCTTGCTAACATTTTCATTGAACAAATAGAAACCCAGGCTCTAAGCTCCTCTAATTTAAAACCTTCCTGCTGGCTTAGATATGTTGATGATACTTTTGTCATTTGGCCTCATGGCAGAGAGTCGTTAGACTTCTTTCTACAACACCTCAATAGTATACATTCTAACATTGAATTTACAATGGAAATCGAATCCGATTCTTCGCTCCCGTTTCTTGATGTCCTCATAACAAAAATCAGCCATGGCACATTCTCACATACAGTCTATAGAAAACCAACCCACACCAATCGATACTTAAATGCCCAATCACATCATCACCCTGCCCAATTAAGTTCTGTAATGAAATCTTTGGCTCTTAGATCTATTCGCCTAACAGACATTGACAATAGACAAAACGAACTTAATAAACTTCAACAAATCCTTCGACAAAACGGTTATCATCCAGACCACATTGCACGCATATTTCGTCAATCGCAACAACCCTCGAGTACACCAACCCCATCAGAAACAGACCAACAACACCCGAAAGCCTTTCTTCCGTACATTCGAGGAGTCACTGACAAAAGCCTTCTGCTTTCGCTTCTAGTTACTCGAATACTGTATGTATCTAACTAGAAGCGAAAGCAGAAGGCTACGAGAATTATGCGAACCGACCTGAAGAGGGCAGATGTGACTCTGCCGAAACGTCGTCATTTTACCATCGATCCCGGCAGGGATCAGTTATCAACTACGCGGATGAATTCCCGGAAACCACCTGAAACATATATGAAACATTTAGCTATTTCACACTGTATATTAAACCATTCACAATAGCATTAGTATATTAATCATAGCATTAATTGCGTCTGTTTTTGACTTTTTTATTGAAGAACTTAAGTTACATCGCTTAACACAAAAAAGGTGTTTAACCTAAAACATATATATATATATATATATATATATATATATATATATATATATATATATATATATATATATAACTTTCTTGTTTTAAATGCAAACCCCTGTTAATTATTTATTTTTTGGATTCTCCAGAAAATCCAGACATAAGTCATGTACAATGTCCTACACCTATCTCCAACTGTTTTGGAAATATTAAGTGTACTCTCTTCGAGGTGTCATACCTTCGTAGGCAAGACAATATATATGAGGGTAAATCAAATATGAACAGGACTTTTCTGTTTCTCGCCCTGTAAGTAATTCGAGTGGCGTGACGTCTCGATATATGTTAGGTAGGGATGTTAAGAAGAGGGGAGTTCGTCGGTTTGGAGAGGCGTAGTCGATGCGCTGTTAGTAGCATCATGTCAGAGCAAGAGGTGCATACGTCTATTGCGCAACGTGTTGTTATCAAATTTTTGGAGCGGGAGGGCGTTAGACCGTCTGAAATTTTGCGTCGACTATCTCCACAGTTCGGCAATGAAACACTTTCAAGGACCCAAGTGTACGACTGGCACAAAAAGTTTTCAGATGGCCGAGAGACAGTGGAAAATGAATGGCCAGCATGATCTCCTAGTTTGACACCATTGGACTACTTTTTGTGGGGATATGTCAATAGTACTGCATACAAAACTAAACTCTTTAACTTAGACCTAAAAAGACGAATCACGCTTGCGATTAGATCAGGCACGCCTGAGGTGTTGAGTAACGTTAGAAGACATTTCTATACCAGATTAGCACGTTGACAAGACGTTCGCCATGAGAATTGTGAACATTTCGTACATTGACGTTGATGGTTTTTTGTTTTTTATCAGTATTACTTATTAGGTTTTTAGTACAATGTAGCGAGTTTGTGAAATAAAATAATATTCTTTTTTCAATATTAATTTTTGTAATAAATCTGAAAACACTTAATAAATCCGAAATAGTTGAAGATAGGTGTAGGACATTGTACATGAATTATGTCTAGAACTTGAATTTTCTGGAGAATCCAAACAATAAATAATTTATAGGGGCTTGCATTTAAAATAGGAAAATTGATATTGGCCACTGTCACATGGCACACCCAATATATTTTTTTGTTGAAAAAATGCGCATTTAAAAATACAAATCCACGTGTCTAAGCGTTTTTCCAACACGCCCTCCTTTATTCGTTATCGAATTTATTCCATTTAGCTGTTCCCCACTGTATAAATTGAAGCCTGTAGTTAACAATTTTCTATACAGTTTATGAAAAGGATTTAGAAAACTAATTTCCAACTAAATTTTTGTTATTATAAAGACATATTCAGTATTGTACTAAATAGTATGGTTTGTCCTAACTACTAAAATATACTTGCTAAATTTCCATCAAAAATATAAATTAAATAATTACTATATTTACTTTCTGTTAAAAATAATAAAAATTGTGTTTCCTAGAAAATAGTATTCACGTCAATTAAATTTCGATTTAGGAATCACAACAAACTGAAGGTTAATATATAGTTATCTGTATCAATAACATAAATTAATTATTTCAATAATTTTAAAAAATATTCCTTTTTTTTGTGTTTATAAACCGGTATTTTCTCAGTGCATATTACGGCAAATTATTATATCAATATCGGTCAAGTAAGAATATCAATAATTTAACAAAATTACTGACAGTTATGATAAGTCGTACTCAACATATTTCAGCGTTAATTGTTTAGAAAATAGAAAAGTAACTAATTTTATTATCGTTTTTGCATTTTCAAAAAGTTGCTAACAAGTAATTTTCATAATAACCACATAATACAATGAATCTAAGGTCTATTAAATAACTCTACGTGACTGTTAAGAACCAGTTTTACAAACTTCTATAAATAGAAATAGAATAAATACACGAAATAAAGAAAAATTTTAATGAAGATGTAATAAATGCAGACACCTATAAAAGCAACGACATTAAAAAATTGGTTTAAATTATAGATAAGTAAAATAAAGTAGAAATCTAGAAAGATTCACATCAGAAATATCTTTGGGCCTTAGTACACAATCTGGAGAATCGTTAAAACAAGAGAATAATATACTACGAATCCCTATGGAAGTTTTTTATTTTTTTAAAATGAAGCTGAATTATTGTAGATTTCTACAACTAAATATATTAAAAAAAACAGTAACCGACTTCAACAAAGGAACGTAAACAATTGAATACTTTTTCTAAAGTCGGTGCCAAGTTGATCAGCAAAGTTGCAAAGTATTCATTAATACACTTTCCTAATTATTTTTACTTTAACTTGTCACCGAGTTCAGCAAGTAACTGTTGCGGTAAAAATATTTTTTGCTTTTTAGTTACATTCCTTTTTTGAAGTCGGTTATTGTTTCTTTTTTTTATTTATTCAATTTTCAGTGATAGAATAGCTTAATTGGATGGAGTTTTCAAATATAATTTTTTCGATATTCCCAAGACTAAGATATTACATTAATTATTTTGAGCAAACGCGTGTTCAATTTATTAATATGTATAAAGAAATTTTTGCATACTATTACAAGTAACCCACGGTATTGTAGACGATTTCAAAATCTTTTAAGGTCTGTATATTGTCGAACATTTTCGTTTAATTTCAAATGCATTCATTTGGTAGACTTTCCTCCGCGAAATTTTATAAAATAATTAATTCTAGTTATACAGCATAATTTGTTTTAGTTTTCAATTCTACTAAACTTTATTTTACTTTTACGCAAAATTGTTTTTTTTTGTCAAATCGAATAAAGTAACATGACTTTTTTCTGTATCAAACATGAATATAACATCAAAATATCTAAATAAATGATTAACTATAAATTTGATATATTTTTGACAGTATAACAAAAAAAATGTAATTGGCCGTACTAACATAAAAGAAAAAGTTATATATTCTAATGTGAAATGGCAACTATATCGCTTTTTCATACTAAAAACTACCGCAACCATAATAAAAGAAAAAAGAGCGGCAGTCATTTGAGACTGAACGATGGAAGCGAAAGTTTCTTATGAAATATACTTCCCGTCACTTGTTATCTCATTATCTTTGTGTCATTATTATTAATGGGTATAAATTTCAGGAGAAATAAAATAATTGCCACTATTTTGTTACGGTTTAAGTTTTAATCATAATGTGTAATTTAGTTATTAATTCAAATATAACTGCAAATGATAATGATTCAAACCTACTTCAGCTATTTAATATTCTAGCAATATATAACGAGGTCACTTTAATTGTAAAAGATTAAATCATGACAACATTATTTAAGTTGATATTTTTTAAATATCAAATTATCTCCCGACTATCGTTTAAAATAGCTACAGTAATAAAGTAGGGTGGCGCTGATGTAGCAAGAGGGTGGATTTTAAACACATCCGAATTTTTTTATAAAATCTCTTTGATATTTTAGAAAAAAAAAAGTATTTTACATATCCTTGGTAGAAAAAAAAGCAAACATTATTCTTAATTTATATTTAGTAATTCAAATCAAACCCTCGTTCTACATCAGCGCCATTCTGGTGACTTCTTGAACTTGGTATTTAATTTTAAATTACTTTACTTTCGACATACGTTTATGTGCACCGACTACGCCCTGGTGAATATCTAGAAGAAAGTTGTCTTACTTATTGCAGTGTTGTGTAGAGGCTTTATGAATAAATTAGGCTGTCTCTGGTTACTATAGGAATGAAGAGTGTTCATTGATTCTTCAAAATTAAGTTTCTATGTTGTCTTAGGCAGGCCGCACATCAAAGAAACGTAAAACGTCAAACATAAAACATGTAATATAAAACGTGAAGTAATAAATCACGACAAGTGAAACCGAATAAACTTGAATAGTTGGTGTAGTATTAGTAAGTTGCGAGAATGGGGAGTGATAACGCCGAGTTATATTGCTGTTGTTGCAACTCCTTTATTAATGTCAAAAAGCCAAAAAGTAAATACACAAATCTTAAAACATATTACCTAGTCGGTTGCGAGGGAATTATACAATCATGTAAAATTTTATCCTTTGTATACAATGATACAAACAATTAGAACATTATAACTGCTTATAATTATTTCATTTTTTATTTAATTACTGCGCAATGGTCAAGCTCATGGCATCCACATAAAATACTTATGTTATTACAAGAAATCTAGTAGAAACTTAGAGCATCTACTTTCTTGAGAAAGCCTGCAGTGCATAAATATCGTGCCAAGGCTAGAAAGAGAGGGCAATAGAGAGAATACGGCGCTATTTCACTCGATTGTAAATTACATTCAATGAGCTTATTGGCTGCACCTACCTACCACTCTAATGAAATAGCCTCTTGCTCTCTCCATTGCCTTCTCTTTCAATCCTTTGCACGACATTTGTGCATTGCAGGCTACCTCCAGAAAGTGTATGCTGTAAGACTCGAAAGAATTCATTAGAACCATCATTCTTGGAAAATATGCGGAGTCTTTAAGTTGTTGAATATTGCTTAGGTTGCAAGGAGGTAACACGAATTACTGTTTTATTTTATGCGAGTGAGACAACAAAGTTAACATACATAAAAAAAATATTCCTAGAGTCCGATCGTAACGCCACCGAACGGGCCCAGTTGTAAACCTAAATCAGCATGGGGGCTGAGGTAAATTTCCGAGCCTTCTACCTATCACATGCCAAGCATGTTCAATGGGGGAAAGATAGGGAGATCTGGGCGGGCATGGCAACAAATTCACATAGATCTCTTCAAAAAAGTTTAAACTAACTCGAGCAAAATGAGCCCTAGCATTATTCTGTTGCTATATGGGTTCCATGAGCCGATTAAAGTAACGGAGTAAATACTTCCTGAAGATAACTAACAAACAAACAAAGACTATAGGTGACCTACTACCATGTGCAATAGCCCCTATACCATAACGTCTACTGTTCGGTGTACATGTCGCTCAACATCAAATTGAGGTTGACATCATTCTCCTCGAAGTCGTCTTCGGCCATATGTCCACCCAAGCAGACTCAAGATTCATCAAAGAAGACGAGAGTCGATACTCGGCGGTAAGATGTAGCACAAGATGGAGTCGATAATGCTACATGGATCTTGAACTTCGTTTGTGCCCCTTCGACGTTTGGTGCCTACTTTTCTACGCTTGACAACATCTCATAACAGTATTTGGATTTCTGATGGTTTTATTTTTTAACTAATCGATTATTTTTATCCAGGGAGCATTCTTAAAAGTGTTTTTATATTGAATATAATCAAGGCATTCCATTTCTTTTTATTACTTTTAACTTACTCTTTGATATATCCACGCCATTATGGTTAATTTACCATTGGTTAACCCATATTGGCTTTGCAACTAGTGTTTTTCTGATAATCGCCTTATAAAGCTTTTCGATATTTTTTATGTTTTGAGACGTTTTTGATATTTTTAACATTTTTAGAATTTTGACATTTTTTAAATTTTCCACAGTTCTGACATGTGTGACATTTTTGACAATTTTAACATTTTTGACATTTTTAACATTTTTGACATTTTTGATATTTTGACATTTTTGATATTTTTGGCATTTTTAACATTTTTGATATTTTTGGCATTTTTGACATTTTTTAAATTTCTGACATTTTTGACATTATTGATTTTTTGACATTGAACAGAAGAGTTTATAATTTATGAGATACAAACCTGGCAAGAATCTCTCGTACCCACCGGATATCCCGCACAAAACATTCGTGGAGTAAATGTGTACCTTTCAAATAATCTTCTACACACTGCCACTCTGATTTGTTTTGAGCGCCCCCACCCGGACACTTTTCCCAGAGTACCGGGAAAAATTCATTTTCTCTCTTGGAGGTGCCATTCCTTTGTACGCAAGACAATATATATAATATATATTGTACATCTCGCGTCTTCATATATATTGTTTTTGGTTAGGGAACCTTCATCAGTTGCGCTTCCCACAATATCTGTGACAGGTGAAGTAACCTGAAAATTTTATCGTGACATTCTGTCCTAGGAGTTAATGGAGTACAGCAATTACACGGAACGGCTCCAGATTCGGAACCTCTGTGTGCTAATTCTCTCGAAAATCCTAGATGTAGGTCTTACATCTCGCGTCTTCAAATTCATTTTCATTCGGTAGTTCTGCGGGTTTTATTGTGGTAAAAAAGCTAAAAATAAAAGAAATAAATAAGGTCACATGTCAAGTTGGTGTTGTCAGTCCTAGTTGTTTTCTGAATAATATTTGTGGCATATTTTTCAATGTCTCAGCACTTAATTTCGGAAAGATTGTTGAGGAGGTCTTGTATTATTTTGTCTATTCATTTGGGTTTTCTCTCCTCAAGAAGACATGTGGACAAGTCAAATTTGGCCAATCATTTATTAACCAGCACCGGAAGCCATAGGATAGATTGGGATAAAACAAAGATCTTGTTAAAAGAAGAGGCCAGCTGTTACTATTATGTTTTTTTGGGCAATAACACCACAATCGAAATAAAACGAGGTATATTGAAGGAAAACCAAACATTTCAAAGTCTATTCTGACTTCGTTGTCAATGGCTTTATATTTATTGATGTAAATTGCAATACGAAAATTATTATGTTATTAGATGTCATAATAATTTTCGATTTGCAATTTACATAGCTGTATGATGATAAACAATACGGAAATCGAGGCCAATCGACCTTCATTTGAGCTGGTGAGATCTATTGGTAGAAAAGCAAAAGAATGGTACCCTCAGTATCAAGTGATCGGCAAATGATATATTGTCACTGTCAAAATTTTTTGACAAACAACAAAATCCATATCAGGGCAAAATTTTTTTGAAAATACCTCCAAGACTCAAAACGATTGACAACGACTTCAGAGTCGGAGTTGAAACATCTCCAAACAGATAAGTATAACACTATACCATACCATACACTATTTATATAAAGGAATACTGGTTGATCATTTTAAGACATCTCCTTCTCTCAGAATAACTGTGAGGAAGAATTTTACGAAATTACCTTACTAAACTTTGTTCTCCAAATACGATTTTGAATAATGTTGCAGTTTCTGACGTAACTAAGAGAATTTTATTTTTAACAAATTGAAAATATTGTTTCCTGAAATAAATTTAAATTATTTGCAATAATATTGTGATAACGGGCTGTCATCTATCTTTCAAAGAATTTAAGAAAGTCAAATAATATATCCAATAAGAAATCCTAGATTTTTTTCTGGTCTTACAACATTAATGAAAAGAAGCTGTCAAAAAATATAGGAAAACTATGTGTCAATTTTGGCCGCATGCATTTACCAAATTGACGTCATTGCTTACTGAACAAAATCTAATGTATATACAATAACCTTGTGATATCGGGCTGTAATCTATGTTTCAGAGAATTTAGGATAGTCAAAAAATATATGCAATGAAATAACATAGAAATTTTATATTTTGGATTTTATACATCTTACAACATTGGCTAAAAATAAAATGAAAAATTAAGAAGTATTGCATATTGTCATAACATTTTATTATTGCATTGGGAGAAATATGTGGAGTGAGTCGACCACGTTTTTCCTGGATACGATGTCTCAGACCATCCAATGACTAGCGGGACTTAAAATGTCTCCAAAGAAAAATCCAAATGGGTCGTATCTAGTGTCCTTGCTGGCCAGTCGATGACATATTGTCTTCCAATTCATCTATCAGGAAATCTATTATCCAGAAACTGGTAATACGTAATGTAATGGGGCATAGTCGTGCTAAAGAACAAGTTCGTCTTCTACTAGACGATCATCTACTTCCAAAATTTCAGGTATTCTTCGAAATACTAATCACCATTTAAAGACCATGTATGAAAAAGGGTCCAACATTATGTTCACCTAGGATTCCTGCCCACACATTTAACTTGAGAGTCTCTCTAAATAATTATGGATTAATGTTATTCTAGTATTCATAGTTATGACGGTTTACAAAACCATTTAAATAAACGGGGGCTTCGTCAGAGAAGCAAGTATTGAAAAAACTTGTGATGTGACCGGACAATGTATTTTGTAGGGATAAAACTTATTACGTTTCAGAATTCTGTGAACATACTTCTTGGAACACCAGATGTTAACGCAATTTGTCTTAAAGGTTTTTTCAGTTCCATTACAACGTTTCCTAATACTGCTACTTCAACGTCAGTTTCTATAGCGCAAGTATTACTATGAACATAAAAACAATAATATCAGATTTTTCCGCTAATGTGTAAACAATTTTGTAGAATAAGAAAAATAGCGAAGTAAGACTTAACTACACTAAAGCGACTATGGAAAGACACTAAGTCATTTACTAGCAATTTGTTTTACGAAAGATGTTATTATATTTTTTGTTATATGAGAAGTGATACACAGTGGCCCACCTTAAAAAGTACATGCCGAAATAGTACTCTTCGTCAAACAGGCTATACAATGACGACCATATCTAACATCTGTTTTAATAAAATGATTTAAAACCCACTGTCAGTTTCATTTTCCTTCTCGTAATAGCAAAAGTATATAAAATTGTAAGGGAATTATCTATTTTAATTATTGTTCGTCAATAACATTAGAGATCAGAAAAATATCCAGGAATAACCTTTTAATTTCGTCTCCGTATTAAGCAGTTCCAATATACTTTACACACCTACATGGTCAACTAGTACAGATAAAAAATTCGTATTTTTTATTAAAGCATTTAGGTAACTTATATAGCTAAACAAAATAAGGAAAAATCAATAAAACTCTCAACCTAATTTTTGTTTCTCGAAAAAGTTGCTAGCTCTCGTATCATTGGTTTTTAACTAATAACAAGCTAGAAGAACACAAAGATTAAAAACAAAATTTAATATTTTGAAAAAGTTGAATATACAACACGCAGTTGTATTTTGTTTACTATACTCACCAAACTTTAATATTATTGCAACTGAAAGCTGAAAGAGCATTTTTCATATAATGTGGTATTTGTCGGTTAAAAGCTAACGATTTTCAGTGGTAAAAGTTTTTTATACTTGTTTCAGCAGATATTGTATCAGTTTTACAAACGCAAAAAAAAATGAAAATGTTTGGAGAATACTTCAGTTTTTTGCATACCAGTTTATCTAAATTGTTCAGTGTGAGTATTAAAAAATAATTTAACAGAGTTAAATAACAAACTAATTAAAAACTTAAAAACCACAACAAATAGTTGTATTGTAGTATTGAAAAACAATTAAACACATTTTTTAATAAATGATATGTTGGGTAACGACATCTAGTAATCAATTTTAAACTAAGTGCAGATGCTTTTTTAATCTGATATTCTGTTTCTTTTTTTGATAAAAAAAAAGTTGAAAGTTGTTTATAAAATATATTAGTGTCAGATAAAATGCAAAGTTAACCTAAAAACAGGTTTTGTCTGTATTATTATTAAATAAATAATTTAATAATTACAAATAAATAATTATTTGTACCACAACATGATACAGATGTATACACAAAATTCAAATACTTTTGATGATTTTCATTTACTACCAAATGCTAAATGTAGAATAGGTTTTAACAAAATAGTTTCTTAAAGCTACTTCTACTTTTATAGTATATAAATAATTAATATACTGTTATAAAGTCCGTGGGTTCAATTTAAAATAATAAAACTAATATTCACTTTCACTTTTCTAGAACTTTACTTACATTAGAACAGCTGATTCAAATACAATAACAATCCCATATACGCTAGTCGTCGCGGTATAACTATACTGCGATGGTGGCGTGCTTCCTTTAATACCAGCGTCGAAATCTCCAGTAAAAACCGTCATCACTCCTTCCGCTGCCGAGTCTTTTCGAGAACCGTTTTTTTTATCTCAAAGCGTTTGTTGTCGTACTGTGATGAAACAGGGTCGGCCTTGGGTAAATTTCGTAACACTACCCCCCCCCCCCTTAATTCTGATCGTCCCGATCAGAAACATCCTCTCCATGGTAGGGAGCTAGTCGATCTAAATGAACCACCTTCAATTTAGCCTTGGGGTTTCGACGGATCCGGTAGACGACGTTATTCAGCCTCTTGACCACCTCGTATGGACCATCCCAGGCGGGTGTAAGCTTTGGAGATTTACCCTTGCTCCGTTGGGGGTTGTACAGCCAGACTTTGTCCCTCTCCTGGAACCCGACTGAATTGGCCTTGAGGTCGTATCGCGTCTTCATCTGGTCACTGGTGGCCAACATCTGCGTTCGAGCTAATTCGTGTATTGCCAGCAGGTTATGTCGGAGCTGGTCGGCATAATCGTCGATGTCTTGGGGAGGTTCTTCGGGGGAGCCAAATGCCAAATCGCAGGGTAATCGCAGCTCCTTTCCGAATAGGACCCTGGCTGAGTCAGGCCTGTACTATTATGTACGGCAGAGCGATATGCCAACAGGAATAGGGGAATATGATCATCCCAATCACGCTGGTTATTGCTGACGGCCTTGGATAGGTGTTGTTCCAAGGTCCTGTTGAATCTTTCCACCATTCCGTCTGACTGTGGGTGTAATGGTCTTGTTCTCGTTTTCCTGATCCCCAACATCGTGCAGACCTTCTGGAATACATTTGATTTGAAGTTACGCCCCTGGTCTGAATGTAATTCCATCGGGACGCCAAACCTGCTGAATAGTTGTTCTACTAACACCGCCGCTACCGTGGTTGCCTCTTGGTTGGGTATCGCATATGTCTCAGCCCATTTGCTGAAGTAATCCATTGCGACCAGAATGTATTTGTTCCCCCTCTCAGACTCGGGAAACAGACCGGCGACATCGATGGCCATTCTCTCAAATGGGACGCCCACATTGTATTGCTGCATTCTGCCCTTGGTCCGGGTGTTCGGGCCCTTACTGGCCGCACAGGTGGCACATTTGCGGCACCAAGCTCTAACGTCTTCGAAGTAATTCACCCAGTAGTACCGCTGGCGAACTTTGTCTAGGGTTTTATTCATGCCCAGGTGGCCTCCGGTAATTCCATCATGTACTTCGGTCAGGATGGCTGGTACCTTTTTCTTCGGAACTACCAGTTGGGACTTAGTTTCTCGTCCATCAGCGCTTTCCTAAACTCGCTTGAGCATTCCCTTGTCTACTCTTAGAGAGTCCCATTGAGCCCATAACGACTTCAGCACGCCAGAGTATCTAGCTACCTCGTCCCATCGTGGCCTGGGTGCCCCTCTCATTTTGAGTGACAAGATTGGTTCGATGTCTGGATCAGCCATTTGGTCCTGGATGCACTGTTCCGTTGTCCAGTCTTCATTGGGCTGCACTCGAATCTGCCTGATGGAGATACCCTCTCGCTGTTCCGTCTTCAGACAATGCTTGCATTTCGCTCTACAGGGTCTTCTGGATAGGGCATCGGCATTATTGTGCAACCGGCCGGCACGGTGTTCCACCTTGAAGTCGTATTGCTGTAATTTCTCCATCCATCTGGCCAGTTGTCCTTCCGGTGTCTTCATGTCCAGCAGCCATTTGAGTGCGGCATGATCTGTTCGGATTAAGAAATGGCGACCATACAGGTATTTATGGAAATGGTCCACAGCCCTTATTATTGCAAGAAGTTCTTTTCTGGTGACGCAATAATTTCTTTCTGGCTTCGAGAATCCACGGCTGTAGTACTCGATCACCCTCTCTTCACCATCTTGCACCTGGGAAAGGACGGCCCCCAAACCTGTGTTGCTGGCGTCGGTGTCTAAGATGAACTTGCCGGACTGTGTAGGAAAGGCTAGGATTGGGCTGGAACATAGTGCTGCCTTCAGTCGCCTGAATGATGTTTCGCAATCCTGATTCCAATGGAAGGTCTCTTTATCAGTGGTCTGCCGATGTAGAGGGGCGGCGATGGTGGCAAATCCCTCAACAAAACGCCGGTAGTATGAACAGAGGCCCAAGAAGCTTCGGAGTTCATGTTTGTCTCTTGGAACTGGCCAATCACGGATGGCTTCTATCTTGTCTTCGTTGGTGCGGATTCCTGACTCGGACAATACGTGGCCCAAAAACTCTACTTCTTTTTGAAACAAGGAACACTTCTTCGGATTGAGTCTCAGGTTGGCGTTATTAATTCTGGAGAATACTTCGCCCAGGTTCTTCAGATGGTCGTCGAATGTCTGGCCCATGACTAGAATGTATACTAAGCACGTCCTCCATGTTAACCCGCTCAGTACATACTCCATTAGCCTCTCAAATGTAGCGGGTGCATTACATAACCCAAAGGGCATGAACCAACGGGAGTCTGCTAGTGTGGTCAAAGTGTCATCGATTCGGGATAGTGGATAGCTGTCTTTCTTTCGTGACTTCATTCAGCTTTCTGTAATCCACGCAAAATCGGGTGGTTTCATCCTTCTTTTTAACTAGCACGACGGGAGCAGACCATGGGCTGATGGATGGCTCAATAACTCCATTTTGTAACATGGACTGGATGTTTTCCTCGACTGCCTGTTGTTGCCCCAATGGTAGTCGTCTAGGTGGTATTCTGATGGGCTGAGCCTTTCCGGTATTTATTCGATGCTGGATGATGTTGGTGCGACCGGTGGTTCCGTCTTGACTGTTAAAAAATTGCCAGTGCTTTGTGATAAATTGTTTGGCCTTGGGTAAATTTCGTAACAATACTAACTGATGATCTATCCTCATCAGCTATCTGCCTGTTTTCGTCACATGTTTGACAAGATATTGGGTGCACTCAGGGAAATGTAGCATTAAAGCATTGAAGCTTTGCAGAGCTTTGGTGTCCCTGAATTTTTGTTACTAGTTATGTTCAGTTTTTCCGATTCTGAGTTGGTAACATTTTTCCATATATCAACACATAATTGACGTTTCTGTTAGTTATAAAGTGGTAAAGCGTACAATTTATATGCTTTACTGCTTTATTACAGGGCTGCAGCGCTGCGAATAAAGCAGACACTCTATTAGTGAATGCACCCATTGTGGTTATGATGATGATCTTCGTCCAATTGTTGTATATCAGTCTGACCAGAAAACTGGCTATCTTGATTTCAATTTCTTATTTTCACTATAATATATTTCTTCCGTATTCTTTTTCTTCTATATTCGCTCAGTTTCTTGAGCAATGATTTTGATAGCGATAGTATTTTCGGCACCAAAATTTCGGAACCAAAAGAAACTTTTTTGACTGCCAAAAGTCATACGTGAGAAGTACTAACCGACGCATTTCCGTAAGAGCAGAGGAGCATAAACTAAGCACCAGGAATAAGCAGACGACATCGGCTTATTCCAACACGAACTCAATACAGGACAAAAAATTAGACTTTAAAACTGTTAAGGAAATCGCTAACATAGAAAATCACCGAAATAAGCTAATACGGGAAGCTATCGAAATTCAGAAAATTGGGGAATTAATAAACGAGACGACGCTCTAAACTTGCCAAAAACGAGGAAGGCACTTCTACAAAAATGGCACCATATAACTCCTACTAATTAATCAAATCTTAATGAAAAACAATCACAAGGGACAATAAACAGTGCGACGGGTGGTCACAACCCAAGGGGATTAATAGGTAAAGCAATAAAGATTACATCTGAACAGTCATCATAGAGTTTACAGTCTAGATTGAAGTTATAAATACAAACCCACTCTCTAAATTTCTTTATTCTGTTTTAAGATTTTCAGCTTTGAAAATACCAAATGAGATTTTAGCGAAACGTCAGGTAAAATGTTCTTTTCACAGCACAAACCAAGAAACGGATACAACAAAGAAAATCACATTGTTCCATCCGTGAAGGACTACAATCTAATATGTGTTTGAGTGTGTGTGTGAGTGAGTGGGTGTGTGTGTGTTAGGTGTTTCCGGTACTTCATCCCCGTAGTAAGCAAAACGGATTTTAAGCTTGAGTATTGATAAAATGCACATAACATATTCTGAACAAATTTTACATTCACTGCGCAATCGAGTAAAGGTTAAATAGCCTTCTCTGGGCCCAGAGATTTTAAATGTTGTTTCGTCAAGATAATATTATGTCGAACTTTGTGATACTTTCTTTTTTGGAACAATTGCATCAATAATAGAGTACAGACTCTCGTAAAAGGTATTAACCATATTATGCAGAGTACGATGTGCAGGTAAACCGTCCCAGTCAATTTGTCTAAGGCACTCATTTATTAGAAAGCTGTTTTCAGTGTTAAAATCATAGTAATCGAAAAGCTGTGGAACCTTTGGTGTGTCACAAATGTAAAACACAGTTTTGCACCCTAACACCAAACCTTTATTTTAAACACTCAACGCACGTTTCAACAACTCTAAGTTGTCATCTTCAGGAGTAAACTCAAACTAAATCTAAATTACAATTTTCTCTAATTTATACCTACCACTAAACTATTACTTAAGTAATTAGTACAAGTACTAATTTTAGATTTAGTTTGGGTTTACTCCTGAAGAGTCGTTGAAACGTGCGTTGAGTGTTTAAAATAAAGGTTTGGTGTTAGGGTGCAAAACTGTGTTTTACATAAAAATCATAGTAATATTCATTCGAATGCGGTCCAGATGAATTATTTTGATATACAACAGTGCTAATATTGGGCAATAAGCAATTTTCTTGAGCTGTTAATTATTACAATTAATTGAAAAAAGTTATCATATTCTTGGAGTAGCGGCACGTGGAAATGCTGATGGTTCATGGAAGATTTATTTCCATGAAACATTTGGCATTAAGCAAATTGAAGAGGTACTCGATGATGTTCCGTAAGATAATCAATGTTTGTACTTTGGCTCCTATATTTTAGTACTAGTGATTTTCAGTACATTATGAAAAAGTTTTTCATTATTTTTAGTTTGTATTCCTCGCATAATTTTGTCAATATTTCTGCTTTATTTTCAATTGTCTCCTCTTCATACATTCCTATTATTTGTGTTCCAATGTTTATCGACTCTTGCATTCAGATATTCTGTCACAATTACTTCATGGCTATTTGGGGCATTGTCATTGATCCCTTTTAAACTTTCAAATGTTTAAGTAATGATAGCCAAAATAAAAAACGAATCATGAGTAAGGCATTTTATTAATTATAGTCACTTTTTACAATATTTTTATTAATATAAAAATTGTTTCAATGCAGTGACATGGTCTTACCCCCAGCTTACTTGGAGGGATCTAAATACCCGTAAATTCATGAATAAAATTTCGAAGTACAGTAATGTTGGCATACACACCTGGGAGATAGGGTTTAGCACAACCGTAACCCCATGAAACTAACCCAAACAATTTACCATTTATAACAAATGGACCTCCAGAGTCACCCTAAAAGTAAAGGAATAATTGTAATACAATTTAATTACAATTATAATACTTTTAAATTCAATAAAGTGTATTAACTAATGCTCAACTTCATCATATTCAGCAATATTCTACCAACATTTTATGTGTATCCTTTCTTCCGCATAATATTTTCTCATTTCTTCCCTGCGTTTAGAAAATATAAATTGCATTGAAAAATATTTCATACTAAAAAAGTCACTAACGTTATACAGTCATATATCAATAAAATACATTTTTAATATGTAGGGTAATTAAAAAACCTCATGTTATTTTCATGTTATATTTTTTTATTTATAGGTCTATTATAAATAAATTTGGCTGTTTAATAAAAACAGTTTAGAAACCATGTGCAATGATTCACTCCTTTCAGACTTTTTCTTTTTTTTATGTGATTTAATTAAGGTACAATTCAATTGAAAATTTTAGCGTATTCTTGTGTCTCTCTCTCTCTCTTTTTTTCTCCCACTCTCTTTCTCTCTCTAATTTTTATGCTTTGCCTATATTTTCCAAATATATTTTAACTTTATTATCTGGACCACTTTCTATAAATGTAACTAATTCACTCTATATTGCACCCACACTCTATATGCTTTTTTGTCCTGGTCACTCTTATATAACTTATTCGTTTATCATTTTCTGAATCACTCTGTACAACTATAATTCAACTCAACACAATATTACAACGGCCCTGATAACTTTAAAACCACCCTGTATAAGTATTCTTGTATACCAATGATTTTACTTCGCCCCATATGTCTAGTATTCCATTTATGCAACGGCTCATGGTCTACCCTATATAAGAAAATTCACCTTTTTTAATCACATTTTATGACTATAAATATTTACTCTACCATTTATTTCAATCACCCGGTATATGCATCTGCTTCTAAAATTTTTTTAACCCGTCTCTATAATTATACCCCATCCTACGTCCTATAATTTAAATATCCTAACTGCTTATGCTTATATAACAAATTTTTGATACAACCTCTACTCAATCTCTCTACTTCAATGACATTGTCAAAGCAACTACTTATGTTCCAAACTATATAAATTTTCAATCCGCTCTGTATAACTGTAATTATACTCCACCTTATATTTCAACCATCCTGTATACTCAACTGCTTCTGACAATTTTTAAAGCCTTTTGTAAAAAATAACTGTAATTATTCTCCGTTCTATAACGCAAATTTCCACTCTGTATAACAATAGTTTTGCTCCACTCTTATTTCAACTAAGCTTGGGTCGTTCGTGAATGAGTCGTTCAAAACGAACGACTCTTCTACATGTGTCACGAATGAGCGGCACAGTTTAGTCAAATAGCTCGTTCAGTTCGCCATTAATAGAGTCATTCAGCTCGAGCGAGTCGAGAGTCTTAGGATGTGCTAAACATTCAACGTTCAATCACGAACTAGAGACTCGTTGACTCACTCGTTCAATCTTTCGACCGGCACATTCACCTCGGCTCGGAGCAGTGGAGAGAAAAGAACCGTCAGCCGTCTGGTTCAGGCATTTTAAAATTTGGTCGGAAGGTTTTACTTTCAACGAATTCATAAATGGGTATTTTAACTATTTACTATGAGAGGCAGTGTTTTTGTTGTATAAATTTCTATTTGGGTTATAAGTAAGCATAATAATGTTATTTGTTTTGAGAGTTTAGAACGTTTACATTTTAATGTTTAGAGTTTTTTCTTATTTTTGTTACTGAATAATACAAAAATAAAAATTTTGTATCTACGTAAATCAATGATCTTTAAATTATGACTCAGCAAAATTTTAATATTAATTTGACCAGTAGAGACATTATATAAATCCGCCTAAGGGTACACGGCTGTGTTTTAGGAGATCGTTCAAATGAACGACTCATTGTGAACGACTCGTTTTGGTGAGCTGAACGAAATGAGCCGGCTCACTCAAAAGAGTCATAAAACCCAACGCTAATTTCAACCACCTTGTATACGCAACTACATATGTGCTACCCAATACAATATTTTTCAAACCATCGATATTTACGATATTTTTTTTCGATGTTTTTTTAGCGTCTAAACTTTCAAATATACAATCTTTAGAATTCATTTCACGTTTAGTCCAAGATCCCAGGGCCGCCAGACGTTACTTATTTTTTCTCAAAGATGAAATGTATTGGACCAATTAGTGCTAGTAGGTACTCTTAGGGTATGCATAATTGCTAGCTTGACTTGTTGGTCCCTTTCGAGGTACCAGGCACTTAGGGTCGGTAAAAATTAATCCTAATTCTTGTCAATTCTCAGGGCTGATTTTCATGTATGTTTGAAAGAATATGACAGAAAATAATAATCCAAACCGCCAGACACTTCCCGTAGGTCGTAAACTTTTGCCTGACGCTTTAAAGCTCCCGAAAATATAATGTAACTTTACTTATATCCTCAGTCCTGAATTGTATATATCTTACTTAGGAAACTTTTTGAATGTCTTTTGTAACACGCCAGACCAGTATCATTGTTCAAACTACCCACCAGACACACTTTTAGGGTTGCTACAACCATGAGTACCTACGTTGTAATTGCAAGTTACACGTTAGATGCTCAAATTTGACAGCTTTTATTTAGGAGATTTACTTATAATGTATTTTGTCTTTTTATTTAATTGTTGAATGAGGTGAACCCTAATTCATGGATGTAATAATTAAAACTAGCTGTCGCCCAGTGGTCGAAATTCGACCAATTGTGTCAATATCTTTGGTAGGTTAAGTAACCTGAAAATTTTTTCGTGACATTCTATCCTAGGACTTTAGGGAGAACAGCAATTAAACAGATCCAGATTCGGAACCTCTGTGTGATAGTTTCCTCGAAAATCCTAGATGACGGTCTTACATCTCGCTTCTACAAATAATTAACGAAATTCAAGTTTTTTTCAGATATAATTCATAGAACTTTATTTGTGTTCAAATTCGTAATTCTTAATTTAATATGACAACAATTCAACTGCTAATGGGCTACACTACATATTTATTTTTTCTAACACCATCTCTTTATATATTTCCACCACCCTGAATATGCAACTGCTTATGGACCACGCATAATATTTTTAAACATTTTTCAACCACCGGGTAAACCATTCTGTATATGCCACTGCCTATGACCCACCATATTTACTATTTTTGTTTATGAAATTTTTAATTATCTTCTGTAACTATAATTCTACTCCGACCTATATTTCAATCATATATATATATGGAACTCTTCGTGGTCTACTCTATAAATCATTTCCTATTCTAACATTTTTTATCACCATCCTGTATATCTATAATTCCTCTTACCCTATATTTCATCTTAACTATATATACAACTGCTTATGGGTTACGAAATGCTGCATTTCCATTTCCGCCACCCTGTATATGCATCTATGTATAACATTTTTTGCACCACCTTGTATAACAGTATTCAACAATTCAACCGCTAATGGGCTTCCCTATATAATTATTTTATTAGTTATAATTGCACTCTACTCTATATTTTAAACACCCTAAATATGCAACTGCTTATGGGCAAACCATTAAAAAATATATTTCTAACATATCTGGAATCGCCCTGTATAATTATGATATTCAACGATTACTTTACCCACTAAACAATAACAACGCTTGCATGCCACTTCCAGAAGTGCATGCTCTAAGTATATAATAGCATTGGTCTGTCTTTATATAATTACTCAATGGTTTGAGTCTGGCAGCAGCGGCACATTCATTTGTTTGGCATTGACATTATTGACGTAAATAATTAATATTTATTATATTTTATTTAATGAATGAACCAATATTATAAATTAATATCAGCATCCTGCACTGAAGGTCATCAGTAGTTACTAAACAATACAAAAATGAAGAAAATCAGTTAAGAGACAGAGGAGAAAATGGTACCTAATCGTTTTGTCTTAGCCTATTTATATATAGATATATAATGAAGTTTGATAATATAGAAGAAAGTAGTCTTAAGGCATTATTTTCAGTGATAGAACTCTACAAACTTAATTTTAAATTTTAATAATATATACTTATTCAGTCCCTTTCAAACATCAAATGAATTTAATAATGTTTTATAAATTAAATTATAACATTAATGCCAGGATATTGTTACAAGATTTTTAAAATTAACAAAGAGTATTTATGCATTTGCATGTCAGAAGATTCAAATATATGTAATTGAATGCAGAAAGTTATTTTTATGTTTTTTTGAGCAATAACACCACAATAGAAATAAAACGACGTATATTGCAGGAATACCAAACGTTTGAAAGTCCATTCTGACTTCGTTGTCAATGGCTTTATATTTATTGATGTAGATTGCAAAATGAAAAAAATGTTAAAGTATTTATTTTATCACATAGTATAGAATTTCATATCACAAACAGATTGTGTTCCCAGCTTTCTGGGCAATACAGAATGAAGGATACTCTCTAACATCCATTTCCTTCGAATAAATCCAAACCAGCAACAGCTTTAGAGCTAACAATACTTCCTCGCTACTAGATCTAATTTTCTCCACAGATCATAATCTCATATCTTCAGTCGGTTACTATCCACCTATAGGAGCCAGTGATCACATTGCCATCATAACCAATTCTCAGTTGAATCTTAGAACACAGCTTAGTCGGAAACCATTTACAACTTATAAATTTTATTCTGCCAATTACACATCAATTAATGAACATTTAAAAAGTCTACATTGGGGTACTTCCGACACCAACGAAATTTGGACTAAGTTTGTAGGTACGTTATGTTAATTGCAACGTCAGAGTTGTTCGTACCTAAAGTATCGTCTAAACTGTTTGATAAACCGTGGATGAACAATAACATTCGTCATGAGATCAATGTGAAAAGGAAGGCATGGCATAAATATCGAATTAGTGGATCAGAAGTCGACTATAATTTGTACAAGTCCTGCTCAAACACTGTAGCGGCTCTGATCAGAAATAGTAAATCTACTTTTGAAAACAAATTAGTTGACAGTAAAAGTAATAAAAACTTCTTTAAATATGTGAAACGTAACCTAACTAGCAGAATTTATACTATGACACTCAAAAATTCAGCAAGTGAACTGATCAGCGATCCCAAGAAAGTGGCCGATTTATTTGCTGCAGAATTTTCTAATTCTTTTTCTCATGAACCTCAAATCAACCTAGCCAACAGCTCTGATCTTTCTATGATCGGGTCAACTATTGACACCATCGAAATTTCCGAAGAAAGAGTTCTTGCTGTTATTAGAGAAATTCGTTTGGATTGTAGCACAGGTCCAGATAATATTAACCCTGTGTTTATTCGAAGATGTGAAGAATCATTGCTTACCCCTTTAACTAATTTGTTGAAACATTCTTTCGAAGAGTCTTGTGTTCCGGCTGATTGGAAAAACTCAATAGTTGTCCCAGTCTTTAAAAAGGGTGACAAGTTAGTCACCAGTAACTATCGTCAAGTTAGTTTAACTTGCCATGTAAATGTTTGGAGAAACTAATTGTTCGGGATTTAACTGATTACTTGGTTACTAATGGGATTTTAAGTGAGAGACAACACGGTTTTTTACCTAAACGTTCAATAATAACTAACATGCTATACTGTGTTAATGCGTGGACCAAAGCTGTTGACAATTCTGAGCCAGTTGATGTGATTTATCTAGACTTTAGAAGAGCTTTTGATCAAGTCCCTCATAGCCGGCTATTGTACAAACTTGAACAATATGGTGTTCGGGGAAAATTATTAGACTGGATTAAAGACTTTTTAACGTGTCGATCGTTTCGCGTTCGGGTGCACGGTGAACTGTCCGAATCATACGAAGTAATAAGTGGTGTTCCTCAAGGTTCAGTTCTCGGGCCTCTGCTGTTTAATGTGTTTGTCGCTGACCTGGCTCTGCTGTTTGGTTCACATGTAGTGCTGTATGCGGACGACACCAAATTTTTCGGGAATCCATTAGCCACTGATAACCAGCTAAGTAGTGATATTGCTAAGTTAGCACAGTGGTGCAGTGATTGGTGTCTTCACTTGAACTCCGACAAGTGTTCGGTATTGCACATTGGTTACAATAACCCAAGTAATCATTACTTTATTAATAACACTCGAATAGGCCCTGTTATTACCCAAAGAGACCTTGGATTAATTGTTTCTAATTATTTGAAATGGTCTGCTCATATTTCCAAAGTAACAAAAAAAGTCAACTCTATGGCTTACATAATTTCTTTGGTTTTTAAAAATATGTCTCCTACTTTGCTATGTAAACTATACAAAACCTATATACGTCCATCACTTGAATTTGCAGTTCCCGTATAGAATCCATATTTTGCTAAAGATATTCATCTACTTGAACAGACTCAATGTAGAATCACAAAACTGTGCCCTGCCCTTCGTAATTGTCCATACGAGGAACGCCTAGAGAAGCTGGGTATCACTTCACTTACAGACAGGAGATTACGTGGTGATCTTATTGAAACTTATAAGATTCTTCATGGTTTTTATTCGGTGAACTTAAGTGTATTCACAATTAATCAGAACAGCCGTCTTAGAGGTCATAATTTAAAATTGTGCCCGGAAAGATTTTATAAGTTGTGTCGACAATTCTTTATATCCAACCGAATCGTACGTTCATGGAATTCGCTGCCCCCCGAAATAGTGAATGCTACATCCATAAATTCTTTTAAGAATTTATATGATCGATATGTCACTACTATGCTCATATAACTCAGCTAATTTTTCTTACTCAAATTGTTTTTCTATTTTGCAGTTCCATCAGCAATTTTGCCGCCTACACTACTTTCTCATCTAATAATAATAATAATAATAAAATGCCAGTTCAGTATATCTAGTTTCATCTGGATTATTTTTTTTATTGGATAATACAATTCGGTATCGCACAGTGCCAAACGATTTTTACAAAATATGCTGCATATACTTAATAAGTATTAAGTATATTCAGAATCTATATCTATATACTATTATAAAATTGTAATTGTCTGTTTGTTACCTCATCACGTAAGAACTACTGAACTGATTTTCATGAATCTTTTTTTATTGCAAAGCCTAGAGTTTGACTTATAATCTGGTAGACATTTTATCTCCCTAAATTGACAGAAACGGTGGATATAGCGAAAAAAACTTCTACCATGTTTGGTAAAAGAATTACTGAATTGTTTCCACCGCAACAACAAAATATTAGATACTGGCATCAGCTTAGCTTTTATTCAAAATTCGAAATGTGCAAAGATAATATGTTTGGATTTTAAAAAATAACTGATATAACAAGCGTAAATGTAATAATACGGGGTGTTCTGTATATAGGAAACTTAGTGCGGAGTAGAATTACATGGATTTAAAAAAACTAAAAAATAGTTATATTGGGTGTCCTATAAGCAGCTGCATACATAAAATGTGGTTGAAATAAAGGGGAGTGAAATTAATTATGCGGGGTGGTCCATAATGTTATTTTGAGTGGGCCATAAATAGTTACATGTACCAAGTGGTTGAAAAAGGGTAGAAATTTATAAAGTTTGAATAAAAAAATCTAAGAAAAAAAAAGTCTTATGTAAGCAGTTAGGATCTTTGAATTATGTTCAGAAGATATTATTGTTCTGAAATGGGTTGAAGAAATTTGAGAACCAGTTGTTTATAGAGAGTTGTTGAAATATAAGATCGAGTCGAATATAGTTTATGGTGTGGTTAAAAACTTGTTTTCTATCCACAAGTATTTGCATATATAGGATGGCTGAAATATTTAGCGGAGTATAATTACAGCTCTACAGGTGGGTTTAAAAAATATTATAAAGAATTGTTATGATCTACAAGTTGTTCCATTTACCGGATGGTTGAAATATAGGGAGGAGTAGGGTTCTAAGGATACAGGGTGTTACAAAAATATGTGGCAAATATAAAAGGTTATTGAAATATAGGGTGGTGTAGAGTTATAATTATACAGGGTGGGAAAAAATGCTAGAAAAGTTTTGTTATATAGCAGTTGCATATAGGGAGTACCTGAAATATGGGGCGAGGTAAAGTTATAGTTATACAGTGTGATTCAAACAAGGTTAGAAAAAGTTGGAAATGAAGGATGGTTTAAATGAAGTGTGGAGAGAAATTATATGCTATAAAAATGAAGGGTTCCACAGGTATTTCCATTAGGATGGATCAAAAATAGTTACAAAAAAAAATTGTTATATAGGGTAGACCATGAACTTTTCATTCTACTATATGGAATATAGGGAGAAGCAAGACTATAGTTTTAGAATGTGTTTAACACAATGTTAGAAAATGTTGCATATAAAGGGTGATTAAAATATAGGGTAAAGAAAAATTGTACTTTAAAAGGTGGTTCTAAAAATATCTGAAATAATTGTTATACAGCGTAGATCATAAGCAGTTGCATAGCAGAAATATAGGGTAGATAAGAGTTATAGTCAGGTGTTATATTGGGTGACAAATAAACAGCAGCATATAGAGGATGGTTGCAATATAGGGTGAAGTAGACTTACAGTTATTCAAAAAAATGTTAAATAAAACATTTATATAGAGTTACCCGTAAGTACTTGCAGGTTGGGTGCAACCGCGTGTGAAACCGCGGGTTACGTACGGCTAGTATATTATACTTTAACGCAACCAAAATCACATTGAAATACCCAATGCGAAGAGCGCAAGTGAGGCCATATATACAGAGGACCCTGAAGTTTATTAGCGCAAAGAACGACATTTTCGCATAGTCACCTTTTTAATACACCGTGTAAAATATCAGTCATTTACGTAGAATAAATAATGTTTACGAGACGAATAGAGACCTCGCACTCATGGTGTAGCGAACCTAAAAGTGTGTCTAGTGGGCTGTTTGATCAAGAAAACTGGTCTGGCGGGTTACAAAACACATTCAATCAATTTCCTGAGTATCATATAGGGGAAGGCGGGGTTCAACGTGCCGCGGGTAGGTTGTGCCGATGAGAATATCACAAAGACGAAAAGAGATAGACATATTATGTTGTTGCGTCTAAAATTGCTTTCCCCACGCGCACATTCGGCGGTCATTTTAGTTGCGCCAGCGCCGCGGTCTCAGTAGCTAGCCGCCACATGCCTTCCCGGTGCCACCTAAGTAAATATTTTCTTATTTATGTTTTTTGGTCTGTTTCTGTCATTTTACAACCTATTGTTTTACGTGTGTGGAAAAAGTGTTGACAGTTTATTAAAGAATCGTGAGGATATTGTGTAATAACTCTATGTTCAACTTGCTTGTTGATATCGGTTTGTTGGTTGTTGTGTTGCTAAGGGGGTTAAAAGTGCCGATGGTTGGAGGTACATTGTGCCGCGGCACAACGAACCCCGTTTAGGGCACAACTAACCCTCCATGAATCTAATTATTATTTGTATTGTTTTTAGGATGAGAGTTTACAAAAGGAAGACAAATAGGGGTACCACTTCTCAAGACTTACTCCAAAAAGCTGCTGAAGCTGTTATAAATGACGGGCAAAAATTAAAAACTGTAGCTCGTGAACTGGAAATATGTTATGCTATCTTACAAAGATATGTCAAGAAACTTCAACTCGGACAAACTTCTACAGTTGGATATATCCGTAAGTTGGTGTTCAATGCTGAAGAAGAGGCGGTCTTAGTCTTATGAATCCATAGATCTCGCGAATCAGCCTGGCCCATCAGGACTGCAACAAACGACTAACGAATCTACAGCATCTAACCCAGATGTTTTTCAACAATCTGCGGAGCAAAATTCTCAAACTGGTATTTTCAATAACAGTCATATAAGCACCAAAGAACATACCGAGACGGAACCAGACACGTCTTTTGGAGCTCACGATGACGAACCACAACCAGGAACATCTAAAGATGCCCCTTTCTTACCAAAAAGTATTAGACCACTACCCAAAGCTCCACCTCGAGTGGAAACAGGGCGTAAACGAAGAATCAGAAAGAGTCCCATTCTTACCGACACCCCAGAAAAGAATGCGATAGCCGAAGAACAAGCAAAGAAAAGAAAAGGAAAGTGGAAACAGTTACAAGCCAGAAAGGGAAAGGAAAAGGATAAAGTACCATAAAGAAAACAAAAACTAACGCAAAAAAAAACAGGAAACAAATCAGTAAAAAGAAGAGTATTGCAAGAAACAGATGAAGAAGATGACGATGAATGCTATTGTCTTATTTGTTGTGACTCCTATTCTAACTCGCGGCCAGGAGAGCAGTGGATACAATGCACTACATGCAAAAATTGAGCACATTCAGAATGCACCGCTGATGAAATTTGCACAATATATACTTGCCCAAATTGCTTTTCTGATTTTTCTGACTGACTAACTGATTGATTAACGTTATGTAGATTTTTTTAATAAGGTAACATACGATATCCTGTGGAGATATATAAATTACTACGTTAGCAAATGTGTGTTACAAGAAAATACTTATGTTTATTTTCTTAATTTAGAAAAATAATTGCTAAATATTAAGTTTTATGTGTTACAAGAAAATAATTATGTTTATTTTGTTAATTTAGAAAAATAATTGCTAAATATTTTATGTTTATTTTTTGAAGTTTTGTTTAAAATAGAAAAGTTCCTGTGTTGATCTCATTAAAAAACTACAATGTTTTTACATATATAAATTTATGTAAGTTACAAGTTGTTAAATTTTTGATAAATATACGCTATTACTAAATTACACATTTTATTACTGTTTTAAAACCCAAAAAGTTTAGTTTAACATATTATAAATACAAGTGGCACAATTTACCTCATCATCGACACAACTCGCCCCTTGATAGGGTAAGTTGTGCTCCTCTGACTTTTTGTATAACATTGCTTATAAATTAATTAACTACGCATATGATTAAAGACAGTATATTGTGTCAAAAACTACATAAAATTTCACATAACATACTAAAAAAAGATATTTTTTACTTAAATAATGCGGAAGATATATTGCGTTTTAGTGAAATCGGCACGTTGAACCCCGCCCTCCCCTATACAATTCAGGACTGAGAATATAACTAACATTATATTTTGGGGAGCTTTAAAACGTCCGGCAAAAGTTACGACCTACGGGAAGTGCCTGGCGGTTTTGATTATTAGTTTCTGCCATATCCATTAAAACATATATAAAAATCAGCCCTGAGAATTGAAAAAAAAGTAGGATTAATTTTTACGGACTCTAAGTGGTACCTCTAAAGGGACCATCAAGTCAAGCTAGCAAGTATGCATACTAGGGATGTAACGAATATTCGCATTCGCATTAGCAAATATTCGCGTGTTTTTTAATATTCGCATTCGTATTCGCATTCGTATTCGCGGTTATTCATGCGAATTTTTTGCGAATATGTTTGACAATAAAAAGCGTAAATATTATGATGTTACTCATTAGGAACATTTCACACTGTATAACTTACTTGAGATTTCAAAAGTTAAGTGGTACAGGTACTTGTACTTGCAATGAGAAATAAGTGTTGTATGCTGACATAAATGTCAACTACATATATACATCTCTTCTGGAATCCTGACATGTATATGTAATCAGGTAACAATTTAATTGCTAAATAAAATTAAGCAAGTTATGTCAGTTTCATAACATGATATAGGGTTTTATGGGAAAATGAATTTCGAGATTTGGAAGTTTCAGGGAAAACTAGCTCACAGAGACTCAAAATCAGGAGTCATACTGCATATAACGTCGTTTTCTTGTGATTTCTAGGACAAAGAATTCTTAGGTTAACGAAAACCTGTCAATGAAATTATATAATTCTCTGGAGATTCAATCAGTTCAGGGGAGCGCAACTGATAAAGGCTCTCCACAATTGATGGTGTCAGAGTGTTGACTTCATTTTTTAAATCACTTTTAAAAACAAAATTGCAGACATATCTAAACTTTGACAAACTTTAAAATATGCTGGTACTTTCTTGGGTCACACTTCTACTTTTAAAAATAAGTGTAAAGCTTGAATATTTGTAGATACAAGAGTACGTGACCGTTCAAGAATCTGTCAAAAAATAATTATTCTATTGCACTATAAAGCTGCATATGTTTCAAATTTTCGGAAAACAAATTTTGCTGCGTTGGTTAGTGCTAAATCGACAGACATCATTATATAGTTAGTGAACTTGCCCCTTTGTCTAAAAAACGGTTTATGGTGTATCACATTTATTTATTTATTTATTTTTTTGGTTGGTAGAAAAATATACAACCTATCGTGTTTGTGGAACGCTCAGACTAGCTGCAGGCCTTTTGTCAGAGCTGTAAACGAGCTCTGTGCTGTTCAGGCCGTGAGTTGTGTCAAAGTGACAGGCACACGCTGAAACTGGGGGCGAAAACAAATCACTGAGTCATCGGACAATATAAAATCGCTACAAAAGCCCTAATTTAATTTCCAGCAAGGACACAATGAATGCTTTGTATGTATTTACATGGGATACAGCCTATAAAACCCCATTAGTTAGATAAATTGAAATAAAAATACCATAACTGTCGTATTTGCGTTCTTACACTCCTTGGGCACCTGCCTACTTTGCACCCGTCAGGCAATTGTATTAGGTGAAATTTCTTAACAAAATTGTAAGTTATGTCATTCTCTAATTTAAAGTATTTATGCCAATTTTATCGTCATTAGCTAGTACCATTTTCGCAGTTGTCAAGTGATAGACAACGAAGCGAAATTTGTATTTAGGCCTAGTAGTTAATTTTGCAAAATAAGAGAAATTAGCTGTCAGGGTGTTAAAACATACCTCGTCATAAGTCAGTTATTTTTTGACCAATTCTCATGCATTCAATATCATTTTACTCAAAAATATGCAAGCTTGCAGAATCTTACTTTTAAACCTATACAAAGGTTAGACTCGGTCGTCACTTTGTTTTTGAAACTGACTTTAAAAATATGTAAATGAGTCCACAAATAAGATAAGTTATAAAATGACAATAAAATTCCTTTATTTTGGCAATCCATATAATTTTATGTTTTTATTTGACTCCATAAATTTAATTATATATATTTTTCTTTAATTATAATATTTTCTTATAACTTCTCACATAAATCAAAAAAACTTCTTTGGTTCACTCTAATATGATGACAGCTTAACTGTTGAAAGAGCGTTAAATGTAAGGGGTTGGTGTTAGTATACAACATTTTGTGCTTATACATCTGTGAGTTAACAAAGATTCCACAGCTATTTCAATTATATATTTTAAAAATAGAAGAGCGGCTTTCTATAATGATTACGAAACTCAATTTAGGTTATAAATTTTGATTAAACTAAAATAAGTAAATTTTGATCTTATATTCGCAATCGCATTCGTATTCGCGAATATTGGAAGACAAAAATTCGCATTCGCATTCGTATTCGCGAATATCGAAAATCGGACATTCGTTACATCCCTAATGCATACCCTACGAGTACCTACTTACAATACTTTGTCCAATACATTTCATCTTTGAGAAAATGAGTAACGTCTGGCGGCCCTGGGATCTTGCACTATTATAAAACAGAACAGAACACAGATAATACAGACCTGGCAAGCATCTTTTCCACCTCTTAAATATCCTGCACAAAACATTCGAGGACTAACTGCCTGCCTAAGCAATACGTTACACTCCACATAATTGACAACAGGAACTTGGACAGCTCGCAATGTGGGAGTGGCCATTGGATTTGAAGCATTTACCGTTCCCCAGCCAGACACATTTCCAATAGTACCAGGCAGAACGTATTCTACAGCGGTCGGTAGTTTCACAGGTTTTATCGTAGAAGAAAAGCTAAAAATATGGTAAATAAGCACTTAAAATTTGTAATTAATACAATGTGTATCAGGACAATTTCGACGATTTCCAGGATTACTGGTTGTCCTCCACGGTAAGTCTTCACAAGTCTTCTAAGAGGAAAAGTTTCCTATATACGTGGCGTCTGATAGAATTGTTGATTGTTAAATGGTTTCAGTCATTATTATTCCTTTTACGACATCATTTTTCATTGTTTTCTGAATCCATAATAATGATACTTGTGCCATATTTTTCAATATCTAAGTACTTCTTGGGAAATAACACCACAGTTTAAAGAAAATTGCTGTATATTCCAAACGTTTCGGGGTCTAGGTCAGACCCCGTTGTTAATGGTTAAGAAACTTGGATAAAAAAGGCCCAATTCTAAGATGTAAATTAAAGTATTTGACAATTAGTATTATTTGTTTTCTTACGTAACTAAGAGAATTTTATTTGCAATATACAGGGTAGCACAAAAACTTCTAAAGATCATATAATCAAAAAAAGTTCCTTTCAAATTGGAAGAATTTGAAAGGGAGATCTTCAAAATTTTATGTGGCGCTCCTAGGTGCGACTTTGTTATAAATGCATTCGCTAAAAATGCAATCAAAGAATTTTGTTGATTCAGTGATCCCATTAAAATCATAACGGAAAAACTAGGAAAAAACCTTATGAACTCTCGATATTGGGTTGTTCACGAGGACATGACCATAAGCAATTTATTCCTTAATCATCGGCAACCAGGAACGACTGAATTCTACGGAGGTAGTAGCGATACAATCGTTTTCATTTAACAAAATTAAAGCAGACTCTTTTAGTTTTCTTTTGGTGTTGTGTTCTTCTTTGTGTAATATAACTGAACTTTGAGACTGTATTTTATGACCAAGGTCCCAAGCATGTTCACAAATTTTGGATTTTTCAAATTTATTTTTTAACCATTGACAACGGGGTCTGACCTAGACCCCGAAACGTTTGGAATATACAGCAATTTTCTTTAAACTGTGATGTTATTTCCCAAGAAGTACTTAGACATCATTTATCATATTGTAGGAGTCGCGCAAGAGTCTAGCTTTGATGGTAATGAATGCAAGGATAACTCATCGAATAAAATTGGTTTCCTCGAGAAGCACCAATCCCATTCCTACCAGAGTTCGAAATACAGTTCATGAAAAAGTTATAGATCACGCAGTGACAGGTATGATAGGCTTTGAGATTCATCAAATGGAAACTACGGACCAGACACTGAGAGCGTGATTGATCATATCAATTGAAAATTCCAGTGTACAGAAAATTCGTGAAAATGAGAGAGAAAACTTATATGCAAGATGTCAAGAGGCAAATTTTCAGATTGCCCTAGGTAGCCAATAAATGAAGAAATAGGCATTTTATATCCAATAAAGTCGTCATCTAGAGATAAGAAACATCTACATATTAATTATGTAGATAAGAGAGATGATAGAGAGAGAGTTATAAGAGTGGGAGGAGAAAGGAGGGGGAAGAGGGCAACACCAGCGAAACCAATTAAGGTACACATTAGACTAGGCCAAAAAAATAAAACTTTTTTTTTTTCGTAACGGTACTATGAAAATATTGTTCATGATGACAAAATAAAATTTTCCTAAAAGTTTGAGCCCTTAATAAAAATATTAAGAGGTGCATCATCGCAGTTATAGATTTTTTAATTGTTGTTGAGTTTTTTGCATAAATTTTGGACTTGGTCGATTTTAAAAAAAAAAATTATCTCTTATCCCGATAGAAAATCCTACAAAAAAGCTCTCTTAGTAAATTTTCGTAAAACCAGCCCATTCTTTGTAATTGAGCCTTAAACATTGGTACACATTTTTAGTTTTCACTTTTCACTAGGATTTTCAAAAATGACTTTAAATATCAATATTTTTTTAATACCGATTATTCTTAAAGGAAATTTAATGCTCTACAAAAACGGTCTCTTATTATTTTTCGATAAACTCACTCCTATCAAAGTTATTTGATGTTAAAGTTTATTACTAAAGTATTCAACCGTTTATTTTAAATCAAACATAATTATTTCGACTTGTATCATAATTTTATGACTCAAATATTAGAATTTTTTTTCAGCATGCCACAAAAGTTTTTTTAAAAAAAATCGAAATTTATTAGTGTATAAAGTCAATAAAAAAATGGAGGTTTGTCTTAGAACAATGAAGGGAGTGTAAAAACTAGGCGGTGGGAATAAAGAAAAACTTTGTACTCAGTGCTGTAGTGAGGGTAGGGGTAGCGGATTCGCAAGAAGCCCGCGACACCTCGCCGCGTCCACCATTCAAGGTAAGAATATAAACAATGCTAATGAACATTTAGGAACGTAACAGTAGAGGGCGAGTACTTCGAACTGCGATAGAACTATAATTGAGGAAGATGGAACAAAAAAAGAGTTAATGATGGAGGTTTGCGAATTGAATATCGTAGATGAAAGTGAATACCTATAAAAATAAATTAGTTGGGAGAAATGGACTAATTTTTTTTTACTATTAGGATAAATTAAGTACATTCTAAATTAATTTATGATGATAAACAATTCTTTATTGACGTTATACCCTAATAAATTTCGATTTTTGAAAAAAAACTTTTGTGGCATGCTGAAAAAAAAATTCTAATATTTGAGTCATAAAATTATGATACAAGTCGAAATAATTATGATTCACGTAAAATAAACGGTTGAATACTTTAGAAATAAACTTTAACATCAAATAACTTTGATAGGAGTGAGTTTATCGAAAAATGTTAAGAGACCTTTTTTGTAGAGCATTAAATTTTCCTTAAGAATAATCGGTATTAAAAAAATATTGATATTTAAAGTCATTTTTGAAAATCCTAGTGAAAAGTGAAAAATTAGAAATGTGTACCAATGTTTAAGGCTCAATTACAAAAAATGGGCTGGTTTTACGAAAATTTACTAAGAGAGCTTTTTTGTAGGGAATCCTATTTTCTATCGGGATAAGGGATAAATTTTTTTTTAAATCGACCAAGTCCAAAATTTATGCAAAAAACTCAACAACCATAAAAAAATCTATAACTGCGATTTTAGGAAAATTTTATTTTGTCATCATGAACAATATCTTCATAGTACCATTACGAAAAAAAAGTTTTATTTTTTTTTGCCCAGTCTAGGACACATAAGGAAAGTGCAACGAGCAGCGGCAGAAGTCACTATGACAGCGATCTGCTGACATCCAAAGAACCACCGTTGTCATGGAAACAATCTGAAGAGAATATCATTCCAACGACACGAAACATTGACATTTATCCTCAATAGTGTCAATTTCGAAGGCTTCTGGACCACCTATCTCTAGTAGTGTGACAACATTGGTCATAACGTTGCCAAGGATAATGTCCGAAACTTCTACTAGTGTAATACACAATTTGGCCGATAAATACAGTTTGCAAGGCCATACCAAGGTAAGGCACAATGTAGTGCATACTGTTTTATCGAAGGAGCATCCATACACTCTGAAACTGCCCTAAAGTTGTTGTAGTACGAGTTCGTAGTCCCCAAGGAAATTTCACTTCATTACAGGTGGGGTTCGTTACAAGCCTTACCTTCTCATATCACTACAAACACAACCTCAGTAGTGGATCACTATAGAGACAACAGTCAATAATGTTTTCATATGCCTTAGCGGTCTGATCTGTACGCCTATATAAGAGGAACAATTTCACCGTACATAGTTTTGATAAATCTCAAATGAATTGGGCAGCGTTTACGATGAAAACACCCAATTGGCAGCTTCAATAATCGTAGTCATAATCTCAACCAATTTACATAAAATATTAAAGAATGATACACATAAGCTTCTTATTAAATCAGTACACGACAGGGGTACTTTCATTCTAGATATTAATAAATTATATTAGTATTACTAATAAACAACAATGCTTACTTAAAAGGAGTGGAGAATTCCAACACAGCAATGTCATAGTCATATGTCTTCATATTATAATTCGGATGGACAACTATTGAGCGTACACCCACAATTATTCCTCCAGAGCTCAATTTTGCACTGCCCGCTTTTATTCTGTAGGTTGCATTCTCGTGTATGCAATGGGCTGCTGTTAGACCATATTTTTGGCTAATGAGAACTCCCCCACAAATTCCGCCAGAAACACTTAAAATGTATACAATTTTATTACAAATTACAAATTAATTCAGAAGCACACAAAAAAAACTTGCGAAACAGTAACCTTCATATATAATTTGAGGTCAGACAAATTGGTAAATTCTAAAGTCAAAAATATACCTCTAAATAGGGTGCTATGAGATAACATTTCTTTAATTATTGTGTATTGTAATCGATATACTCAGGTGTATATCGGAGACTAAATTTGGAAAACTTTTATAAATTGAAACTCCAAATGACTAGATTATCTAGGAGAACTGCACGAAAAATTATTTTTATTTTTTTCGTTATTCGAGAAGAAATACTCAGTTTGGACAAAACTCTCAGGAATTAAGTACGCCTGTACGAATTACTCAAATATTGAAAATAATAATAGACTAGAGAACAAGTCGATTGAGAAGGTACAAAACCAGTAACGAACGGAAACTAGACAACACACTCTTCCAACAATCAGAAAAAGGGTTTTATAAAAAACTTAACAACAACAATAATAATGAAGCCCCTAGTTACCCCAGTAAAACAGACATTGAGGAATTCTGGAAAACACAGCTTTCCACAACAATCTCCTATAACTCCAGAGCCAGCTGGATTAATGAGGAGGAGGCTGCATCTCAGAACTGTGAGGCCATGCAACACCAACCATTTACAACGGAAGATACATCCAACATAATGAAGAACCTCAATAACTGGAAAGCACCAGGACCAGATGGTGTACAAAATTACTGGATAAAGAAACTGTACGCAACCCACGAAACACTAACAGCCCTTATAAATGACGTAATTACCCACACACACAAGATGCCTAGTTTCCTTACGCACGGTGCTACATACCTCTTACCAAAGGACAACCTATGTGCACAGGACCCAGCAAAGTACCGACCAATCACTTGCCTTCCAACTTTATACAAACTCATAACATCGTGCATTAATCATCGCATTTTCCAACATTGTGAACTGAACAACATAATTACTCAACAACAAAAGGGATGCGCGAAAAATTCGATGGGTTGCAAAGAACAACTGATAATTGATTCCGTTGTCTGCAATCAAGCCCACGCCAAACGACGAAATCTCTACATGGCATATGTGGACTACAAAAAGGCCTTTGATTCAGTTCCACATGATTGGCTCATTAAGGTGCTGAAACTCTATAAAGTGAATAATTGTATTATTAACTTTTTAGAACATGCCATGGCCACCTGGCAAACCAAAATCTCACTGAATGAAGCCAACTATTCGATATAAACTGACCCTATTCCAGTCAGAAGGGGTATATTCCAGGGAGACTCTCTTAGGCCGCTGTGGTTCTGCCTTGCCATGAACCCTCCCTCAAACAAACTGAACTCAACTAATTTTGGGTTCAGTCTCAAACACAAAAACGTACAAGCATTAAAGATAAACCATTTGTTATACATGGACGACTTAAAGTTGATGGCAGCTACAAAACAACAGCTGCATGGTATGCTTAAAATAGTAAGTAAGTTCTCTAATGACATCCATATGAAATTTGGCCTAGGCAAATGCCGAATTATTAATATAGTTAAAGGCAAAATACAGCAGGGGCACTTCGAAATGGGAGATGGCACCTCAATTGAATCTATGGGAGAAGGTCATACTTATAAATACCTTGGAATAAAGCAGGCTCAACGTATTGATCACATGACTATGAAAAAGAACCTAACAGCATAGTTTTATAGGAGGGTAAGACGACTGTTGAAAACCAAACTAAACAGTAAAAATCTGTTTCACGCTATTAACACCTATGCGTGTTCAGTGCTCAGTTACTCTTTCGGTATAGTTAATTGGTGCAAGACTGACATTGAACAATTACAACGAAAAGTTCGAGTTTTATTAACAAAAGCTCAAAATCACCATCCAAAGAGCTCTGTCGAACGTACAACTTTGCCACGGTATGAAGGAGGAAGAGGATTGACAGATCTAAGTAAACTATTAGATCAACAAATTTCTATTTTGCGTAGTCATTTCCAGAAACTCACAGAATTTTCTGATCTACATAGAGTCATGTGCCAGGTTGATGACTCAACACCACTGCGACTAACACAACAACATGTCCAATTACACCAGAGCACAGATCAGAAACTGCTGAAATGGAAAGAGAAGCCCCTTCATGGAAGACATATAAATGACGTCAACCAAGATTATGTCGACAGTTCAGAATCGAACTGCTTGTTGATCTCTGGTCATATCTTTCCTGAAACGAAAAGCTTTATATTGGTAATATAGGATTAAGTAATTCCAACTAAGAACTACCTAAAGTACATCGTTAAAGCTCCTTCTATAAATAACAACAGATGCAGATTAAGCGTTCGCTGCAACTGAATACAATGAACGACAGGATGCTGTAGCAAATAGCAAAAATACTGCACCAGGAATCAGCACTGAAATTTGAACTATAGCAGTAGTTAAGATGGCACGATACTGACCGCTTGGACTGTTGCTCACAATAGACCAGATATAGTTTTAGTAGATAAAGCCTCTAGAAAAACAACATTTATTGACATAGCAATTCCTAGCAAGAATAATGTAAATATTTAGCGGACTGAAAAAATAGCCAAATACCTACAGGGATTTGAAATTTCAAATAAAGACACAATGGGACTTAAATAACACACGAACTGTACCAATTGTTATATCAACAATAGGAGTAGTCCGAAAACATCTACTAAAGAATTTATAATACCTCAGTCTGGAAGAACATCTTCACCGATTAATGTAAGAAGCTCGGACAAACAGAAAAATCATGTGAATTTGCAGACACAACGCCCACCATGGGCCTGATAACCTGGTAAGGTATCACACAGAACTAAATCCTTTTGATATTTAGTTTGTTAGTGAATTTTCTCCTAAAGGTACGCTATGGGTGAAATTGAGGGAGTGTCCATGCCATACATTGTATGGTCAAGTCGGAACAAAAAAATCTGCGAAAATAATTACTAAAAGGCCATGAAAAATATAAATTACTTATTTTCTTATTTAATAACCGTTTCATTAACTCACTACCAACTGATATGGATAGTCTTCGATCTTGACTTCTTCACCGCCTACAATTCTTTCCAGGCCATATACATTATCCACCAAAGCTGAAAGAAATTCTATATTTTACGGTGTTTCAAAAAACAACGCCTGGCATATAAGTGTAGTCCAGATACTTTCAAGCTACCGGTAATTAAAAATTTTAAATAGATCAATCATTTCTGATGAAAATTTCCTTTCATAAACAATAAACTTCTAGACAGTTTCAAAAAACAATGACCAAAATGTCCACCACCAACTTCATTGCTGGCTGTTATATAAACTTGACCGCTTTTTTAATTATTCTAAATCCTTCATGTGAACCTGCAGAATTTTCGTCAAATGCTTTCCGAGTAAAAAAATCTAAACGATTTATATCAGGTGAACCAGGTGGTCAATCTAAAAGAGAACCAAATCCATTTCAACGAACGCCTCATATTTCACTGAGATATTCTCGAACACTGGCTGCAAAATAAGGCGATACACAGGCGACCTTTTACATGGATATAGATATAGATAGGGTCGAGGTTAAGGTATTTTTTAGGTAAAACAACTGGTCAATTATTTCGTCATCAAAATGGCCAAGCAATATATACATGGAAAACAGAAAATTAGTATTATGAATGTTTACTCTCAAAATTTTAGTTTTCTAGTACCTAGTTGATGATTTATCTGTTAATAATACTACTATTATATAATACTATAATTGAATGTGCAATAAAATGTTACCCTTATGCCTTTGGCAGCACAGTGATTTTCTCCAAAACTACTGGACCGAAAAGGTTGAATTTTAGGGGTACCTCGGGCGTAAATAAAAAAGACAACCATTTCACCCCTTATCTCCAAAACTATTAGGCATAAAATTTTGAAAAAAAATATAGAACGTTGCCCAAAGTTTACAGGAAAAATAAATTCAAACCCCTAATTTTAATTTTGGGGAACATAGTTAAGAATTAAATGAAAAAATATAAATTGACTATATTTCAAACGCATCATGTAATGCATCAAATGCAAGGATTTATACTCAGGAAAACAAAAATATTTGTTTCATATTTTGAAAATAATCTTAAATTAAAAGATATTAACAAAAATATAAAAAATACCCATTCCTCCTTTATTTCCGAAACCATCAGACCTTATATAAAAAAAATAGGACCATAGGGCCTCACTTGAAGTTTATAAGTAAAATCAGAAGAATCCCCCAGTATTAATTTTGGGGGACAAATTATAGAATTAAATGGAAAATATATATTTTTAAATGCATCATCTCGTATATCAAATGACAGGGCTTATTATGAAAAATGCAAATATTTTTTTTCATATTTTTAAATCATTTGTTTAAAAGGTATTAACAAAAAACATAATAAATCGACTTATTCCCCGCATTTTCTCAGAAACTAGACCATCTACAATTTTGCAAAAATTAGAAATATATGAAAATATAGGGCCTCAACTGAACTTTATAGGAAAAATATGGAGAATGCCCTGATATTAAGTTTAAGGGGCAAATTATAGAATTAAATGTATTTTTTTTCAAACGCATCCTGTAACATATAAAGTAAAAAAACACGGAATACGAGTAAATTTTGTTCATATTTTTAAAATAATTTGTTAAAAATTTATTTAAAAAAATGTTAAATTCGACCCAATAAAAAAGTAAAACTCAAATTCTAACAGTAATTTATAAACTTAAATGGAAAGTAAAATTTTGTTTTTTTAAGGTGCTCCCGTAAATTAATGTATCAATTGAAGTAAATCATTATAAAAATACTAATATATTTTATTTGTATTTTTAAAATAACTTGTTTAAAAGATTTAATAATTTATTATTTAAAATTTAACCTATTCTCTCCTTTATCTTCCAAACTACTGAGCCTAAAAATCACTGAAAGTTTATTGGTAAAGTAAATCTCAAACCTAACCTTAATTTCGGGGGCATAATTAAAAAATTACATTAATATTTTTATTAAATTCAAACAAATCATACAGCAGATAAAATAATGTGAGAAATAAGAATTTTTATAATTTTAAAACGCTTAGTTTAAAAGAAAAATATAAGAAAATCCATTCATTCCCTGCATGTCTGAAACCGGAATATTAGAAAAATACATACTTTGATTTACCAATATTGTATCAAATCTAAAAGGTGATGTGGAACATTTAGTATGCGGGTCCAACTCGCACTTGACCAAATTATTTTACTATACTCACCAAATTTTAGTATTATGGTAACTGCAAATACAAGTAACATTTTTGCAATCTCCAATTACCAATGCCAATTATCAAGAATGGGTTTACAACTTGGTGGTATTTGTCAGTAAAATATTCGCAATTTGCAGTCGTTTACACATTTTATAGTTGTTTGAGCAGATAGTGTATCAATTTTGCAAATGCGGCAAAAAATAACAAAAATATTTTTAAACAATACTTCAGCTTTTTGCAATAGAATACCACTTAATAAATCATACAACACAGTTGAAAACAAGCTAATTAAAAGCTTAAAAAAAACTGCAGCAAATGCTTATATTGTAATAGCATTTAAAAAACTAAAACACATTTTTTAGTAAATGATTCTCTACCATTAATTAGCCTGTTTCGTCTCGTGTCGGCACTTCCCAAATCCTAGTTCCGCCCACGTGAATTGACAGATATTGTCAGTGAACCGCTGGAGTGGAATTTATGAACTTTCAAAATATCTTCAGTATTTCCCGATCAAACTAGCCTTGTTAATATAGTGGGATATGCAATATAACTCTCTCAATTATTTAAATTACAATTCTTCAAAAACTACTTATTCAATAATTTCCATCGCGGAATATACAGGGTGTGCCATAATTAATGGACAATACGATAACTGCAGTTACAGGCGGTGAAAACATACTGATTAACACAAACATGCCTTAGTAAAATGTTTGTATTAAACGATATACAGGGTCCTAAAGTGAGTATTTGGTTTGTGAAAATGTGTGATATTTACAAATCGGCCCCATAGGTATATTGAACTCAAATTAGGTACATCATTGTTTTCAAGAGCGATAAACAAGAATATATATATATATATATATATATATATATATATATATATATATATATTTGTTTTTAAGTTTTCGCGGGCACTAAATGTTTCAGGTGGTTTCCGGGAACTCATCCGCGTAGTTGACAACTGATCCCTGCCGGGATCGATGGTAAAATGACGACGTTTCGGCAGAGTCACATCTGCCCTCTTCAGGTCGGTTCGCATAATTCTCGTAGCCTTCTGCTTTCGCTTCTAGTTACTCGAATACTCAAACGTATATATATATACATATATATGAACTAAGCTAGGTTCCGGGTGAGAACCGCGTCTGAATTTATTGAATACTCGACGTTTCGACTCCTGCTTTGGAGCCATTATCAAGAGACAAAAGTGAAAAAGAGTTTCAGAGTCTAGATCGAACTCGGGGCCTCAATCTGCCTACTCCCCAAGAGTCACTAGGTAACTGAAGTGAATTTGAGTCTGCTCTGCTTCTTTTATTTATAGTTAGCGCTGGGGTAGAAGAAGATGTCACGTGATGAGGCTGTGTTGTGATTGGTTGGGTATTGGTGGGCGTGTCTGCTTTGTTTAATCTGGCAATTACGGAGGACCAAGCTGTGGGAAGGCGAGTGCTGTCATCGCGTCTATTTAGACAGAGAGGTCTTTTCTCTATTTCGATGGCTTCGCGAATAGTGGATGCCCTAAGAGAATTGAGAGATATGATAGTCCTACTGTCCTCGAAGTTGATAGAGTGTCCTGTTTGGATATGGTGATGCGCGAGAGCTGAAGTCGGATCTTTTTTACGAACTGACAGAGAGTGTTCATATACTCGATGGTTAACGCGCCTGTTGGTACGACCGATGTAGCTTTTTGGGCAATCGCGACATGAGATTTCGTAAACTCCTCGATCCTCGTTAGGTACTTTGTCTTTGGGGTTACCGGTTAAGTTGCCTATAGTTTGAGTGGTGTTGAAGATAGTCTTTATTTGATGTCTTTGTAAAATCCGTGCTATTTTGTCAGTGACTCCTCGAATGTATGGAAGTACGGCTTTTTGATGTTGTTGTTCTGTTTCTGACAGGGTTGGTGTGATTGGGGGTTGTTGAGATTGATGAATTATACGCGCAATGTGGTCCGGATGATAACCGTTTTGTCGAAGGATTTGTTGAAGATTATTAAGTTCGTTTTGTCTATTGTCAATATCTGTTAAACGAATAGATCTAAGAGTCAAAGATTTTCATTACAGAACTCAATTGGGCAGGGTGGTGGTGTGATTGGGCATTTAAGTATCGATTGGTATGGGTTGGTTTTCTATAGACGGTATGTGAGAATCTGTCATTGTTGGTTTTTGTTATGAGGACATCAAGAAACGGGAGAGAAGAATCGGACTCGATTTCCATTGTAAATTGTATATTAGAATGTATACCATTGAGGTGTTGTAGGAAGAAGTCTAATGAATCTCTGCCATGAGGCCAAATGACAAAAGTATCATCTACATATCTAAGCCAACAGGAAGGTTTTAAATTAGACGAGTTTAGGGCCTGGGTTTCGATTTGTTCCATGAAAATGTTAGCAAGCACTGGAGAAAGAGGTGAACCCATGGGGGCCCCACGGACTTGTTTGAACAGAGTGCCTTGAAATGAAAAATAAGTGTTAGAAGAACAGTGTTGTACAAGTTTGATGATGTCAGAAGAGATATTGTGTTTTGTTTTTAGAATATCTAACGTTTCTGAAATGGGGACATTGGTGAAAAGAGATACAACATCGAAGCTAACTAGGATATCATTTTCTGAAATTCTGTAACCACTTAGGATATCTAGGAAGGAAGAAGAGTTCTTTACGTACGAGGATGCTTGCTCGGCTAGAGGTTGGAGGGTTTTGGCTAAGTACCGGGCTAATTCTTGGGTCGGGGATTGTACCGAACTGACAATGGGCCTAAGAGGAATGTCCGGCTTATGAATTTTGGGTAGTCCGTAAATTTTCGGAATTTTAGAAGACTTTTCACGAGGAATGATGATCTTTTTGACGTCAAGAGGAAGTTGTGTCCTGTTGATGATTTCCTTAGTCTTTTTCTCTAAGTAAGTAGTAGGATTATTGTTCATTATTTCGTAGTCTGCAGTGTGGAGTAGGGAATTCATCTTGTGAACATAGTCCTTAGTATTGAGAAGAACAGTCGCGTTACCTTTGTCGGCAGGAAGAATAGTTATGTCATCGTTGTTACGTAGTTGTTTTAGTGCATGTCTTTCGTTAGAAGTTAGGTTTGATGTTGGTGGCTTTGATGTGCGGAGTACTCTAGCAATGTCTTGACGAGTATCTTCAGCCTCAATATCTGTTAGTTCAACCAAAGCTACCTCAACTTGAGAAATGATTCTTTCAGTTGGAATAGTTTTCGGCGTCACTGCGAAATTGAAACCTTTGGATAGGACGTGTAAACTGGTAGAGTCTAAGGGGAAGTCAGAAAAGTTATGAACGGTCGTCTGAGGGGGTGAGGTGACAGCGGGTTGTTGTTTTGTAATAAGTCGTGTTAGCTTAAGTTTTTGAGTGACTGTTTTCTTTTGGGCCAGGTGTTCGCCTTTATCGCTCGAAATGCGATTAAAATTGTCCCACAGAATTGGATGAGGATTGAAAGTATGTAATGACGAATAACAGTGATACAAATTTCGGTTGGTTTGGTCAAGTTGATATCTGATTGAATGGATGGAATTTCGTAAGAGGGCTAAACTTGCTTTGTTAAGAATACTGGAAACTGAACGTGAAGAAGTGTGATGTTTTAGTTTGAAAGTATTTGGGATGACGTTATAAGTTCTACAAGATTTGAGGAAAACAAGATCACAAATATATATATATATATATATATATATATATGTTTTAGGTGGTTTCCGGGAATTCATCCGCGTAGTTGATAACTAATCCCTGCCGGGATCGATGGTGAAATGACGACATTTCGTCAGAGTCACATCTGGCCTCTTCAGGTCGTTTCGCATAATTCTCGTAGCCTTCTGCTTTCGCTTCTAGTTACTCGAATACAGTATTCTGCTGTTATTAGCTGGTCGCCTGACTGGGATACAAATTTCCTGAGCTGTTAATTATTTCATTTAATTGAAAAACGTTAAGTTCGGCACATATTTTGGACATGATTAGGATTGCTTCTGATTCTTGACGTGCGGCGAATGAGCGTAAATTTTACATGACCAATAATTAATTAATAACAATATTGCATTATCAATAATGAAAAAAATATATATCATAAAAAATTAAAAAATGAATACAAATTTTGGCAAATCATATATAGAATACTGAAGAATAGTATTCGTTTCTCAGTGCTGTAAAATCTTAACTAATGAATACATTTAAAAACTATTAATGAATATTATTCATTAAAACACCATCTATAAAAATAATCTGATGTAATTTTGTTGTTAAATGATTAGAAAAAAGTTATATCGACAATTTTTTTTTCTCAAATTTTCATTGATTTTCTCTTATAACTTTTTTATTTATGGTTCTACGACTAAAAGTTACTTGACAAAAGTTGTAGCTAATTTTATTTGCAACAACAAATGTGAAATATTTTTTTTGTGAGACCCATACCCCATAAAAACCGTTTGGACCCCATTTTCCAAGATAACGGCCATGTGACAAGGGTTGCAACCCCACAAGGTTGCATTTAAGTTTACACTAACCCCCATTGATACCTAAAAAATAAAATTCTATCCTCTGACAAATACACGCTAAGCCCAGAAAATATAACATTTCAATGGACTAGTTCCGATTCAGATCTTCTGCCAGAATTACTTCATGGCTATTTGAGGTATTGTCAATAATCCCTCTTAAACTTGCAAATGTGTAAATAAAGGAAACCAATATAGAAGACAGATTATGAGTAAGGCACTTTATTAATAATAATCACTTGTTACAGTATTTTTATTATTAACCCAAAAATTGTTTCAACACAGTGACAAGGTGTTACCCCCAGCTTACTTGGATGGATCTAAATACCGGTAAATTCACGTATAAAACTTCGAAGTGCAGTAACGTTGGTATACACACCAGGGAGATAGGGCTTAGCACAACCGTAACCCCATACAACCAACCCAAACAATTTACCATTTATAACAAATGGACCTCCAGAGTCTCCCTAAAAGTAAAGAAATAATTCTAATACAATTTAATTACAATTACATTAATTTTAAATCAATTAAGTGTATAAACTAATGCTCAACTTCATTTTATATGTAGCCTTTTCATTTATTTTCGAGTCACCATTTTTTTAAGTTATGGGCCAATTTTAACTAAATTTGGCTTGTTTAAAAGACAATTGATGGTATCAGAGTATCAAATTGACGGCTACTTTCTATTGTTTTGCAAAACTAAGTAGTCAAACTTGCAACAATTCCTATTGTTCGATGTATAAAAGTTTTAAAATTAAAATTCACCTAACACAAACAATTGCCAGCAAAGGAAGTTGGGGCAAGTACAGTATATAAGCTGCTATTATTTTGATTTACCTAGCTAATGGGGTGTTAGGTAAATACAAATTACAATCAGTGTATTGAACCTAATAGATGTCGGTGACATCTACCGTCCATTAAGTAATTTAAGTATATGAAGGCATACTATGCTATAACATACAGACAGATGGTTCGAGTGTTTTATGTAAAAACACATAAGTAAATATATATACAGATATATATCCACATATTTAGAGCTATATCATTCAACGTATGACAGCCGTTTCGAACCAGGAGTTCTCGTCAGAAACGCTTCCTTCAATGACAAGTTCTAAATTGAAGTACTTGGATGTAATACACAACAGTAAGACAACAATCAGTGTATTGAACCTAATAGATGTCGGTGACATCTACCGTCCATTGAGTAATTTAAGTATATGAAGGCATACTACGCTATAACTTATATCATACTCTTGACAGATGGGCATATTTAGAACTATATCATTCAACGTATTAGCCGTCAGGATGTTAAAACATACATACTGTTACCCTGTCATGGGTCCAGTGTTTCTTGTCGGATTGACGGATTCTAATTCGTAACATCTCATTTTACTCAGAAATATTGAATACTTCAGAATCTTTCTTTAAAAGCTACACAGAATGACTCAAAAAAGCACCAGTATCTCAAGGTTTAAACACGTCCGCCATTTTGTTTCAAACACTCATTTTAAAAATATCAACTTAGCACACTGATACCATTAACTGTCTGTTAAACAAACCAAATTTAATTAAAATCGGTCTATAAGTAAAAAGTTATAACATGAAAATAAAATCCGGTTATTTTTGGACAACCCTATTTATTAAAGTTGTATTTTATTAGACAACCCTATATGTTTAAACTCCCGTAAGTTTTGGCTTCTTTAATATGAGATAAATAAATAACCGAGAAAGATAAATGAAAGCGAATTTAATTTATTTATCAAAAGACTACAATCAATTTTGAAATTCAAATATACATCAAATTCAAATCCCAAAAACATGGCACGGTTAGTAGTAGGTAGTAAAGTCATACATAAATATTTTCTGAGAGTGATGAAACTGTAAAAATCTTGTTTCTTCACATTTAAAGTTGACTGATTCTTATGAAACCACTGACTCAAGGAAAATATGAATTCTTTGCACTAATATTGAACCCGCAAATAAGAACGATCTGACAGAATAATCAAAGTTTCATCAGACACTCGACTGCTTGGTGGAGCCAATGCATGTAAGGGTACAATGGCGCCAAATAAACATTCTAATGCCGGACTCCTAGATGCATGCTTTTAAAATGAATCTCACGATTTCACGATATCTTAGACCAATCAATAGGGATTTTTTCATGCAAAAAAAACTATTAGGATACTCCCTGTGCCATCACATTAAGAATGATTTGTAGTGATATTTTGCTACCTTTTCCACTCGCAACTATGGTTTTTTACGTTCGCGTTTTTTTTTCGTTGCATGTTTATAAAATGAAAAATAATAAACTAATCTCAATGGTGTCAACAGGTGAATTGTAAGGCAGAAAAATATCAACGAAATGAGTCCAGGATCGATCCGATAGGATCTTTAGTAACACGGAAAAACAAAAAATACTGGAAAATTTAGCGGTTTTCTTTATATTATCATAACTCCGTCACTATCGAAGTTGTAGAACTGGGCTTGTGGGAACTGATAGTAATTGATATCTACCTTATGCGTGACTAAACCAGGCGCTATCGGTTTATTAGTTTTTGAATATATGCGATCTGAAGTTTTTAGTCCACTATTCTTGCAGTGTGTCTCCATGCGACATGGAACGTCAAATATCAATTCAGAATAGAGATGTTGAAAGCAGAGGTATCATTCTACAACGCCTCTATTTTCATTTTTCATTAAATGTCTGTGAAATATACGAAAAATGTTAGCAAAAATGACCAAAATTTGGTAAGCCTATGAATGCGTTCGAGTGGTGGGGGAACACGGTTGTTGAGGGGAACTGCTAACAATAATTATTATCGATAGTAACTGTCACTCTGACAGATGGTGAAAGAATCTAATCGCTAAAAAAACTTCTATACATAGTGATTTCTTCGATTTTATTATTTCAAATGAGCTGTTTGTTTATTAATATGTTTATATGTAAATGGTTTCTCGTTTTTGCTTTAATTTGTGGATTTTGGGTTTACGGAACATCGAAAGAGAGCAGTCATTAGAAAAATTCTTACTTGTGAGGATTTTAAATATTAAAATGATCTATCTATGTGCCTCTACTATATATTACTATACGCTTCCCCTCAATAACCGTGTTTCCCCCACTCCTTGGATACATTCATAGGCTCGCCCATTTTTTGTCATGTTTGCTAACATTTTTCACAGACTTTAGTGAAAAATGAGAATAGAGGCTTTGTAGAATGACACCTCTACTTTCAACAACTTTTTTCAAAATTGAAATTTGATTATCTATGACGCATAGGGACACAATGCAAAAATAGTGTACAGAAAAGTTTATATCACAATTGTTCAAAAACTAATAAACCGGTAGGGTCAGGTTTTGGCATACATAAAATAGATGTAAATTACTATCAGTTCCTACAAGCCCAGTTCTACAGCTTTTAAAGTGACGAAGATACGATTTTTTTTAAAAAAATGCTACATTTTTCAGTATTTTCTGTTTTTCCCTGTTACTAATGATCTAATTGGATCGAGCCTGGGCTCATTTCATTGGTATTTACATGCTTTACAATTGACCTGTTGACACCATTGAGATTAGTTTATTATTATTCATTTTATAAACAAGCTTAGAAAAAAAACGTAATTTTCTTGCTTCAATTGTTTATAACAAAGTAAAAAACCATAGTTGCGAGTGGAAAACATAGCAAAATATCGCTAGGAATCTTTGTTAATGTGATGGCACAGTCGGTATCCTGATAGTATTTTTTACACATTATTAATTTTTGCTCTATTGATTGGTCTATCTGTAAATACTGTGACGGGAATGAATTCAATATTTTTTATAGAATTAGCATTTAGCCGATATTTCGTAGAATCCAAAAGGTTGTTTGTCTGGCGCTACCGAAATTACTCGAGTGTTCGAGAAACCATCTGGAGCCCTCTGTGAAAAAGTATATAAATACGGGAAGCAGACGACAGGATTCATTCAGTATTAGATTGCCATCTAGTAAACAACAGGTGATCAAGATAAATTTTATATCATTGTGCGAATATAAAATTACTGTAAATAAATTACAGTTTTTAAATAAATCTACGATCCCATTTGCATAAAATTTTGCCGGTAAAATACTAAGAAAATAAATTAAAACCGCGCTGTCAAAAGTAACAAAATTGTATCAGAAATTAATTGACCAGTTGCAACATAATTCTGATGTTAGTTGAGGCCAGATGTTTACTATGCAGAATTGCAAACTTTTGACTACCAGAGCTTGGCAATTAATGGTAATGACAACATAACATAATTTTCTGTGAGTTCAATGTCAATTACAATGACAGAACAATTTTTGGTCATAATTTTATACCAAAAAATATCAGATACTTCATTTTCAGATTATGTTCATGAAATTTCATTATTTGTAGATTTGAATTTACCTATTTCTCATAAATTTATTTATCTTATTAAATGGACAACCAAATCCAAAAGAAGCAGAAACTAATTAAAAAGAAAATATTACTGAATTTAGCAGCATACCATGTGAATTTGGCATTCTCTACATTGGGGAGACCAAGCGACCACTGGACATCAGGGTTAAGTCTGTATAGCTACTCAAAGGCTGAAGGTAACAAAGTCTGGATGAGCTAAGGACGCATGGACCAAGCACCATAACATCAACTGGGATCAGGCAAGGGTAATACACAAGGAGGAACACTGGTATAAAAGAAAATTCATTGGACGAGACAGGGAATTAAGCGATCCAATGAGCATGACCGTTTAAGGATATAACTACGACGGACAATCTTAATTTCCCATCGTTCACCTGATGACGATAGCAGATCTAAAGCTACTGAAACGTTGTGAGATCAACCATTTCAAGACGCTGGAAGTCCAAGGAAACTTCGAGTTATAGTCTCTACCAGCTTCAGACTAACATTGGAGGCCCGGTACGGACAAGATATCAATGGGAAATTCAGAGGATACGAGAAAACCATGAAGAGGACCATATCAAGTTTCTACGCTACGCCATAGAACTTAGGATCATACTTAATGGTTTCAAACTGAAGTCGCCAATCCCAGGAAAACAAGCACAGAAGATACTTGACAAGGCCATTCATGCTTTATTGAGGTCAGAAATCAACTATCAACGTTGGAAGAAATTCGAACTCCTAAAGGACCCGGAAGGACAAGAAATCAGAAGATACACACAGAGAAACTAAATAAATTTACCAGGAAGCAGTTGCAGAAGGAAACAACCAACAAGAAAAAACTGGTGAACATCCAGAACTATCACCGCAGTTGAGGAAACAGTGCTCTCCAATAAGGGTCTAAACTACACTGTAGCTCCCAAAAAGATGCCAGCCCTAGTCAACATCAGTTTAGTGGAGTCAACAATAAGCAGCAAAGAGGAATTTCCATGGAAAGTCAGAACCGCAGTTGAGAAAACACGACACATCTAACAAAAAATCAATAAATGCGAAAAAAGGTGGATCATAAAAACAATTAAGCACGACAAATCCATCAGCAACTTACCAGGCAACAAAGGAAATGCCAGCATTCTGATGGACAGATCGGAATATAACAGGAAAATAGACGACGTACTCTCGAAGAGGAAATACAAGCCAGTGTCAACTGATCCAACCGCCAAAATAGAATGGAAAACTTACAACACTCGCAGAGATCTAAATACATGCTAAATACATTCCACCACATCTTTATGGACTATCCAAAATACACAAGGCTGAAGTACCTCAGACCCATTACAAGTTCACGTAACTCACGGACAGCAGAATTATCAATCATCCATCCTCTGGAGGGTAAAACATCGTCGCACGTCAAGGATTCAAAGCATTTTGTCCAAATCATCGAATCCATGGAACTTGGGCCAGAACATCGCTTAGTAAGTTTCGACGTTGAAAACCTCTTCACGAACATACCATTAGACGAATCTCTCGACATAGCAAGAACCAAACTTACTAAGGATGACACCCTGATGGAGAAGACGTACTTGCCAATAGATTCAATTATGGACTTACTACAATGTTGCCTCAAGAACTGCTAATTTCAGGAGAAGGACCGGTTCTTCATGCAAGATGATGGATTGCCTATTGGCTCCCCGTTATAACCAGAGCCAACATCTACATGGAATGGTTCGAAGATAACACACTGAAGGGGTTCGAGAAACAACTAAAACTGTTGTTAAGGTATGTCGACGACACCTTCATTATTTGGCATTTCTGGACCATCTAAACCGATCACAACCATCCATCAGATTCACCATGAAGAGGGAAGAGAGTGGGTGCCTACCATTCCTTGATGTAAAGGAATAGGACCGGAATCGAAACAACAGTCTATAGGAAGGCTGCACGTACAAGGTTATATGTACACTACAACTCTAACCACCCATCAACAACGAAAATTGGCCTCATCAAAACACTAGACAAACAAAACACAAAGAATAACAAATGAAGCTTAGAGGTAACCTTGGAACGAATTGATATCCGGAAGCCATCATTAACAAGGCGTTTGAACAACTGGATAACCCACTTAGGCAAGAAGAGGAAACCACGCTAGCAACTGCAATACTTATCATACACTAAAGGCTTGTCGGAAAAACTTAGACGTATTGGGTTATCAAGGGTAACAACGCATTGAGGAGCATGATCACCAAAACAAAGCCGGATAATCCTGCAGAACCAAAAAATTGTATATACAGCATATTCTGAGTTAAGAAGCACCGCTAACAAAGTCTGGATTCGCTAATTACACATGGACTGAACACCATAACATCAACTGGGCCCAGGCAAGGGTAATTCACAAGGAAAGCACGAGTATAAAAGAAAATTCTTAGAGCGAGAAGACAAACATAATCTTGAATCAGAATATAATTAGCCAGCCTAGCGTCCAAATTGAAAACGTTATCGTTACGATACCTACTAACTTTTCGAGATTGATTGAAAAATCTCGAAAAGTTAGTATCGTAATTTCTTTGACAGGTTTTAGTAACCTAGAATTTTTTTATTGTGAGTTCTATCCTAGGAATCACAGGGAAACGGCGTTACACATAGTACGACTTCCGATTTGGATGTTTTGTGAATGATAATTGTGGCATCTCTGGTTTTTATTTTTTCTGAGTTCTTTGGGAATATTACCACATAAACTTGAAGGTCTGTATATTTCAAAAGTCCAAAGATATTATTTTTTTAATTTCTTGTTCAATTTGTGTTAATACCATTGAAAACGGGGTCTAATTTAGACCTTGAAACGTTTGGACTCTTGAAATATACAGACTTTCAAGTTTATGTGATGTTATTCCCAAAGAACTCAGAAAAAATAAAAATACATTTTGACATGCACTGATTGAGATCTGTATTATAATCACCTCATAAATAAAAATAAATAGTACAACAGTCCGATTTGGAGTCTCTGTGAGCTAGATTTTTCTGAAACTCCTGGATATCAGAATTCATTTCGTAATACAATATTAAATTCAGTTATATGTACTATATACGTAAATATTTCAGTCAGTTGAGGGGAACGCAACAGATGAAGGTTCTCGACTAGAAACAATATATTCTCTTACATTCAATCGATTGAAAAAGCTCGAAGATTTAGTATTATATTAATTATTCTACTGGAAAACTGCCAAAGCAGAACAGAACACAGACAATACAAACCTGGCAAGCATCTTTTCCACCCCTTAAATATCCTGCACAGAACATTCGTGGACTAACTCTGTTCGTAAGTATTATGTTACACTTGGAGTGATCGACAACGGGAACCTGGACAGCTCGCAATGTGGGAGAGGCTACTGGATGTGAAGCGATTGTCGTTCCCCAGCCAGACACATTTCCAATAGTACCCGGCGGAACGTATTCAACAGCGTTAGGTAGTTTCACCGGTTTTATCGTAGAAGAAAAGCTAAAAATATGGAAAATAAGCACCTAAAATTTGTAATAGAGACAATGCGTATTAGCACAATTTCGAGGATTGCCAGGATTTCTGGTTGTCCTCCACGGTAACACAGGTCTTTTAAGACACTATACAGTGTGGAACAGCCTAATGTAATAAATTCTTAACGAATAAAGGAGGGCGTGTTGGGAAAACGCTTGGACCCGTCGATTTGTATTTTTAAATGCGCATTTTTTCAACAAAAAAATTAGTTGGGGTGTGTCATGTTACAGTGGCAAACACCAACTTTCTTATTTTAAATGCAAATGCCTGTATATTAGAAGACGCGAGATGTAAGACCGACATCTAGGATTTTCGAGAGAATTAGCACACAGAGGTTCCGAATCTGGAGCCGTTCCGTATAATTGCTGTTCTCCCTTAACCCCTAGAACAGAATGTCACGATAAAATTTTCAGATTACTTCACCTGTCAGAGATATTGAGTACTCTCTTCGAGGTGCCATTCCTTTGTACACAAGACAATATACATTATATATTATATATAACATATATAGTTTCTGCTCAGGGAACCTTCATCAGTTCCGCTTCTCACAATTGAATGTCCTCTCAAACACTTCTTTATGTATTTGATACATTTCGTTAAATTTGAAGACGCGAGATGTGCCATTCCTTTGTACAAAGGAATGGCACCTCGAAGACAGGTGAAGTAATCTGAAATTTTTATCGTGACATTCTGTCCTAGGAGTTAAGGGAGAACAGCAATTACACGGAACGGCTCCAGATTCGGAAACTCTGTGTGCTAATTCTCTCGAAAATCCTAGATGTCGGTCTTGCATCTCGCGTCTTCAAATTTAACGAAATGTATCAAATACATAAAGAAGTGTTCGAGAGGAATTCAATTGTGAGAAGCGCAACTGATGAAGGTTCCCTGACCAGAAACAATATATGTTATATATAATATATAATGTATATTGTCTTGCGTACAAAGGAATGGCACCTCGAAAGAGTGCTTATATATTAGTTACATTTTGGATTCTCCAGTAAATTCTAGACATAATTCAAGTACAATGTCGTACACATATCTTCAACTGTTTCGGGAAATATTAAGTGTGTTCAGATTTATCAGAAAAATTAACATTAAAAAAAGAAAATAATTTTATTTTACAAATTCTCTACATTACACTAAAAACCTAATAATAATATAATACTGATTATTGCTGAATAACATAAAAAAAAACAAAAAACCATTATTGACAATGTAGAAAATGTTCAAAATGCTCGCCGCCAACGTCTTGGCAACATGATAATCTAGTATAGAAATGTCTTCTAACGTTACACAACATCTCAGCTGTAACTTTTCTAATCTCAAGCGTGAGTGGTCTTTTTAGATCATCTAAGGTCAGAGGTTTAGTTTTGTATACAGTACTTTTGACATATCCCCACAAAAATTAGTCTAATGTGGTCAAATCAGGAGATCGTGCTGGCCATTGCATAGATCCGCGCCTCCCAATCCACTGCCGGACATTGATTTCGTAATAGAACGGTGCTCCATCTTGCCGAAACTAAATTGTATTGGCAGGAACTTGTGGGTTTACTGGATCAGGATATAAGTTTGTCAAAGTTGGCACGACATTATTATCTTAGTCATGATCTCAACCAATTTACATAAAATATTAATAAATTATACATATACGCCTTCTTATTAAATGAGTTTATGATGGGGGTACTTTGTTTTATACTATGTCTAGATATTAATAAATTATATTAGTATTACTAATAAACAACAATGCTTACTTAAAAGGAGTGGAGAATTCCAACACAGCAATGTCAAAATCAAATGTGTTTATATTGTAATTCGGATGGATAACTATTGAGCGTACATCAACAGTTATTCCACCAGATCTCAATTTTGCACTACCAGCTTTTACTCTGTAGGTTGCATTCCCACTTACGCAATGGGCTGCTGTTAAACCATATTTTTCGCTGATGAGAGCTCCCCCACATACTGCGCCAGAAACACTTAAATATACATATATTTTTTGAAAAACTACCTATTAATTCACAAGTTTTTGGAACAATAACCTTCATATACAGGCATATCATTTCAAAACTAGCCCTCCCCCCTCCAAAATAACTTTTAAAATATCTTTAAAGGAAAAAGACAAAAAAACACGTTAATTTATATTTACGGGGGGGCACATTTTACACGTGTCGCTCACCCTATAGTTTCAACCCGTAATTGGTGGTGAAACTACTTCTACAAGTTTAAATGCAAATTTTAAATTGAAATTGAAAAAAACCATGAGTGTAAATACCGAGACAAACAAATGACACTGGTTTAATTTTTACACATTGAAATTGAATTTAATTATGGGGAAGAACAACGCTGTGCACGCAGAACCCGTTGTTTTTCATCAGAGGCATCCCCTATAAAAATAATATCGGTATATGTTGAATTTACTTCATAAGTTTCAAGAAACTAGACGTGTGTGCAATAATATTATCAAGAATCGTGGAATTTTAACTGAAGCTGCACAGTGTTGAGATTTTTGGTCATTTTGCCACGGATCCTCAAGCATCAACACCATAATTTATATTTAAAAAAGAACCGATTTCTGCTGACTTAAAATGAAAACCGGTTATATCTTCTTTTTCATCTGATTTAAGGTACAATTCAAATAAAAAATTTTACCGTATTCTTATCGCTCTCTCTTTTTCTTATTCTTCTCTTTCTCGCTCTCTAATTTTTATGTTTTGTCTATATTTTCCAAATATATTTTAACGTTATTATTGGTTTTACTATTTGGACCACTTCCTATAAATGTAACTCTAATTCACTCTACATTGCATTCACACTTTATATGCTTTTGTGTATTGGTCACCCCTATATAACTTATTGCTCTATCATTTTCTGAATCACCCTGTACAACTATAATATCTTTAAAACCGCCCTGTCTAAGTATAAATCCTCTCCACACTATTGACTCTTTCTATTTTTTCTATTATTTAAATTATTCATGTATACCAATGATTTTACTTCGCCCCAAATGTCTAGTATTCCATTTATGCAATTACTCATGGTCTACCCTATAGAACAAAATTCACCTTTCTGAACCACATTTTATGACTATAATTCTACTCTACAATTTATTTCAACCACCCGGTATATGCAAATGCTTCTAATTTTTTTTAACCCATGTCTATAATTATACCCCGTCCTACGACCTATAATTCAAATATTCTAACTGCTTATGCCTATATAACAAATTTTTGATACACCCTGAATAACAATAATTTAACCCCACCCTTACTTCAAACACCTTGTATAAGCAACTACTTACGTTCAAAACTATATAACATTTTTGAACCGCCCTGTATAACTGTAATTCTACTCCACCTTATATTTCAACCATCCTGTATATTCAACTGCGTCTGACATGCAATTTTTAAAGCCTTTTATATAACTGTAATTATTTTCCGTCCTATAAGGCAAATATCTGTATAACTATAGTTTTGCTAGACTCTTATTTCAACCACTTTGTATACGCAACTACTAATATGCCACCCAATACAGGAACAGCCCGCATGGGCAGAAAATTCATGGGAAACTGCCATGAGTCCAACCACGGGCCTGATAACCGGACAAGGGCTCCCACAGTGTTAAACCTTTTTGACATCTAGGATATCCGGGGTTTAGTGAATTTTGCCCTAAAAGCACGCTATGCGTGCCTTAGAGGGAGTGTGCTGCCATACACTGTATAGTCAAATCGGGGATAAACAAAAAAAATGGCGAAACAGTTACTACGAATTATAAACAAATAAAATTATAAATTAGATATTGTCTTATTAAAATAACCATTTCATTACCCCACTCTCAACTGATAAGGATAGTCTTCGATCTTGACTTCTTCACCGCCTACAATTCTTTCAAGGCCATACACATTGTCCAGTAAAGCTGGAAAAAAAATCGATATATACCATGTTTCAAAAAACAACTCTTGGCATATAAGCGTAGTCCGGATTTTCAAAAGAAAAAGACCAAAATGACCACCATCGACTTCATTGCCGGCATGTAGGCTATGACTTAAGAATTTTACACTCAGTTTTAAACATGCCCGCTTTTTTAATTATTTGAAATCCTTCTTGAGAAACTTGCACAATTTTCTTCAAATGCTTTTCGAACAAAAAATCCATAGGATTTAAATCAGGTGAACCAGGTGGTCAATCAAAAAGACCACCGAAGGCTTTATATTTCACTGAGATATCTTTCAACACTGGCTGCAAAATACAGTGATGCACCATTACGCTCGAACCACAGGCGACCTTTTAAAACATTTAAAACAACTGGTCAATTGTTTAGTTTCCAAAAAGACCAAGCGATATATTCATGGAAAATGGAAAATTAGTGTTACATTTTAGCTTTTCTAGTAATTGAAACTTTTCTGCCTTACTTTACTTTCCTTAACCAAAATTGCCAACATTCTCTCGTGGGAACATAATTCCTAAGCAACAATTCTAACACAGGTTACACTGATATTCCCCACTCATTTGCAACAATAGAGTATTTATCAGTTTTGTTTTCTTGGAAAACACTACAATCGAAATAAAAAGCTGTATATTGAAAGAAAAACCAAACGTTTCGAAGTTGATTCTGAGTTCGTTGTCAATGGCTTTAAAATATGTATTGAAAATATAAATTGCAAATTGAAAGTTTTATTCGTAGGTTTAATGGTCTCGATATTCCTCCAGTATAAAATGTATTGCATTCGCCAGGAATCGTGTATATGCAGTTTTTTGAGTTCTGAGTTTTGTTGGTTGGTTTTGTTTTCGACATTAGTGATTTCAGTGTATTTATTGTTTGGAATGTTGTTTTAACATTAAATCTGTTATCCACTCTTTTCAATATTTCTGATAGACCCTGTATATATGGTATGGTTGTATCTGTAATGTGGTTGTCCTGAGTAGCAGTGTTAATAAGATAAATGCTGAGTTGATTTGGTAGGTTTGTTCCCTGTTCAAGTCTGTTGAACTCTTTGTTGATAAATTTTGCGGAATAATTTTTTCCAGTGAGAATATTATTTATAATTGTTTTTTCTTTGTTGAATTTATTATCATCAGAACAATTAGCCTTTGCTCTATCATATAATGACTCAATAACACCTTTCTTTACTGTAGTTTGATGACTTTAATTGAAATTTAGGTATCTGTTGGTATGAATTGGCTTTCTATAAACTTCCATTTTGAATGAAGATTCTGTTTTTGTTATTAACATGTGTACTAAAGACTGTTATTTTGTTCAATTTCTAGGGTAAAGTTGATAGTAGGTTCTTTGTTATTTATGTCCTTTAATAATTTATCTTGTTCTTCAAGATTTTGTTCCCAAATTACGAAAATGTCAACGTAACGCCGCCAAATTTTCTCTCTCTTTCAACCACCTGGTATGTGCAACAGCTTCTAAAATTGTTTGAACCCATGCCTATAATTATATTATACCCTTATGCTTATATAACACATTTTTGATACACCCTTAATAATAATAATTTTACTCCACCCTTGCTTCAAACACCTTGTATAAGCAATTACTTATGTTCCACACTATGTAACTTTTTTAATCGCGCTGTATAACTGGGATTCTTATATTTCAGCCATCCTGTATATTCAACTGCTTCTAACATTTTTTGAAGCCTTCTTTATAACTGTAATTATACTCCGTCGGCAAATATCCACTCTGTATTACTATAGTTTTGCTCCGCTCTTATTTCAAGAACATTGTATACTTAATTACTTATGTTTCACCCAATACAACATTTTTTGAACCACCCTGTATAACTAATTCAACTCCACTTTATATTTCAATCATCCTATGTATGCAACTGATTATGTACCACCTAATTTTACATGCACGCACGCACATACCTACAACCGTTAGCATAAAAAAACGTAGCCGGTACAACAAATTTTCGTTTTTGATAAACTATTGGAATATTTTTTGTCATTTCACGCGACTATAAGCCCTGGAATATAACTTTGTCTCTAAAAGAAACTACTTCAAATGAATCAAAATGAAAACTATTACAAACACCCTGTACAATATACTTTCATGGCATATATTGACATTTAAACTAGATATTTATGATGAAAATTTGACATTTACATTGATGTTTACCTTTTTTTTCCACATATTTTTCCGATTTCTTATAGAAAATACGGAATCAAGCTGTTACATACCTTTGTAGAATACAATTTAAAATATTCAAATTGCTTGAACCGTTTTAAAGGAAACAGTGAAAATTCATTCAAATTTACTCAAATGTAGGCCCTTGCTTACTTTTTTTTCTGATTTTCTGGAAACTCGTAAATCTCAAGTTATACAACTTTATGGTACCTTTCTGTAATGTTCCTTAATATAATGCAGTTTATATCATTAAAATTGCCCAAGCCGTTTTTGAATATTCACTGGTCATACATAAAAAAAAGATACCGACGAATTGATAACCTCCTCCTTTTTGGAAGTCGGTTAAAAAAGCTCTGTGTGAGAAACAAAAGTGTATATTTTTATAAATTGAAATCCTTAGTTTAACAGATCTCAAGGTAAATGTAAGAAAATTCACTCATTCCCTGATTATCTGAAATTGGAATATTAGTAAAGTATATACTTTGATTTACCAACATTGTATCAAATCTAAAAGGTGATGTGGAACATTTAGTATGCGGGTCCAACTTGCACTTGACCAAATTATTTTACTATACTCACCAAATTTTAATATTATGGTAACTGCAAACACAAATAACATTTTTGCAATCTCCAATTACCAACGCCAATTATCAAGAATGGGTTTACCACTTGGTGGTATTTGACAGTTATATACCCGCAATTTTCAGTCGTGTACATATATCATAGTTGTTTGAGTAGATAGTTTATCAATTTTGCAAATGCGGCAAAAAATAACAAAAATGTATAGCCAATACTTAAGCTTTTTGCAATAGAATACCAGTGTATTTAAATTGCTCAATAAGTATTTTAATAAATCATACAACACCGTTGAACAACAAACTAATTAAAAGCTTAAAAAACTGCAACAAATGCTTGTATTGTAGCATTTAAAAAACTGAAACAATTTTTTTTAGTAATTGATTATCTATCATTAATTGGCCTGTTTCGGCAGCTACTGAACATAAACTCTTTATCTTAGGCTGTTGGCAAACCAGGGGCAATTATTTTGCTATCTTTATGATTTTAGAAAAATAATTACTTCGTTTAATATCACTAATTTATTTATATTTTGCTTCTTCTTCGTTAAGTAGTAAATTACAAGAACAGTTGAAAATTTCTATACTCTTTAATGTGTCAATGAATGGCTTAAAAATAAACATTTTTAAGTGACAAAATTCAACAACAATCCGCCTACGCCATCACGTAAATAATATAGTTTATAAAGAGTACTAAGATAATTTTAACAGCAAACTCGGAAATGTAAATTATTTGAACTTCAAACTCCCCAAAAGATATGAGTTTTTTCTTATTTTTTTGCGTATAGTGTGAAAAGTGCTGCTCTATTTAAAATTTCGTCAATAGGAAAATTGTAGAGAATACGAAAATCTTCACAATATGTTTTTATAAATCTTGATAGCAGGATTTTTCGTAAAGAAATGCTGTTTAAAAAAACATAACTTGGTTGTAATAACAGCTGGAACATTAATCTGCGCCTTAATGATAGCTTATAACGTTGAGATTAATAAGGCTGAAGATCGATATTGTCCATTAGGTATATCATCAAGAATTGCAATCTAAATAATTTGTAGAAATATTTTACAGAATGTATCGTATTAACCACGATAGCTCGATAGAAATATGCAAAATATATTTTGAAAGCTCATAAAATGCACTTGACAATCAAGTGAGTGGAAAAAAAGTAATTTCCTTAATAACAGTAAATAGTAGGCAAGTAACCATTAACCCAGTAAACCAATAGAGCAGATAATAGTTATGTAACTGATTCTGCTTTTTCAGGATTTGGACTGCGCCAATTTTTTGAATTAATTTATTTATATATCTGAAATCAGTGCGACAGTGTGTCAAGTCTAAAAAAGTGAAATTTCAAGTGTGTTGTATGAGGAAAAGAAGAAACGAATAGAGTCGCAACAAGGTAAGTAACATTTGTGTAGGTTCTCATCCTTGAAAAAGCCCCTTTTAAGTGTGAGCGAAACGTCGGAAAACTTAGTTTATATGCTGGTTTCAGACATATAAATAAATTATTTCGAAAAAATGACGCAGTTCAAATCCGGAAAAAGCAGAATCAGCTATGACTCTGGCCGCGAAAATTTACGTTCTCAATAGTTGTGTAAATATAAATAAAGCGCTGAGATAAAAACATATAATAAGACGATTTACCTTAGTTTTCTTCTCGTGCCGACGCCTCAAGAAAATCTTAGATCGCTGGCTGGCTGTCGCATATTCGTACATTTAATACAACTAGGTGTCGCCCAGTGGTCGAAATTCGACCAATTGTGTCAATATCACTGGCAGGTTAAATAACCTGAAAATTTCATCTTGACATTCTATCCTAGAATTTTAGGGAGAACAGCAAATACAGGGAAAGGATCCAGATTAGGAACCTCTGTGTGATAGTTTCCTCGAAAATCCTACATGTCGGTCTTACATCTCGCTTCTACAAATAAGTAACGAAATTCAAGTTTTTTTCAGATATAATTCATAGGACTTTATTTGTGTTCAAATTCGTAATTCTTAATTTAATATGACAACAACGCAACCGCTAATGGGCTACCATACATATTTATTTTTTCTAAACTGTCTGTATAGCTATAATTGCACTCAATTCTCAAACATTTATTAAAATCCTCATTATAATAATTCCATCTCATTATATATTTCCACCACCCTCTATATGCAACTGCTCATGGACCACGCATAATATTTTTTAACATTTTTGAACCACCCGGTAAACCATTCTGTATATGCCACTGCCTATGAGCCACGGTATTTACTCTTTTTGTTTATGAAATTTTTAACTATCTTCTGTAACTATAATTCTACTCTGACCTATATTTCAATCATCATATATATGGAACTCTTCGTGGGCTACTCTATAAATCATTTCCGTTTCTAACATTTTTTATCATCATCCTGTATATCTATAATTCCTCTCACCCTATATTTCATCTTCCCTATATATACAACTGCTTATGGGTTACGAAATGTTGCATTTCCATTTCCGCCACCCTGTATATGCATCTCTGTATAATACTCTTTGCACCACCCTGTATAACCGTAATTCTACTGCACCTTCTATTCCAAGAGCCCTGTAAATTCAACCGCTAATGGGCTTCCCTATATAATTATTTTATTAGTTATAATTGCACTCTACTCTGTATTTTAAACACCCTATATATACAACTGCTTATGTGCCACCCACGAAAAAAAATATTTTGAACATATCTGAAATCGCCCTGTATAATTATAATATACAACGATTACTTTACCACTAAACAATAACAACTCTTGCATGCCACTTCCAGTAGTACATGCTCTAAGTATAAACAGCATTGGTCCCTCTATATATAATTACTCAATGTTTTGAGTCTGGCGGTGGCGGAACGCGGCACATTCAGTTGTTTGGCGTTGACATTACGACGTAAATAATGAATTTTTATTATATTTTATTTAATGAATGAACCATTATTATAAATTAATATTAGCATTCTGCACTGAAGGTCGTCAGTAGCTACGAAACAAAATAAAAATGAAGAAAATCGGTTGAGAGACAGAGGAGAAAATGATACCTAATCATTTTGCCTTAGCCTATTTATATATAGATATTTACTATGATTTTAAACCAATTTCCCGGCACTGTAACAAAAATCCAAGATAGACAAATTAAAGTGGAGTTTACGAACTTTCAAAATATCTTTAGTTTTCCTAATCGTACTAGCATCGTTAATACGGGGGGTTATGCAAATTATCTTTCTCAATTATTTAAATTCCAATTCTTCAAAAACAACTTATTCACTGGTATCCATAAACTTAACATCATAAACTACTGTTTTGACGAAGATTAATATTATAAAACACTTTTAATCAGTTTTTTCAGAGTTTATTTTGTGAAAAATATTCCTATCAGGTTGAATAAACCCCCATTAAGAAGGATGTTTAATTCTTTATAACTTTTCTATTAACGACATTACGATTCCTTCATTAATTTTTATTATACAAGCACAAAACAAAAGAAATTCGAATTTTTCAGGTTTTTATTATTTAAATAGTTTAAAATCTTAGCAAGATCTATAAACTGTTACTGACGTCAATTATTCCCTATACTGTTTTGTTACTGACATGATGGTTTAAGCAATTGCTGTTGAATTTTATATCCGAAAATGAGTGTAATTTTGGAAAGTGTGCCCTGTATTAAGAAAATGATTAGCAAATGTTGAATCAGTTTCAAATTCGTGATATCGACTATTTAAATTCCTACTGGTCAAACCAAGATAAAAGCTATTGCCCTCTGAAATTTTTAACTTATATACTCCAAATTCCAAGAATTTACAATTATTTTATCTTTGAATTAAAAATGTGAATTAACTAATTCAACTGTGATTTCATATAAACTTCAATATTATGTTTTGACCAAGGACTTAGTTATTTTCTCACTTGTGATTCCCACACAAGTGAGGCTGTCGTATTTAAATTAAATACTGTTATCTTTAATTTATAAGTAAATCAGATTTTTAACGATTTGACTTTCTTTCCTGAAAATAAATTTATTGATTGAATTCAGGGTGATATCCAGTTCATTTTTAGAAATGTTTTGGATAGTAGCAACGAACTCTGTGTATCATCTATTTGGTTTTCTCAATACACTGACCATGACTTTATTACGTTTATTGGAGAGTATAAGGTCTAGATAAATCATAACCATTTTAAGCCAATCGTTGAAACCAATGACTACTAATATAAATGGACCTGCCTGTTTACATTAAAAATGGATTGAAAGATGTTTACCGGAAAATAGTAAATAAATCCTGTACGGATGCCAAACTTCTTTCTATTGTAACCCATAGATGTAAATCTAGACACTGTAGGCAAGGACTAAATGCCGATCCTTTACAGCTTTACGGGATTTTGAGATCAGCAGGCAACAGTGCTAGACGAAATTGTTATGTTTGTTTTGATTGTGATTTTGAGGTTAATGTCGAGATTTATATTATTTGAACTGTTTTTCGTGTTGAAGCTTGTTTGAGATGAGTGATTCTCTTCTTGAAGTGTATAAAATTAATAATAAAATGGATTTCAGTGTTTTATATTCAACGGCATATTCGTTTACCGTATTATCTTTCCAGCGTACAATTGAATTTTATAAAAGGTCATTTAAGTTTTAAATACAACTACATTTTTCGTACATAAATAAATGTTTTGATGATGAATATTACATGTTGGTTATTAAGCCATAAAATAGTCTTTGTTATTGTGTACATATTTTAAAGATTTTAAACATATTTGTAAATTTTGGATTATATAGACAACTATAGTACAAACTACCGGACCCAACAGACGTTGTCCTGTCCCATGTAAACTTTTAAAAATTAGCTGTAACAATATAATCTAAACGCCATCTATCAGACGTAACTGAAACTAAAGCACACTCTTGAATATTTGACACAGCGACTACAGCGCAGTCTGCCGGATCCTATGTAAGTTGTACTAACATCAACAACAATTTTTAGATAAATAATTTAACTAAAAAAACAATATCTAGTTGACTGTATTGTGAATCTAAACCATCCTCAAACTCCCTGGAATACACACAAAAAATTTCATCAAAATCGGTCCAGCCGTTTAGGAGGAGTTCAATGACTAACACACGTACAGAATATTTATATATATAAAGATTATTTTGATACTAAACAACATGAACATTTAATGTAATGTTGACGGGACGCTTCTGTTGGAGCCGAAATATTTGTAAACAAATATATCTGTGTCTCTTTCTATTTTTGTCTGATGTTGCAACCCATTTTTCATTCGTTCGTATATGGAAGTGCCAGGTCCATTTATATTAATAATCATTGATTGAAACATTTAGTAATTATAGAAATTTAGAACAGTCGCTCTTGTAATTAACGAACAAGTATTAGTTGCAAAAAAACATTATATTAGAGATCTCTAAGTAATCCTTAAATGGGGTTTCTCCATTTCTGGCTCTATAGTCTTGTACAAAATAACACATTTTGCAAAATTTCACTTTATTCTACAACATTCACACAATCACCTTCCACAATGACATAATCATTCATTGCTCTCTTCGAGGTGTCATTCCTTTTTACGCAAGACAATATATATATATATATATATATATATATATATATATATATATATACACTATAAGGGAAGTTATCAGTCGAACTAGAGAATATCAAATACCACTTGCCTTGGCCTTCATTGACTTCGAAAAAGCGTTCGACACTATATATCCGAAGGCGGTAATCAACGCCCTGAGTGAACAAGGTGTAGATAAGCCATACATAGAAACGTTGGCTAATATATACAAGGAAGCCAAAGCCAAAATCAGAATATACGAAGGCAGCCCTGAATTTCCTACTAACAGAGGAGTCAGACAAGGTGACTCAATATCACCGAAGCTATTCACAGCGGCATTAGAGAGTATCTTTCAACGATTAGACTGGGACCACAAAGGACTGAACCTAGATGGAGAATATCTAAACCATCTGAGATTCGCCGATGACATTGTCCTAATTGCCAATAATGCAGCAGAACTACAAAATCAAATCAATGAACTTAGCAGAGTAAGCAAGGAAATAGGCCTAAAAATAAATATCGGAAAAACAAAGGTAATGTACAACGAACTAATAGACACACAAGACATCACAATAGATAACACAGTTCTGGAAATAGTAGAACAATATATATACCTAGGTCAATTAATACACATATCAGGTTCGCTACTACCAGAAATAAACAGAAGGATCAAACTTGCATGGATGACTTTTGGAAGAAACTCCATATTCTTCAAGTCACGAATGGCATTCCGCCTTAAGAAGAAAGTATTTGATCAGTGTGTTCTACCAGTACTGACATACGGTTGTGAAACCTGGATTCTGAAAATCGAACTTACAAGAAAACTACAAGTAGCACAAAGGTCTATGGAAAGATGCATGATCGGAATAACGAGAAGAGATCGGAAGAGAATAGAGTGGATAAGGAACAAAACCCAGGTAATAGATGTTATCCACAGAGTGAAATCTCTGAAGTGGCAATGGGCAGGGCATTTGGCAAGAAGACAAGATAATAGGTGGTCAACAAAAATAACGCAATGGTATCCTAGGGGTGTTAAAAGACCAAGGAAACGCCCCAATGTAAGATGGGACTATGACATCAAGAAAATAGCAGGCATAACCTGGTCTCAAAAAGCGTACAACAGAACAACATGGAGAGATTTAGAGATTTGCGAAACGAATATGTAAGAGCCTCTCTTACATATTCAACAATATATATATATATATATATATATATATATATATATATATATATATATATATATATATATACCTATATATATATACCTATATATATATATATATATATATATATATATATATATATATATATAATATATATGGTTTCTGGTTAGGGAACCTTCATCAGTTGCGCTTCCCACAATTGAATGTCCTCTCGAACACTTCTTTATGTATTTGATACATTTCGTTAAATTTGAAGACGCGAGATGTAAGACCGACATCTAGGATTTTCGAAAATTTGTGAACATGCATGGAACCTGGGCCATAAAATACAATTTGACAATTCAACTATACTAAATAAAAGAGTCTGCCTTAATTCTTTTGAATGACTGATTGTATCGCTTCTACTTCTGTAGAATTCAATCGTATCTGGTTACCGACAATTAAGGAGGAAATTATTAATGGTCATCTCCTTAATGGGATCACTGAAACAGCAGAATTATTTGATCGCATTTTTGGCGAATGCGCTATCTTATAACAAAGTCGTCCCTAGGAACGCCACGTATAAATTCTAAAGACAACTCTTTCAAATTTTTCCAACTGGAAAGTTGTTTAACTTAATAAATGAAGTTTTTGTGCTACCTGTATATTTAAGAACAACAAAAATCTTATGTCAACTTAAATGTCATAATCAAACTTTCAATTTGTAATTTACATTTTCATTACATATTTTAAACCCATTGACAACGAAGTCAGATTCGACTTTGAAACGTTTGGTATTCTCTTTCAATATACACCTTTTTTTAATGTCTAAGTGTTTATTGGGAAATAACACCACACTTTAAAGTAAATTGCTGTATATTCCAAACGTTTTGGGGTCTAGATCAGACCCCGTTGTCAATGGCTAAGAAACTACGGATTAAAAAGTTACAATTCCAAGATGTAAATTTAAATATTTGACAATGTTTATTATTTGATTTTTGACGTAACTAAGAGAATTTTATTTGTAATATACAGGGTAGCACAGAAATTTCTAAAGATCATATAATCATAAACTTCCTTTCAAATTGGTGTTATTCCCAAGAAAACTTAAAAATAAAACATATATACTTAAAATAGTTTTTAAATTTTATTTGTAGCATATTCTTGATTATTTTTATGTTTTCTTGGTAAATAACACCAAAATCGAAGTAAAAAGCTGTATATCGAAAGAAAAACCAAACGTTCAAAATCGATTCTGACCTCGTTGTCATAGAGGTATTATACGTAGAGTGAATTAGGTATGGGTGTTACTATAAGCTTAGATCATGTACCTCCTAGATATAGCCTGTCATGCACCAAATCGTGGCAACGCTAGACAGAGAGGGCAATAGAGACAGTAACAGGCTATTTCACTTAGTGGGTGGAAGCAGCCAATGAACAACATGCAGAACGTATTTCATTGGAACAGCTCCCAACCGAGTGAAATAGCCTCTTACCCTCATTATTACCCGCTTTAGTCTTACCACGACATTTGTGCATGACAGGCTATATCTAGAAGGTACATGATCTAAGACTATAAGTGGCAGTGTAATAACAATAGAAAGAGAAAGACAATATCAGGGTACGCTTGCTATGTCTCTATACCAGTAGTAGGCATCACCACTGACCAATCACGAACGAGCCGCTTATTCTCTCTCTCTTTCTATTTGTATTACATGAATTTCGCTACTTCACTTGCTCTACGTTATAATACCTAAGTTTGATTTATGACAGATGTCAACTTAAATGTCATAAATAAAACTTTTATTGTGCAATTTACATTTATAATACATATTTTAATGTCATTGACAACGAAATCAGAATCGACTTTGAAACGTTTGGTTTTTCTTTCAATATACAGCTTTTTATTTCGATTGTGGTGTTATTTCCCAAGAAAACATAAAAATAAACATACTTAAAATATTCTAGATTTTCACCAATAAAATCCGTTGATGAATTGGGATGATTTATTAATTAATTAAATAATATTGACAAATACTATAAAAAGTCCTTTTATAAACTTATAGCATATTTCAAAGTAATCACTTGATCTTCTCTATACTGAGATGGGTGTAAATTTTCTAAACTCCAGTATTGTCATGAATAAATCTTCTAAATACTGGTATGTTGGTATAAACGCCGGGATAGAAAGGTCGAGCGCAATCGAAACCCCAGGAAACCAAACCGTACAAGGTACCATCTACCACAAATGGCCCCCCAGAATCACCCTGAAATCAAACAAGTTTAATTAAAAATATTTCTAAACGGAATAAAATAGGTTATCCACTTCTTGGCTCAGATTTTGCAGTCCTGTTTTATGATATATGTTAAAGAGAACTGTCATCCTAGGGCTCATATTTTAATTGAACCAAACAAGCTGTAAGGGACACTGCCGTCTTATGACAACCCCTTGGTACGCCTGGATTCTACATTTAACCTACGATCTTATTTTTAATTGCCCTGCCTTAGAATAAAAAAAAAATAGCAATTTTTTGTTGATTTGCCCCCACCCGCTAATAAACGATATACCACGTGACTATAGAAGTCTGATGTCTGTTTAGTATCTAACCTAATAAATGTAGCGTAACTTTTACTTTCAAAATGTTACTTTTAAATAAAGAAAATTGTTTTTTTTTATAAAATATGTCTAATAAGTGTAATGTCTCTGAACGCAATTAAATTTACAAATCAGAAAAGTTGTAAAACAACTAACTACTTTTTGTTAAAAATGATAAACAATTGCTTAAAAATATTCATACAGATTTGGGTTTATAAAAAAATCCAAGGATTTGCATAAAACATTTTGAAGAAAATTGCATCATAAACGTAGATATTGTCTTCTAAATGTTATTTGTGGTATGTTCTTGATTATTTTTAACATTCCAAACAAGAAATACACTGAAATCACTAATATCGAAAACAAAACCAACCAACAAAACTCAGATCTCAAAAAACTGCATATACAAGATTCTTTACGAATTAAATAAATTTTATATTGGAGAAACATCGAGACCATTAAACGTACGAATAAATGAACACAAGAATTACATAACGAAACGACAATTTGAAAAATCAAAAATTTGTGAACATGCTTGGGACCTAGGCCATAAAATACAATTTGACAATTGAACTATACTTCACAAAGAACAACATAACACAAAACGAAAAATAAAAGAGTCTGCCTTAATTCTTTTGAATGAAGACGATTGTATTGCTTCTACTTCTGTAGAATTTAATCGTATCTGGTTACCGACAATTAAGGAAGAAATTATTAATGGTAACCTCCTTTTGAACAACCCAATATCGGGATAGTTCATAAGGTTTTTCCTAGGTTTTCCCTTATGACGTTAATGGGATCACTGAAACAATAGAATTCTTTGATCGCATTTTTGGGCGAATGCGCTATCTTATAACAAAGTCGTACCTAGGAACACCACTTATAAATTCTAAAGACAACTCTTTCAAATTCTTCCAACTTGAAAGCTGTTTAAGTTAATACATGATCTTTAGAATTTTTTGTGCTATCTGCATATTTAAAAACAATAAAAATCTTGTGTCAAATGACATGAATCAAACTTTCAATTTGCAATTTACATTTTCATTGCATATTTTAAAGCCATTGACAACGAAGTCAGAATCGACTTTGAAACGTTTGGTATTTTCTTTCAATATACAGCTTTTTTAATCCAATTGTGGTGTTATTCCCAAGTAAACTTAAAAATAACGTACGTATTATTCTGAAATAATAGAATTTGACCAAAAAAATCCTAAACTACAAGAACATTACGTACCACCCGTTTTGAAATGCCTGACAAATTATTTGTCAGAAAACTCTTATTGTTGAAGAAAATATCTAGAAATATAAGACCAGCCTAGAATCATTAAAGGATGGTGAAAATGCTCAACAAATTAGTGATCTAAGTGACATATTAAAGTTTATAAAGAAGCAATTCTATAAATAAATACTGGATTTTGTATCAAGAAAACGACTACATTTTTTTGTATTTAAAAATTAGTACTTATATTCCTAGAGCAGAAGATTCGATTTGTATTCGACAAGACTTTTGTCAAAGCGTGCTTGGGAACAAGGAAAATGTTCCACAAATAAATATTCCCAAGAAGTTGTTGGTGGTCAGTACTATTTCTATTTTAGACGAACTTTTAAAGTTTTAGAAGATAAACTGAAAGGTTATGATGAGCTTGATGTAATAGGTTCTTGTATTAACCAAAATTAGCCAAAAGGCATATAAAAAGATTATTTATTCCTTAGCAAGGCTATTGAGTAATGCTCCTTAGATGAAAATCGCTTGGTGACCATTTGTTTATTAGTGATTCGTGTTGATTTGCAATAGCTATAGTTATTTTCTATTGTAGTAAAGTTTTTGGCCCTGTGACAAATATTCTAATAGTCTAGTAGGGAAGTGAGTTTGCTGCGAAAAATAGTTCTGATGATTTTAAAAATATGGGGTTTGGTTTTTTCGATTCAGAATTAAATTCTGAGTAATAGGTATTTTTGAATTTTTTTGCCAAGAAAAATTGTAATTGTTATAAACAAAAAACGTATAGAGAAAATGAGGGTCTCCGTTTTTTGGTTATAACTTGAAAAATATTAAAAATAGCTTTTTTGAAAAAAGATTCTAAAAGAGGAGAAAATTTCATAACGACAAGTCCCGACTCCCGAAACTGTAACACCATTATTTATAATTTTAAATTGACATTGAAAATACCGCTCCGCGCGGCCGTTTATCAGCTGCGAGGTCACCGTCAAGCCAACACAGCATCACAATTTTTTTTTAATATTTGTTATCAATTTAAAAATTTTAATGAATTACAGTATTATCTAGAGACTTGAAGGAATATAGTCCAGTAGACAAAAAAATTTTCACTTCATTTTTGTTAAAGTTATTCAATTTTTAATTAACTAATTTTTCATGGACTTTAGATAACTGAAAATAAGTTCTAAAAGTTTTAATAAAGTACCTAAAAATATTTTGAACTCTGGGAGATTTTCTTATTGACTCAATGAACAAAATTCCGTTAAAAAAGTTAAAAAAAAATGTTTTCATTTGTTTATTATGATTTGTTTAAGTTAACAAAAATGAAAAATGCAGATTATGTTATTAAAAATTTTTTTATATATATTTTATATTTCAACTGGTTTTTTATTTATTTTTTGCATATTATTTCACTACTAAAATTTTTTTACGTTATTTGTTTATGAATTTGTTATAAACAAATAGACTATTATATTATTAAAAAAAAATTTGCCATTCTGTTGTATTTGTCAAATAATTAATTTTTTAAAAAAAGTTTTTCTTAAAAAAATTTTTAATTGTTTATAATCTTTTTTTTTATTTGTCACCCCTTTAAATCATTAATTAAGGAATCGTTTGTTTTTCTAAATTCATCATTTACTATCCTCATTAGAATTCGAAAAAAAAATTGGAACTCAATTTCCATTGTTTATTTAATAAACATTTTGTTATAAACAAATTCTGAACCTAATTTTTTTTTATTTCCGTTACAAAAAAAATAATAAATACAGCCATTTGCATCAAAGTATTTAAAAAAAATTTGTTTTAATTTTTATTTCATTTATAAATATTTAATATACTCACTGTTATACCCGGCACCTATCTTATCAACTTTTAAATTGCTATAACTTTTAAACTGTTGATGATACGGTCTTGAACATTCAAGATAATATTTTAGATAAATAATTATTCTATTTGATTTAATTTTAATCATCTCCATATCTATAACGGTTTTATTTTTATACGCATTTGTTTATTAAAAAATACATTATCTTCACCTTAGAATATTGATATCTGTTACTATTGAAGTTACAGCTGTTATCATTCAATACAATTTTGAAGACTAACTATCAGACTACTCAAGTTTTTTTTTAACTTTTTACTCCATTTGTTTATTAGTTATTTGTTATTATTAACATTTCTGTAAGATTAAATTAATGGCTTTGGGGTTAAATGTAATTCAAGTATGAATAATACATATACTTACTGGTTCTCGTCTTCATTGTTTATAATTATACATTGTTTATATATAATTCTAATAAATATGTATCAAAATTCAATTTTACGTAGGTAAGATAGGTGTCGGGTACAACAGTGAGTAAATTAAATATTTATGAATGAAATAAAAAATAAAACAAAATTTTTTTAAATACTTTGATGCACATGGCTGTATTTATTATTTTTTTTGTAACGGAAATAAAAAAAAATAGGTACAGAATTTGTTTATAACAAAATGTTTAATGAATAAACAATGGAAATTGAGTTGCAAAAATTTTTTTTTAGATTCTAATGAGGATAGTAAATGAAAAACAAACCATTCCTTAATTAATAATTTAAAGGGGTGACAAATAACAAAAAAGATTATAAACAATTAAAAATTTTTTTAAGAAAAAATTTTTTTAAAAAAATTCATTAATGACCAATACAACAGAATGGCAAATTTTTTTTTAATAATACAATAGTCTATTTGTTTATAACAAATTTATAAACAAATAACGTAAAAAAAATTAGTAATGAAATAAGATGCAAAAAATAAATAAAAAAACAGCTGAAATATAAAATATATAAAAAAAAATTTAATAACATAATCTGCATTTTTCATTTTTTGTTAACTTAAACAAATCATAATAAACAAATGAAAACATTTTTTTTAAACTTTTTTAACGGAATTTTGTTCATTGAGTCAATAAGAAAATCTCCCAGAATTCAAAATATTTTTAGGTACTTTATTAAAACTTTTAGAACTGATTTTCAGTTATCTAAAATCCATGAAAAATTAGTTAATTAAAAATTGAATAACTTTAACAAAAATGAAGTGAAAAATTTTTGTCTACTGGACTATATTCCTTCAAGTCTCTAGATAATACTGTAATTTATTAAAATTTTTAAATTGATAACAAATATTAAAAAAAAATAATTTTGTGATGCTCTGTTGGCTAGACGGTGACCTCGCATCGGCTAAACGGCCGCGGAGCGGTATTTTCAATGTCAATTTAAAATTATAAATAATGGAGTTACAGTTTCGGGAGTCAGGACTTGTCGTTATGAAATTTTCCCCTCTTTTAGAATCTTTTTTCAAAAAAACGCTATTTTTAATATTTTTCAAGTTATAACCAAAAAACGGAGACCCTCATTTTCTCTATACGTTTTTTGTTTATAACAATTACAATTTTTCTTGGCAAAAAAATTCAAAAATACCCATTACTCAGAATTTAATTCTGAATCGAAAAAACCAAACCCCATATTTTTAAAATCATCAGAACTATTTTTCGCAGCAAACTCACTTCCCTACTAGACTATAAGAATATGAGTGAAATGAAAACACACGTTTTAACACTCAACTTTATTAAAAAAATTACTTAATGCGCATTGCAATTCGGTGTTGCAATAATGGAAAACTAACAAAAAAAATTGTAAGCTGTGGCAATTAAAAATATTAACGTGGGTAAAAGGGGCAAATGAAAGTGTCTCGATTAGAACATATTTTTATTGTATAAGATCGTAGAACTAACCTATAAGTAGATACAACTGAAAACCTCGACAATGAGTTATTAAAAGTTCAACTTATGAGGGTTATCAAAACCATAATAGTGGTTATTCCCCCAATTGAAGGCTCCACGGCGTGAAAATGTAGCTTGGTTAGAAAATAGGATGTTTTCAAGAAACTTTGGATCTTGGATGCTTTTATGTTGCACCCACTGAAGAACTGTAGTTTACGTGGTAAGTCATTGGGCAATAAATTTTGTATAGGCGTAAAGTGATACGGATACAATTTTTCTGTGCGTAAAAAATTCGTGATATACTCGACTTACTTACACCAGCTGCTGGTTGCAAGCTCCGAGTACGTAATGCAGGATTTTCCAGAATTAGAACTAAAATATCATCATCATGATCTGCCGAATTTTTTTTAGATCGGCCACCACAATTTTTGGTGTGAAACGAACCTACTTCACCTAAATTTGTGTATAATCGTTGGAATATTTTACGATTATGCACATTTCTATTTGGATATAACAGTGCATATCGTCTAACTGCTGCACTTAAATTATAATTTACTTTTGCATAAACACAAATCATATCCCTTAGTTCACTATTTGGAAATTCTTTAATTCTAGGGATATTTAACGAAGGCTTTATTCCAATTACTCACTTTAAAAACACAGTAATTAAATCGACAGTATGTAAAGAAGAAATCAATAGTTCATGTCAAATTCACAACCTACTTAAAAAAATTATTTTTTAAGGATGCTTGCAGTGACATGCTGTACCGTATTTGAATTGCAATATCTCGAAAACACCTTGAAATATGGAGATTCAACAAGTATACGTTTTTTGTATTGAAATTATGACAGTTTCATTATTTATCGTCGAAACGCAAATTATACGGGGTGTTAATAAAATAAAAATGGATTTGCCTAATTCGACCTTCGTAACCAACACCCTGTAAGAGTACCATGAAAAATAATAACAAATTCTTGTTTATCGCCCTTGAAAATTGTACTGTACCAAATTTGAGTTCGATATATGGAGCCGTTTTTCAAATATCACAAATTTTCAAAAACCAAATACACACTTTCGGACCTTGTATATCGTTTACTACAAACATTTAACCAAGGCATGTTTGTGTTAATCGGGATATTTTCACCGCCTCTACTAGCAGGTATCGTATTGTCTATTAGTTATGGGTCAACCTGTATAAGACGTTGACATGAAAATATTTATAATATGTACTATCCTACAAATAAGGTTATAGTGACAAGCCCATAGCCGATGTCGGCTCATCCAGTGAGTCCAGCCGGCAGACAACCTGCAGATTATTAGCCCGAGGCCGGGTCAATTTGTCCAGCCTGTGTGAAACGGTAGGTACATATTAACACTACGTTAACTAACCGGCGACGGTATCCGATGCCGGGCGAATTCACCCGACACCTGTGAAACGACGTTTATAGTTCAATTTGAATCACCCTAATTTTATTTCCTATATACTATAAGCTGGATACTGCAGTAGATTGCCTATTTGTTTCCAAATTTTTTTACAATTTTGAACTTCCTGTTTTACCGGAAGTAATGTCGATTTTAAAATGTGCAATGAAACACCCTGTATAGTATTTTAGTTTCTGATGAAACATTTTATTGCGAATACAAAAATATAGGGTTTGATATTGTTTACTTCAATACCTACCGAGATATTAACAGAAAAGTAATTAAGGAAAGGAAAACTCTAATATCAATTAAAGAAATACATAATCATAATTATTAACTAAATCTAAATGATTTTCAAAACATTGAAACTTAACTTAACTAAACTTAATGTATTAGATGTTCAAACTGAGCACCGTTTACTTCTTGACAATAAGCAAGTCGGTTTTTAAATTCTCTAGTAACATTAACTATTACTTCTGGTGTAATTCTCTGGATGTCTTGAGTTATTCTTGCAGCTAATTCTTGCAAACTATTTGGTCTATCAACATAAACCTTAGACTTTAAGTAACCCTACAGAAAATAGTCTAGTGGATTAAGGTCGGGACTTCGTGCAGGCCATTCATAAGTACCCCTTCTTCCAATCCATCTGTGATGAAATGTCCTCTCTAAATGATCTCGAACAATGCGATAGTAATGGGGTGGTGCTCCATCCTGCTGAAACCAGAAATTATTTGGTAATTGTCCATTTACCTCCAATGCCGGAATAACTTGTGTCTCCAAGAGCTGTAAATACCTATCTCCGTTTAAAGTTTCTTGTAGGAAGAATGGTCCCACGATTCTGTTGTTATAAATGCCGGCCCAAACATTCAATTTTTGGGGATGTTGTGTATGAGCCTCTTGTACCCAATTAGGATTACTTTGCGACCAGTAGCGGCAGTTATGTCGATTAACCGTAATA